>JAWZYU010000010.1:5506900-6106900 GCA_038380435.1 Ryuthela nishihirai
GATGATGATGATGATGATGATGATGATGATGAGCAGCCTTGGAAAATTTCTGATGAATACTTTTTCTAGTGAACTTTTGATTTTTAATAAAGGGGAGGGAATTTTGATAAGTTTTTAATTACTAGGGGGTTGATTAACGGACTTGGAAAATTTCAGATGAATACCAAAGGAGTTTGGTGAACTTTTGATTTAATAAATTTAAGATTTTTAAGACTTTTGATTTAATAAAAGGGTTTTAATTACTAGGGAATTGGGAGTTGATTAGCAGACTTGACAAAATGAATGCGAACACCAAAGGAGCTTTGTGAAGTTTTAATAGAGTGAACTTTTGATTTTTAATAAAGGAGAGGAAATTTTGATAAGTGTTTAATTACTAAGGAATAATATGTTTAGTGGACTTGGAAAATTTCAGATGAATACCAAAGGAGTTTGGTGAAGTTTTAATAGAGGAAAGGGAGGGTTTTAATGAGTGTTTAATTAATAAGGAATAAAAATGGGTAATACAACTTTGCGAGCTGATTTTCTGTGACTGCTATCGAAAGTTTTATTTAGAGACTTGTATCATCCCTTTCTGTGTGAGGTTGTCAACTATGCAATTATTCTTAGGCTTGCATCAGTTGATCTTTGGCATTCCGAGGGACTTATTCGAGAAGGGGTGCTTAAAATATAGGTGGGTCAACCATGGGGTGTGAAAAATCGAGAAGGGGGTTTAAAATATAGGCGGGTCAACCTGAGAGTCTGAAATAAAGGAAAATCGGGAAATTAGAGTTAAAATAGGGGTTTTTCCGAAAATAGTGCTCCTCATAGCCTCCAGATGGCGCCAGGGTTTTTTAAATAAGTGGGGGAGGAATTTTTAATAAAGGGGAGTCAAAAATCGGGAAATTAGAGTTAAAATAGGGGTTTAAAGGGTGGGGGTTATAAAGGAGTTTTTTTAATAAGGGGAGGAATTATTAATTAATTATGAATATTAATAAAGGGGTGTGGTTGGTTACATAACAGGTTACATCAGAGGTTACGTCATGGGGGTGTGGTCAGTGACGTCATAGGGGGAAGCACAGTGCGTGGGACACGGTGGGTTGGCACTAAACTACTAAGTGGCTTCGAATTTTGCCAACTGCTCTAAATTTTGTCGTCTCTCCATTTTCCAAACCGCCCTAGATTTGCCAAGTTGCCTCGATTTTGACAACTCCCCTTAATTTTACCCCTCCCCCCCCCAAAAAAAAAAAATTGTGGAATTCGAAAGTTTGAAGTGAATTGGCAAATTTAGGAGAGATGTAAAGATCGGGATTAGTTTCATGAAATTAAGGAGATTTGACCAAATCGAGGCAAAAATTCATACCGATATCTGATATGCTACAATTCAGACGAGATGTAAATATTGGAAGTATTTCTGAGAAATTATGGCTAGTTGCCAAAATTGGAAGTCAAATGGCAAAATGTAGGAGAGCCCCCCCCCCCCCCCCCGGTGCGAAAATCTAAGCAAGTCTTGCTCAGTTGGCAAATTTTACCAAAATTTTGCTCATGGTGGACTCCTCCCCCACAACCATAGTCCTTCGCTACGCCCCTCACTATATTGCCAAAACTGCTGGGTCATTTCCATATTATTTTAATGGAAAGCCACACTGGAAGCTTTTAGCTTTTGAAACGTTTTTAACGGAAAAATATCACTAAGGACAAAATGCAGATCCCAATCAAATTTATTCAACTCACGATTTCAATTTCGTTTAATTCATAAGATTTATTAAAAGTGGAGCATTCAGTAACAGAAGAATTTATCCCGAAGGGCAACTGAAACAGAACTGTTGGAGCAAATCAGTTACTAAAGTAAATATACTAGTAGAAGTTATGCGCAATGAATCCTTTAAATTTCAATTTTTTTAATTTCAGAATTGCTTTCAATTTCAAAATTGGTAAATATACTTGTAGAAGTTCCGTGCGATGAATCCTTTAAAATTCATCAGTTTAAAAATGAGTATTTAAGAACGAGCAATGACGATATATGGACAATTGGCGATTCACCGCCAGGGGCTTCCGCTCCAACGTAGAGATGTATGATTAAAATTTAATGTTATAAATATAGTTTCATTTACAAGTTTTTAAGCAATATATAAATAATCGCACTATGCTTCTATAAGCACTATGCAAAGAATCAAATGATAAAGAATATTCAGATTATGCTTGGTCCGAGGTTATATGAGACCTCTTCTGACCTCATCCCTTCCCCCTTAATCAATCAACGAAGAAGACCGTAACAGAAATCTGCTGCTAAATGCTTCACATTCAATCACTTTTTAACTCTTAAAATGTATAATAAATTGAGATTCAGCGACATTTAAGCAAGATTTTCACTTTCTCACCAATGACATTTTTGTGTGGGAAACTTATTTTGATGTTAACTAGTTTTGAATTTCATTCTCAAAAATCAATACCTCGAAGAGCGCTACAAATTTATTCGATAATTTCCATCTTATATGAATGGGGAACTAACTTCGAGGATCCACGCTGCACTTTTTGTGACAAAAATGCAACGACATTAAAATTCTCAACCAAATCTTCTAAATCGGGATTTTTCGAAAATATTCATTCACTGATTGTAAAGTTATAATAGAAGCTCGAATTCTTACGAAATTTTTCTGAGTGGCATTGCTCTTGTTAACTATTCCAGTTTCCGTCACTCTAAACGGTGAAGGAATATTGTTGGTATGGAAAAATGTGGCTGAACATTAATTATCGATATAAATATATTTAAATCAATGTTTTTAACGATATAATAAATACGATACAATATATAGAGCGATGGAAACCAGAATATTTAACAAAATATAGCAAGAGCAATACCACACATAAGAATTTATGTTAGAATTTCAGCTTCTATAACTCTTATAATTAGTGATTGAAAATCGAGATGAAGAAAGATTTGAGATCTTTTCCTTCAGTCACATTTTTTCAAGCAAAGTGTGGTGTTATAATTTTTTGGGGACATAAAGTGCAACTTTTTGTGCAGAGACGACTGCATTATCTACCAAAGAATGCAATTTTCTAAGGTGTTGCCAGAATTTAAACACTAACGTGAACATGGAATCGCGAAAATTTCAATTTTGAACACTCATTTGACTCCCCTCTTTTGAAGCGAATACGAATTCAGTAACTGATTGCACCTTTGATAGGCTTTAGGTTATTTTCTACTTTTAAGGTGCATATAGGAAGATAGGTTTTTTTAAATATTTTAATTTAGTTATATTTTTTCTTTGTCACTAAAAACACCTGCCTTCAGAACTTTCATTTGACATATGATTCATAAACGTCAATCACATTTATGCTCCTTTTTTTCAGAGTCGTGTTTAAGGAAGTCCACGATATTGGAGACATCACAAGCTTCAATATGTGATATAACTCGGTAAGGTCGACAGTAGTATTGTCCCATTCCACCGTACCCCCACAAACAGTGCTTTCCTCCTATGACGTCATCGACCACCCCTCTTATTAATATTCATAACTGACCACGCCTCCTTTTGCACTCCCCCACTACTAACCCTCCTTATTAATATTCATAACTCACTATTGAACCCACATCAAAAGTGCCACTACACTTTATTAAAAAAACCTACGTCTTCCATTTTGAATTCTGACCTCAGCCATCTTGATTTCCAACGTCATGATTGTTCACGTAATTCATTCAGGATTGCCAGGGCTCTTTCGATTTGCTCAGGAGTTTTTAGAGGAGGTAGACTGGCCAGGCCTTGGGTCATCGGCAACAAATTCGCATACTTCTTTAATCGCTTATGCCAATTAAAAATGGCAGACCTTCGCCCATCTCATCTCTTGAACAGTCGCAGCAGCACTTAGGCATCGCCTAAGAACAATAACGAATGACATACCGCTGTTCCGTCTGAATTTCCGACATTCTGAACGAACGTCTATGACATGCAACTCGAATCACAGTCTTAACACAACAGCAGTTGATGCCAAATGAACTTGGTACGTGGAGACATCAAGGTTCAAGGTGTTGTAAATATGGTGAAATTAGCCTCCAGATAAGGGGCTCCCTACACCAGTCACAATGGAATAGTGAGATAGCGGATGCAGAATCTGCCTCTCAGCTATCCCTGGAAAAAAAAAGGCTCTATTAAGGACAATGTAAAATGTAGGACATTAGACCTTACAGAGGAGGCCAATGTTCTGAAAGAAGTCAGTGACCATATGGAAGCACTTTCGCTGCAGCTTCACATTGTCGTTGTTGCCAAGAAGAGTGGTAATGGTGTAGTTAGTGGTTCTGATAGCATGAAGCTCCCGGAACAAAGCTTCTCGTTTGGCATTGTAGCAGGAGCAGTTGAGCAGAATGTGTGATACAGTTGCATCTGGGCTGTAAGCTCTGCCAAGAGTGTGAAGTGTAGAGTTGCTGTAGATGACACCAACTCGGAGACGATGAAGGAGGGTCTCTTCAGATCTGTGGAGATTACAGAGGTTAGGAGCAGTGAGAGAAGGTTCAACTAGGTACCTGAATGAGGAACAGCTGTCGTCCTTCTCCCATTGAGCAAGACGAAACTGGCTCATCAGATGTGAAACAGAGCTCTTGCAGTCACTGATAGAGAGAGGGTAATTAGTTACACACCTCTGACTCTCCAGTGCTTCCTTTGCTGTTTGATCAGCGAGCTCACTGCCTACATAGGAAGGAATCCACTGAAAATGAACCGTGATTTCAGCAGAAGTGGCCATAATGCAAGTCTCCATGATCTTCTGGATGAGGAAGGGGTTGCAGCTCTTGCTGTCTCGCTTCTGGAAAGATTCCAAGGCTGACTTGCTGTCACAGAGGATGACAAAGTTGCCACTCTCGAGGCTGAGGATGAAAAGTACAGCCTCAAGAATAGCATGAAGCTCTGCACAGGTGGAGGAGGTTAGATGCAGGAGACGGAAACCTCTGGTGATGGCAAAGGCAGAGGCAGCACGTTGTCTCTCCCGGTCCACAGATCCGTCAGTGTAGACCTCAATACATCTCTCATATCGTTCAGTAAAATAGGAGGTGGGGAGAGAAGTCTGATGGCCAATGGATCAGAGTCGCTCTTCTGACCAAGTGAAGGGATAGTGACTTTGATCATTGGATCACTCTTCCTCCAGGGTGGAAGGTCGGGGAAGAGAGTATTGCCAGCACCCAGCATCAGTCCCTGCCAATTCGTGCATCTGGATCTGGCAGGAAGGACTTGGTCGTAGAAGTCCTTGGCGGACAGGACGATGGCAGAGTGAGCCTGTCATGGAACTTCCTGAGAAGCTCATGGTTTGTCTGCAGGGAATGGAGCCTCGAGAGATGGCGCAGTATATCTCTCTTCCAGTTCAGGTGGAGAGGCATGTCATCAGCCTCTGCAATGACAGACGCATTAGGTGTGTTAGGGCAGAGTCTGAGGCAGACGTGCAGAGATATAGTGTGGACAGTAGCCAACTTGCTGAGCAGTGTATCAGAGGCATTGCACAGAAGGTGACCACTGTAGTTGACGCGGGAGAGGATCAAGTGCCGGTACAAGACCAGGAGGGTCTTGCAGGAACTTCCCCAGTGGGTACCAGCAAGAAAGGACAGTATATTTCTCTGTGCAGTGGCAGCTGTCTTAAGATGCTGGATGTGAGGCCCCCAGCTCAGCCTGTTGTCCAGGACCACACCAAGGAACTTATGCTGATGGATGGCCTTGATGTGATCTGGCCCAAGCAAGAGGTCAGGGAAGGTGGGTGGAAGGTGTCTCCTCATGAGAACCATGGCCACAGTCTTATCAGTGGAAAGAGTGAGGCTTAGGTTTTTGAAGAACTTGACGACCGTGTCCACAGCTCGTTTCATTACGAGCTGAGCATGGTAGGGGTCCTGGCTAGGGAACCAGATGCAGATATCATCTGCGTAAATGGAAATACTCACTCTCTCCTCGAGTCGAGAGGATAGACCTGACAGCAAGATGTTCAGTAACATCAGGCTGAGGACACTCCTTGAGGTACTCCATGATTGATGGTGTGAGAGACGCTGAGTGTGTTGCCCAGCTTCACGCGAACAGTCCTGTTGGAGAGGTATGCTGCAATCCACTGGTTGATTTTGCCTCTGAGGCCGAGATCATGGAGCCTGCAGAGTATATCCGAATGGGACAGGGAATCGAATGCCTTCTGGATGTCGAAGAAGACAGCAACAGTAGTCTCTCTCATGGACTGCGCCTGATCAGCAGCAGAGATGAAGTCGATGAGATTGTCCGACGTGCAACTCTCTTTGCAGAAACCCGAGAGGCTGTCAGGGAAGAGGCCATTGGACTCTAGAAACCATTCCAGGCGTCCAAGGACCAGTCTCTCTAGAATCTTGCAGAGGCAAGATGATAGAGCAATGGGCCTGTAAGGGAACAGCTCAGTAGCGGGTTTCCCCTGCTTCAAGATAGGCACGAGGTGTGTTGCCTTCCATGACTCAGGTACTGTGCAGGTGGTCCAGGAGTGATTGAAGGCTTTAAAAAGCACAAGCAGAGCCTTAGGTGACAAGTTAGCTAGCTGAGTATAGCTGACGCCATCAGGGCCTGGGACCGACGAGCGCTTCGAAGCCCCAATAGCAGAGGTGAGTTCCTGCAAGGTGAAAGGATCATTATAGCAAGGCTCAGTCCCAGAGCAGGGCTGCTGAGCCGTATCCTGATCAATCACCGGAAGAGCAAGAAGAGAAAAGGTGAGGTGACGCAAAAAGGCATTAGCAGTGGCGGCTAAGTCCTCCCCACCGGATAGGGCAAGGTTATGGAAGGGGAGGGCAGGCTGCGGCTTCCCCATAAGGTTCCTGATGAACTTCCAGACTTTCCCAGAAGGGGTTAAGCCATTGATGCTGGAGCAAAAGGATCGCCACCTGAACCTTTCACGCCAGTTAAGGTTCCTTCTGAGCGCAGCATGTAGTCTTCTAGCATGAAGAATGTCTGGAAATCTACCAGAGCGGCGGGCGCGCCTTTCGGCTCGGCAGCGAATGGTGTGAAGCCGCTTGTAGTGGATATCCGGAGGGGGAAGATGTCCGGGTGTACAGATTGTAACAGTGCAGGCATCAGAGGCAGCAGTGAGAGCCTCCGACACTGCGCTGAGATCTGTAGCTTCGATGGCAGCGAGTCTTTCAGACGAGATCTTTTAAAAGAGCTGCCAGTCGTTTTTTATTTTTAATCATACAGAGAAGAACGTTAGGCCTTTTGGGGTCTTCTATTTTGTTTTCACTTAATACATTGGGCTTCTATTTTAATATGGTGGCTATGTTTAAGATTGTATTATGTGCTTTGTGTATATTCCTGTTTGTACTTTATTTGTGTCATATGTAATTTTTCCATCATTTTTAACAGAATCATCATTTTTAAAGGCGTAATTCCTGGCGGGCGGAAGGACATGCGTGACATCATCGGTGGCAGAAATTAGCAGTTGCCTGTGGTCCCGCGGCTACTTGAGCGATCGGTCCTGAATTTGGTGGGATGATACCACTTAGTTCTGACTCTCTCGTGCAACGGATGGGGTTCCCAGCTGCCGTGGTTCGGGATTGATCCCTCGAAAAGATTCTGGGGCGCTGACATCGGCTGCCTTGTGAATGAGCAGTACGAGTGGAAAGCTGGGAAGGAAGTTTTCAATCGACGTACTTTTGGCAGGATTTAATTGTGATTGGAGAGGTGCAAACCCGTGAATAAACTAATTGATGGCAACAGTTATCAATACGTTTCGCACCCAACTTTTGGCGTGGGTTTTATTAGTTCGTGATATAATTCGTTTCAGTCTAAATGCTAAACCATTGCAGATATTTGAAAACAGTTTTTCTCTCTCTTATATTTCGAACTTTTCTGATCACTTCATCCACTTATAGTAATATGGGACTATCTTATTAAATTCTTTACTTAGTCATAGGCCCAAAGTTTCGTTTTTGAGCTGCCCATTTGTTTCCTATGTAATACCGTGTTTCCGATGCAACGAATTTACAGTTAATTTTCAATGCCAGGGGATAACAGATAAAATAATAAACTTTTTTTTCTGTTAGCATTTGTCTGAAAATTCCACAGGAGCTGATGACTTAAAAACACTAAAATTGACCGTGCAACACGGCAATGCATACGAAATTCGAAACGTACGTGGAACATGAAATTTTTCGACCTGTAGCAAGCCGCATATCTGATAAGATAGCTCCGTACTGTAAGCAGACTAAGTGATCAGAAAAAGAGTGATATTTTCGACAGAGAAAACCGCTTTCAAATATCTGTAGTGGTTTAACATTTATAGTTAAACAAATTAGCATGAATTTAGCATTATGTTCAGATGATTACCGCTATCATTTTTGTGTAATGAACAGATCAATTTCTTCTTTCAACATAAATACAAACTTTTATATCAAGAATCAGTTTACCAAATATCAAGATAATCAAGGAATTAGTTCGAGAGTTACTGTGAAATAAACACACGCAAATTCATGCGCTCAATGGCTTCAATGGGGCCATGTCCTTAAGAACATTTCCCACAGATATCCGAGCACAGAACATTTCCATTTTATTCTTATCTCCATGATTACAACACCAGCATATACATGTGGAATCTGTGCTAAGAAAGTGCAGAGAAAATCAGAATATGCATATTGCATCTTAAAAGTGTGACCCAGCAGCTCCGGTAACAGTTCAGCTAGTATGTAGACTTAAAATGCTGAAGTCCTTTTCTTCCTTTCAGGTTAACCTGGCTGTTGTGTCAGATCATGGAATGACGTCCATTGACCCAGATGTGATCCAAATAGTGGACATCGAGAAATCTATTAACCTTGATGATGTGAAATTGATGTTGGACAGAGGAGCCATGTCGATGATCCTTCCGATTGAGGGGAAAGATGATAAGGTGAGACAGAACAGTTACGATTTATTCCAGAGACGGCTTATTATTTCCTTCAATATGTTGTAAGAAATGTGTGAAGGGTTACGGCACTTTGTGGTATATCTCCCACCACGATTCCGATTTATAATTCTGGTGACGTCTCACACCAGAAACTAGAAAAAGTAGTTTGCGTTTTCTTTTTAGTTTAATTAAACGTCATAAGGATTGAACTGTTTACAAAAATTCTCTGCTAGGATTCGAAGCCTAGCGAATGCACGACTTACCGAATCACTACAGAGGAAACTCTTTGTACATTATGTGGAAGCTTGTGAATATACAGAACTAACATTTTTTGGTTAAAGTGAAGTTTTACTTCGACAGTTACAGCTCAAAAACTCTCCAATGAGATATGATTCTTAAAGTCGTATAAGGAATTCAGAAACGTAACTGATAATAACAGTCATGGAACTGGTAAATAAAACTATATTGATATATCGCTTGACCCATGTACATGTGTCAGAAAATTTGTGAAATTGTCATTGCGAGAAATAATTTGTTCCTGAATAATATTGATGGAAGTAGAGATTTCACGAAAGCATGATTCTGAAACATGATGGTCAAGTATATTTTACCAAATATTTTAAAGTTTTTTTCCTAAAATAATTATATTTTAATAATGTCGCAATGTTTCCTCAAAAAAATAAAAATAAATAAATATTTGAATTAGTAATACAAATTTCAAAACGATATCCTTAATGTATTCCTTAGATTTGATTTAAGCTGAAAACGTTTATAAACGCGAGATCAGTTGACAAGGAGATTTGAATTTAAAAAAATCTAAAACCGTCGAAATAGCTCTCAAAAGTGCTTTACTCATGTCTGTAGATTTGCACCCGTTCCCCCGAAGTGAACGAGCTACATCTTTTTGAAAGTCATATATGTTATTACTTGTTAAAATCAATCATTTTCATTTTCATAATCATCATTTTTCTCTTCGCTGGCGGCGTATTGTTGCTATGAGATCTACTCAAAACGGGGAAAGATTTTACTTTTCACGAGGATGCAGCTTGAAATTGATGCCGATTTATCACAAGTGTATGGGGATCATACCTGTTCACATGGCACTGTTACGGGACGGATGCGCGAATTCAGAGAAGGACAGCAGAACTTCAGAGACTTCCCTCATGCAGAAAGACTGAAGAAGGTCATCATAGAGAGAACCATCGCTGCTGTTCACGAGCTGATTAAGGAAAACTCACACATCACCTTTCAGGTAATACGTTTAGGTGTCGGTGTATCGATTGGCATTGTGGAAACAATTATTCATCAACGTTTAAAGTTTTGAACGATCTATATAAAATGAGTACCGTAAAAATTGACTTACAGCAAAACTGGACTCTACTAGGAGATGCTGGCAGTGTTTAAATCTAGTCGCCCGAAACGGTTAATTGGCCTTGTCACAGGAGATAAGATGGTTCAATTACTATACGACTTCCAGAAATATTGACAACTATATTTGGATTGCGGAAGGTGAATTTCTTTCCTCCGGCAAGACTTTCGCTCAAGGAAGAGGATGTTCACGTTTTTTTTTTCAATTCCTAATGTATGGTAGTCGTGGACACCTTTCCTGAAAATAGGACTATAAATGGTCAATACTATAATAACGTTGTTTAGCCCAAAATGGTTAAGGAGATGAAGGAGCAGCGTCCAACAACAACTGTGTCAACGTTTCTCCTATTCATGACAATGCCAGTGCTCATATAAAGCCTGGCACGTTACGGCCTATCTAGAGCAGGAATCTGGATTTTCAAAGGTATTCTTACAGTATTTAAAAGGTATGGAGGTTTAAACCTTCCAGAGTATCAATATGTTCTAAGAAATTTTTAAAATGCATTAAAAGAATATTAAGGGGAATTATTTGCACGCATTTTGAAACAAGTAGTTATATCTGAACTAGTTGAAATAATATTCCGTATTTCAATTTCAATTAAACTCCAATGTCTAGCACTGCTCTTGCTATATGCTTCCATAACTCTTTAAATATTTAAGTAATATTGTTAAAAAAAAAAAGATATTTGAGTAGAAATGATTTAGACCTTTAATTTATCTTTCTTCTCATTTTCCCATAAAACGTTATTTTAAAAGTTATAGGACTTAGGATAACTTAGTTGTAAACTTAGTTATATTACTTGCCAAGAACCGGCCAGGCCTAGTACCTAAAGTCGGACCCGCCTTCTCGTGGTGCAGACCACCAAAAGAGATACTCTCTTGTGGAAGGGAAATTTAAGGGGAGTGCTGCCAGATTAGTGTGGCCTACTGATCTGAATAACTATGGCTATATTTCTTTTTTTTTCTATCCTGCTGAGGAGTGGTCAACCACAAAGGGTCCTGGTGATTATGGATGGCTCTGAGCTTGATTATGGATCCCAAATTTGCTGCACTGGTGGGCTTCTGAGGAGGGAAAATCTTCCGCTGTGTTTTTTGTTTCTTTGTGGGTTGACAGCCCCAAGTGAATAGATTCAGAGGATATGTTTTATCAGCTGGTGGATAATCCGATCCGGCTCTAGGTAAATTGTTCGAAAATCAATTGCTCGAAAATCAGTTCTTCGAAAGTCAATTGTTCGAATGGCTAGTTTTTCAAAATTCAATTTTTCTAATAACAACTTTTTTCGAACGACAGCTTTCCGAAAGGCGAATTTTTCGAAAACGGAGATTTTTTCGAAAAACAAGGGCACGTCTACTTATTGCGTAAGAGACTTACTTTTTTGTTGTTAGAGATAAATTAAAAATTCATTTTGGGTTGATAGTTATTGATGGAATATGATCATTCACATTTTCAAAATTTCCCAGTAGCTTCATTTGCGCCTTTTAACTGTGAAATTTTTTGATAATGAGAAAATTTTAAGCAAATATTATAAACGATTTATTTATGATGGAATTTGAAATGTGTGTGTGTCACACGCTCAAGGCATTTCAAGGCATTTCAAGGCAACAGTTCTTCGGCTCCTTACACGAGGGAAAGGGAGCGGGAGAGCAACTCTCTTGTTCTTAGACATAAATGAAAAATTCTTTTCCTCTCGTTTACTAATAGGGCCGAATATAGAAAAAGTGAAGGTGTGGTGGTCAAGTAATCCAAGTTGTGGGGAGAGGGGCAAGATCTAGCCACACTGTCACTCCACTGTACAATCTTCCCCTGTGTTTTAGTGGTCTGCACAAACGTTCTTTAAAAATAAGTTAAATATGCATTTATATTTTTTTCGTCACTGTTTCGATTAATATTCTCGAAAGGGGACGGAATGACCCCTTCCCCTTACACTTTAGATCCGGCCGCAGGTACTAGTAAAATATAACGATTTTCATTTTTCCAATCACCCATTAGTTCAAATAAAGGCTGAAATAAAAAAAAGGCTGAAAATAAAAACTTTCTATAAGCTTCCTCTAATAGTGGGATTGCCAAACATTTTAATGAATATTGCAAACGATATATTTATGATCGAAATTTTAAATTTTGATATAGAGTGTCATGTACAAAGGTCATGTACATTGGCTCCAATGTTTTACCCCCTTACACCAAGGGGCTTGGAAAATGCTAAAATTTAGTCTTATGAGATAAAGGAAAAATATTTTTGTCTTTAATAGTTTATAGTAAAAGTAAAATTACAATCTTTGCAATTTCCCAATCGTCATATACTTTGAAATTTCCCTGTTAGAGGGTGCTTAAAGCTAAAAATAAACATTCCATTCTCTTTGAAAGCGGACATCCAAAGTTTGTGGCCAAGATTAGCTAAAATGTTTCAGAGTATATGCAATTTCCAAACTTTGGTTAACGATTTCAACACTAGACAACATTTTACGATAACATTGGAGACTGACCCTCAACCACTGCTGCGCTTCCCTGACAGGAAGAGTCGGGTGGCTTGTTTCCCAACGAAATGGGAAGCAAATAGGGACAGGGAGAAACGAAATGGGAAGCAAACAGGGACAGGGAGAAACGAAATGGGATGCAAACAGGGACAGGGAGAAACGAAATGGGAAGCAAACAGGGACAGGGCGTGTATTGCTGCTAATTAAGCTGTATGCCCATAGTAGGAATGATTTTTTTTTTCGTTTATCTTCAACTGTTTCCTAAGACCACTTCAAAAGTCAAATTTGAAACGCTGAAAATATCTTCAGAAAACATTTTATGAAAAATATGACAGAAGATACATCTTATTTATCTGTATGGGATGTTACTACAGTACAATCCATTTAAGCAGCATTTGTCGGTATTTAAAAAGTTATGAAAATTTATTTCGAAAAAATAAAATTTTTAATCTGCCAAATTGAGATATTTACTACAAAAACAGAATTTGTTGTTCAAATTTTAAAATTCAAACTCACCTTTGAGATCAGTAATTTGAAAGCCTTGTTGACGATGTTAAATAATTCTGCTTCCCTTGTTCTTTTGATAATGAATAAGGAATGTACAAAATCCAAATCGATTACATCCAGAACTGTAGCTTCAATCACATTTTTCCATAAAAAGTTAGCATAAGTATTTAGTATTAATATTATTAAAATCTATATTATTATAGCTTCGAATTTGTCCCATTGACACAATATGGGAATATTCCTATTTTAAAGTGGACATTGAGCGCCACATAAGAGTGGTACACCTACTGAATTCACATATATTAAATAACAACTTGAAAAATTTCGAAACATTTTTCAATTTCTATGAAACATGTTAGACATGAATATTTTCAGATTTTCATTAAGAAAAAAGAAAGCTTCGAAATCGAAACATTCTGGGAGTTTTGCTATTTCAACTATACCTAATAATGAAACAACCAAAAATTAAATGAAAATTAGATATTTATAAAGTTAAAAAATATTTTTCCAGTAAAACAACTACTTTTCAGTTTCAAACAATAATTTTAAACCGAGGATTACTTGACCACCACACCTTCACTTTTTCTATATTCGGCCCTATTAGTAAACGAGAGGAAAAGAATTTTTCATTTATGTCTAAGAACAAGAGAGTTGCTCTCCCGCCCCCCTTCCGTCGTGTAAGGAACCGAAGAACTGTTGCGTTAAATGCCTTGAGCGTGTGACACACCACCAACAACATTTCAAATTCCATCATAAATAAATCGTTTATAACATTTGCTTTAAATTTTGTCATTGTCAAAAAATTCCACCGTTAGAGGGCGTAATTGAAGCTACTGGGAAATTTTGAAAATGTGAATGATCATATTTCATTAATAACTATCAACCCAAAATGAATTTTTAATTTATCTGTAACAACAAAATATAATAATCTGGCAACATTCCATTGCTTCAAACATTCGGAAAATCTTTGAAAGTGCTTAAAATTTTCAAATTTGCTACGTTTATAATTAAATTTTAGCTCCTGGATTGTTGTATTGAGAAAATAAGCTGATACAGAAGATGGAGAGGTTACTTAACATGAGAGTTGATTTTGGAACTTTGAAATTGTTAAATAATCGAATATCAAATGCTGTTTACTACGGAATTGTGAAACAGAAAATTTTACATGAAACTGAGAGTGCCATTCAAATAAGTTAAAGCCATTCAAATAAATTAATCTATATTTAATTATGCAAAATTTCTAATTGTTCAAAGATAAAATTTTATATCGTTTACAATGGCAGAAATCGTGTGCAAAGTATGTAATGGTGCCATTTTTGATGAAAAGGATGTTTCGATGTTTTCCAAGACTGGTAAAAGTTCATTTCACCCTGTTTGTGTTGGCCTGTCAGAAGAGAAATTTCGCAAAATGAAAAGAGAATATAAAGCTAATTGGGATGCATCAAATGCTCAGCTTTAGATGATAGTGAATTGAGTCGTTGTAACGGACAATATCTTCAACTGAGATTGTGAACCATCACTTTGATCAAACTGCCAAATTTCCATAAAGTCTTTTAAAAAGGACATTCTTGAAACTCTTTAAGGTGTGAAAGACGAATTAAAAATGGACCTAAAGAGGGATATTCTTGGTATTAGAGATGATGCAAAAGAAATCGTTAGATTTCTATTGTGAATGCATACAAGATTTTGTCAAGTCATTGGAAGAAATGAAAAACTAAATATCTGCTCTGAAATAAGAAAATTCCAACTTGCTTAAAGAGAGAGAGATTCTGCAAAAAGAAATAAAGAAAATCAAAAATGATACAAATGAACTGGAAAATCAATCTAAAAGTTGCAATATAGAAATTGTTGGCATCACCGAGGAGCCTCAGAAACAAATACCACATTTACAGGAAAATGTTCTTTACATACAGGAGAGAAATTAAATAATTGCAGAACATAGAATGTCTACATACATACATACAAAATTCTCATGCAGCCATGGGGTGCAAAGGTCCAATCAGACTGTGAAATTTTCCTCTCTACTGCTGCTGCATTTGGCCACTCTAGGCCAATTCTAGCAAGGCCCTGTTTGGCATGTCTCCCCCTTTTTCTGAAATTCTCAGGCACACTGTTCACAATCCTGTTTGCTAATCTGCAGCTATGCATACGGGTGATATGGCCAAACCGACGCAGTCTCTCTCTACACAATATGCTGCTCAATGGAGGTTGATGACTCCTTCTAACTTCATCATTACTTACAAAGTTAAACCACCTAACACCCAAAATACTACGTAAGCATCTAGAATGCTTCGCTACCATAACTAACCTTAGAAAGAACCAACCTATTATACAGTATAATTTTAGTCTTTAGGTGTATACACCTATTTCTCCACACTCTCCATGATTCTTAAAAGTTCCAGCGGCAATCCCTATTCTTATATTTATCTCATGCCGCACATCACTAGTATCTGTTACATAGCTCCCAAGATAATTAAACTGAGACACTTGCTCAAGAGTGCAGCCATTCAAAGCAACTGATGCACTATCTGACTGACCAATTTTCATCAATTTAGTTTTTTCTCTGTTTATCACCAACCTACTCTACCAGTCTCATCAACAGCCCTAATGAATCACAGAATCCTCACCTTCAACCACCTTGCCATATTTGTCCCTCAATCCCTGTGTAAATGTCTGTTTTTCCCTCATAAAACATTAACAATCTTGTACAACCCCTGCTGTTGTGCGGTCTAACTGCTTCCTCTGCTTTGTAAGCCAATCTATCAAGCCAAAGATTCTTATCAGCTGTTAACTGATCCTTTATACGTTTATTAAGCTCGTTGTAATGTCTTCTGTTAGGACTAGTAGGGTGTTGATTCATATTAATCCTGCACTTCCTTCTTTCAGAAATGAGTTCCATAGTTTTATCACTCAAATAATTTTGTTTCCTCTGTTCCCTTTTACGAAAAAAGAATACTGCTGATTTCAAGAAGAGCCTGTTTAAACTGTTTCCATTCTTTCTCAACTTCAGCAGTAACCACACCACGATTGTCATAATGACTAAGCAGCCTATCATGGTATGTTTTGGCTAAATCTGGATCTTTCAGGCATTCAGTGTTATAGCTAATTTTTCTAACCTTAACACATTTCTTAAGCTTCAGCTGCAAAACGCTTTTGACCAGATATGGTCAGACCCAATTTAGGGCTCCTCCTGTATGATCTGATATTCCTAACTGAACTAGCCCATTTGTTGTTAATTAAAATATAATCTATCATATTTCTGTGCAACCCATCAGAATAAACACATGTATATTTATAAATGTCCCGATGTTTGTAGTATGTATTAGTTATTCGTAAACCATTAAGTTTACTTACCTGTAGGAGACGTTCTTCATTGTAATCGGAATTACCAATGCCAAAGGGACCTAAAACTCCTCCCCAAAGATTAGAATGAGTACCAGCTTTAGCATTGAAGTCACCTAGCACAAGAGAAATATCTCTTTCCTTCAAAGAATTCAAAATATCTTGAAGTTGGCTGTAAAACGTATCTTTCTCGTTCTCATCAGAGTCTTCTATGGGGGCATAACAACAGATGACATTCAAGTCTTTAATTTTTGTTTAAATTTTGCTGCAGAGAATCTTTCATTAATGCAGTCATATCCTAGAAGAACATCACTGGCATGTCTGTTGAGGAGCAAATCTACACCTTGGAGATGCTTTCCATCCTCCCTGCCTGAAAAGAGAAATTTAAAGTTATTTTTAAGTATCTCACCTTTAGCTGTCCATGTGGTCTCTTGCAAGCTTAGAATATCTAAGTTCCAGTATTAGAATATCTGGAATTCCTTCATGAGTACATAAATAGAATAATCTTTATATAACGTCCTCACGTTTCATGCACTGGCAGAGAGAAAATGATTAGTAGGATTTTTAAAGACAGTAGTTTTATTGAGAGCGATAGAACCAACAATATCGAGTAGCTCCCTGATCGCAGGCATGGGTCAGAAACCTCTTCCTCCAACAAATAAAGTTACCTAATATTATAGATTCAAGTAAACATGCTAACGGCAAAAAATAGGTTTTTAATTATCCAAAATTGGAAAACTATATAAAAAATGTCGAGTACATGAAATAAAAATGTCAGTGATTTACATAACACGTTAATTAGATTATTTCTCCCTATGGGTAAAACGTTTTCGAAGAGTAAAAAATAACCTTGACAGGGAAGAAAACAATGGATCTCTAAGTATCTGATAAAATTAATTGATAAAAAGGAAAATCCCATGTCATATAGGGGAACTGAAATTGAATCTGACCATTACCTTGTTAAAAATGTCTTGCAACAATAAGAAGTGTTGTGCTAAGGTTAAAAAATTTGCCTGTATTTCTGAAGCTCTGAAAGACCGAGGTATAGCTAAAGCTTATTATTATAGGTTGCTTAGTTATTATGACAGTAATGATTTGCTTACTATTGAAGTGAGGATGATGGGACCGTTTTAAATATGCTTTTCTTGAAACTAACAGTACTCTTTCAGGAATAAAGGGGCAGAGGGGGGAAAATTATTTAAGTGATAAGGCACTTGAGCTTATTTCGGAAAGAAGGAATTGCAGGAAGTACTAACAGAAATAACTTAGGACGTAAATACTAACTAAATAAAATGGACTTAAATACTTAAGACTTAAGTAGTAACTATTAGTCCTAACAGAAAGCTTTATAAAGCGCTTAATAAATGTGTAAAGAATCAGTTAGCAGCTGATAAGCTTTTTTTGCTTGATGGTTTGAGCCGAAGAAGAAGTTAGACAGCACAACAGCAGAGAGCTGTACCAGACAGTTAATGTTTCGTGCGGTAAAAAACGGACAGGTTATACAGGGATTGAAAGATAAACAAGGTAAGATGAGATTGAAAGATAATAAACAAGTTGAAGGTGAGGATTCTGTCATGGCTAGTAGGATGAGCATTTCACTGATGTGACTCCCATTCTCTGTAATGATGATAGATGCTTTACTGGCATTAATGTTGGCCCTATAACCCAATCTGAAGTCATTTTGGCTATTTCTAAACTTAAACTGCATAAATCCTCAAGGGTAGATGAAATTACTACGGAAATGTTTAAAGCTGCTATCGCATGGCTGACTGAAATTTTGAATGTCTTTTATGATAAAGGCATTGCTTCTAAGGATTCTAACCCAATTTTTATTATCCTTGTTAAAAAAAATGACTGCAGGCGTTCTATCTATTCCAGATAAGGGTCTTCACATGATTGCACTTAATAGAATTAAGCATCTGGTTGTCGGGCAATTGCGTGATGAGCAGTGTGGATTCAGAAGTGGTAGGGGTTGTGTGGATCAGATTTTTTCACTTAGGCAGATTATTGAGAAATGTTTAGAGTTTCAGAAACCTTTGGTTGCTAGCTTTGTTGATTTCAAAAAGGCTTTCGACTCTGATGGCCATGATTTGTGGTTGATCGTGAGATCATATAGCATACCAGAAAAGTCAATTAACATAATGAAGGCTCTCTATAATAATATTGAGTCGTGTGTGAGAGTTGGTAAGGCTTGTAGCAATTGGTTTAGCATTACTTCTGGGGTTCGACAAGGGTGCATTGTGTCTCCTTTTCTCTTTAGTTTGGTTATTGATTATGTCATGCGAAATTCACTGCAAGGGAAAGATTTTAGCCTTAAATGGGCTGGAGATACGAAAATGTCTGACTTAGATTATGCTGATGATTTAGCCCTTTTGGCAAATGGTGTTGATGAGATGAACTCTTTCATTAGAACTGTTGATGAAACGTGAGGTAGAGTATGTTTGGTTATTAACAGAGAGAAAACTAAAGTGATGATCAATTGGTCAGGTAGTCATTTGGTCAGGTAGGCTGTGATTCAGTTAATCTTGAATGGTTGCATTCTTGAGCAGGTGTCACAGTTTATTTATCTTGGGAGCTATGTAACAGATACTGGTGATGTGCAGCATGAGATTAACAGACGAATAGGGATTGCTGCCGGGACTTTTAAGAATCTATGGAGAGTGTGGAGAAATAGGCGTATGCATATAAAGACTGAAATTACACATTACAGTTGGTTGTTCCTAAGGTTAGTTATGGTAGCGAATCTTCATCATTTTTAAGCAAGATAACGGGAAACTTAATGCTTTTGATTCTAAATGCTTACGCAGTATCTTGGGCATTAGGTGGTTCAACTTTGTAAGCAATGATAAGGTTAGGCAAAGGAGTCGACAACCTCCTATAAACAGCATATTGTGCAGAGAGAGACTCCGTTGGTTTAGACATGTTGCCCGTATGAATAATTATAGATTAGCAAATACAGTTATGATCAGTGCGTCTAAAGGCCTCAGAAAGAGGGGGAGACCTAGGTTGCGGTGGGCAGACAATGTCAAAACACAGCCTTATTAGAATTGGTGTAGAGTGGCCAGATGCAGAAGGTATAGCTCAGGACAGATATTCTTGGACAACTAAATTGCACGGTCTGATTGGGCCTCCATAGCCATTTGTCCACCAGTGGATATTAACAGCAAATGGGCTAGTTCTGTTAGGAATGGCAGGCCATATAAGACAGCTGAAATTGGATCTGACCATTAACTTTTTAAAAATGTCCTGCAGCTAAAACTTAAGAAGTGTTTTGCTAATATTAACTAGAAGGACGCATATCACGTCTGGTGCATATAAGAATCTCGTTTTCAAAGTGAATGAAGTTTTTCATTTACCTACTGTTTCATTCCTTAAAAATTTTAATTTCAGCAAGTTGATGATGGGGAAAATGCAAATAGTATTTCATTAGCAATTTTACAACGTAAAAGTATTCGTCTTTTAATTCTAAATCTAAAACTTGCATTTCCCACACTTCTCTGAGAAAAGTGGGTAGATTTTTTTTGTCAGTGGAATATCTCTTAAAAACTACCACTAACTTTTAAAATTTCTCTTCTACACATGTTATTTATAAGCCTCGATAACAGCTCTCTGATCAGGGGCAGAAATATTTTAAGATAAAGGTTGCGAGAAGGAAGAGGGACTTGGAGCTCCGACCTTGAAGAGTGAAGCCGTACTTTTGCTTCGCTCCTGGATTATTTTAGTAAACTTCATTAGCTAATCAAGTTTATTTAAATTTCCCATTAGCCTTAGGCGAGATCGGGTGAAAACCCCGATGTAGCATTTGGCGGGAAGGTTAGTTAGGTCTAGCTAATTTTATACCTTAAACAGATAGGTTTTTAGTTAAAGGTTTTTCAAATTGAATTTCACAATTCAGTTCTAATAAAGCTTAGACACCTTTAGATATTCAGTACATCCTTCAAGTAGTATAAGTACAAGCCAATAGCCGACCTAGAGTTGGCCGTTATTGGTTTGGAAATATACATATAATTTCTACTCTCCAAGTAAGCTCAAAATCCTCCGTTGAGGTATTGCAATTTATAAGTTTAATATTTCCTTCCTGTCGTTACTGGAATTTTTATTACTAGTTTAACGCTATTCTTACTGTTTTTAGTTTTATTCTTATTAAATTTGTATCGCTTACATATTTAATTCGTTTATTTTATTCTCAGTTTTCTAATTCTAGTTGTTTTTGATTGATTTTTGGTACTTTACAGAAATCAATTTTTTTTTCCAATTCCGCATCGAACCGGATTTTTTTCGTTACTAACTGCGCACTTCGATTTTTCAAATTTTGAAATTTTGAATAATTCACTTAAATTTATTTGATTTTAGTCTGTTTACTTGCATAGTATTTTATTATCATCGTTTTCCCCCTTTATTATCTGTTTTTTGTATTTAAAACTTCACCTTGATAATACAATATGTCTAGTTCTTATATTATTGATTTCTCTGTCGCGGCCCGCTCAGACAGCTGTTCCGGAAATTTTCTTCCGGATCGCACAGAAGCCTCTGATTTTCAGGTCAATGTTGAAACCAGTTCTAACGCGCAAATTTGCGCGTTTTTATCCGACGAAAACAAACTTCTTTTTGAAGTAAATTCTAATCTGATTGACTTACTTTTTATGAAGGATATTCCTGGCTTGTTGCCAGAAGTTCGCATCAGCTTTAATGATGCAATTCTTCAGAAGTTTTATCTCGAGGACATAAACGAGCATGTCTGCTCGGAACAATGTTCTAATCACACCATTGATTTGGAGGTTGTCCAAGACAGATCATCAGATCATGTGCACGGAATGGATATTTATTCAAAATCCGTTGTCCCCGAAGTTGTTAAAAAGTCCAAGTAAAAGGGCATTAGCAAAAACAAGACAAAGAAAGGGCACAAGCGTCCCCTTTCTCCTACTGTCGAATCCAAATATGCCTCAAAAACGAGTTTTTCCGTTTTGGAGGAGGAATTCCTTGACCTACAGGTCTCGGAAATGGAAACTGGTGCTGTCCTTCAAAAGTCAATGCTGGGAAAATTCAACCTATCATTTTCAGGTCACCGAAAAATTGGATTGTTATACACAGAGACCTTATTAAGATTGCTTTGACGTCATTCACAGCTAAGACTTCTGGAGACACAGTCCGTCTTCAGACGAAGTGCTCAGCTGACTACAGGTCCTTTATTAAGTAGTTTGAGACATCCAAGTTACAGTTTCATACCTATAAGCAAAAGGATGATAAGAATTTACGGGTTGTTTTCAAAAACTTCCACGTGTGACATCAATTCCGAAGACGTCCGTACTGCTCTTGTGGACCAAGGATTTACCATAATTAAAATATCCCAAATGAAGAGAAGGAAAGACAGAACTCCTATTCCTGTCTTTTTGGCTGAATTGCCAAAAGATACTGGTAACAAGAAGATTTATGACATCACTGATCTCTTTCATCTAAAGATCTACGTCGAAAGCTACAGGACCAAAAAGAGCCCTACTCAATGCCACCAGTGCCAACGATATTGGCACGCTCAGAGTGGCTGCTACAATTTACCTTGCTGCGTGAAATGCGCAGGTAATCGTTTAACTAGGGACTGTCTTAGAAAGACAGAGAACAGTCCCCCTAAATGTGCTTACTGCGGGCTTGGACACACCGTTAACTGTAAAGGGTGTGTCCATTTCCCAAAGAAGGAAGTGGTCAAACCAACTAGTGACCCTCAGAAGAAAGTTACCAACTCAACGGTAACTCCAAATCTATCTTACGCAGCTGCTGCATCCAAAAAAGTGAACGCAGAAAAGCCAACATCTACAACTAAGCCTACTTCTAAGGCAACTAAGCCTACTTCTAAGGCAACTAAGCCTACTTCTAAGGCGACCAAGCCTTCCGATGAACAAATGTCCATTGGTGATCAGTTCGATGCCAACATTTTGAATGATCTCAAAGACATTTTCCTTTATTCAAGAGTTTTAATATTCCGAATATACTATTTACTGTCAAGTCTTTTATGGTCGACTATCAGTAAGTCAATGATCTGATGGCCAAACTTACAATTGGCATGAAAACTTCACCTTGACTTTTGTCTGAGATGGCAGATAAATATACAAGGGATCATCTTCAGATTTATTTCTGGAATAGCCACGGAATTCTTAGTGATCTGCCTGAGTTCTGTTCATTTTTGACAGATACCCAGGCAGACATTGTCTTACTTGGTGAGACGCATCTGCGTGCTTCAGATGTCTTTAAAATACCTAACTATGAGGTCTATCGTACAGACCATTTGCATAACAGTGGAGAAGGCACAGCTGTTATGATCAAGCGGTCAATTCACTATCATCTTTTACCTACTTCAGACCTCATAACTCTTGAAGCCACAGCCGTGGCTATTTTAGATACCAACATAGGAACTGTATACCTAGTTGCTGCATATAAGCCATCAAATGCTACTCTTATGAAAGATGATCTGAACTCCGTTTTTGACTCCAATCAGTGCTTGCTGGTGACCTTAATGCCAAAAATACTGCTTGGCATTCAAGGGCCTGCAACAAAAATGGAGGTATTTTACTCCAATATACTACTGACAAGGGATTCATTGTCGACGCTCCCTGTGAGCCGACGTTTTACCCCTTCAATACTATGCATATACCTGATGTCCTTGATCTGGCCATTTTTGGTAACTTCTTGCCAAACTATGATCTTAGTGTCGTCAACCAACTCAACTCTGATCATTTGCCGGTCTGTCTGATTTTACACCTTTGCATGCCTCTTGTGACTGGTCGTTTAGTCGGACTGACTGGCAATTTTATAAAGTTCTTGTAAACAGCAAGATTCTTCGAACCTACCAACTTTCTAATGGTAGATCCATTAATGATGCTATAATTGATTTTACAACCCTATTGCTAACTTTCAAAACCGAAGCTAGCGTGGATTTTACACAAAGCGAGATTTTTATGTCCTGCCATCGCATCTCTCTTGCCTCATTAAGGAGAAAAACAAGGCAAGACATGCATGGCAGAGACATGGATTTAGATCTGATAAGAGGCTTTACAACTCTTAAACTCAAAGTCAAATCCAGCTTCAAAGCTTTTAGAAGTGAATAATGGAATAAGAAAGTTGAATCATTGTCTACAACCGATAATTCCATTTGGAAGATGACTAAAGGTTTAAAGAAACCATTTACTAGTTTCCCATTTATACATGGAGAAACTGGTTTAAATTTCAGTGATGACGATAAATCCGAGGCCTTTGCGGATGCCCTCGAATTGCAATTCCGTGAGAACTCTGATTTCTCTGACCATCATACCTGTGGATTGGTCAGGGAATCCCTTCTCCATTTTCGATCAGGTGGATCGGGCCAGAGTGAATTTTTACATCAACTCTGAAAATTCAGCTGGCAATCAAACGACTAAAATGGAATAAAGCCTCGAATCAAGATAATATACCGAACAGGATGCTCAAGCATCTTCCAAAGAAAGCCATTGTGCATCTCTGTTCGATATTTAATTATTTACTTTGAAATCGTATATTTCCTGATGTCTGGTAAAATGCTATTGTCAAACTTTTGCATAAACAAGGCAAGGACTCCACTATTCCATCCAGAGCTACCGTCCTATCAGCTTGCTGTCTGCAATTAGTAAGCTTTTTGAAAAGATTTTGTTCAATCGTATTGACGACTTTCTCCCTGGCTGCCACCATCTTCTGCCTGAGATCCAATTTGGTTTCAGACGGAATCGATCTACCGAACACCAGGTCCTTAGGGTGGTGGAGAAAGTCGCCGAATCCCTTAATGAAAAGGAGTCCGTTGCAGTCGTCTTCCTGGACATGGCCTTTGACCGTGTCTACAATTAGTAAGCTTTTTGAAAAGATTTTGTTCAATCGTATTGACGACTTTCTTGGCTGCCACCCTATTCTGCCTGAGATCCAGTTTGGTTTCAGACGGAATCGATCTACCGAACACCAGGTCCTTAGGGTGGTGGAGAAAGTCGCCGAATCCCTTAACGAAAAGGAGTCCGTTGCAGTCATCTTCCTGGATATGGCCTTTGACCGTGTCTGGTTGGACAGCCTATTACACAAGCTTATTCAAGTCGAAGTGCCATCTGGAATCATCTGTTTGATCCAATCATATCTCTCCAATAGGACATTTGAAGTCCAAATTAAATCTGCCATATCTACAAGAAGAGTCATCTCTGTGGGTGTGCCTGAGGGCTCCCTTTTGGGTCCTACACTCTTTTCTTTATACTTATACGATTTACCCTTCTTTGATCGTATTCATCTTGCACTTTACGCAGATGACCTTACCTTACTCTCTCCCTCCCTCGGTCCTGCTACCGCTGTGAAGAGGCTACAGCACAGCTTGACAGAGCTGGGCACATGGTACGAAAAATGGAAGATAAAGATTAATACTGACAAGAGTTCTGCCATCTTTTTTAGTGGGAAGCGTATTATGAATCCTACTTGCCCCCATTTACAAAATATTTCCATTGATTGGAGTAATTCAGTCAAATATCTTGGGGTTGTTATTCATAAGAGGTTAAAGTGGGACTATCACATAAATAACGTAATCTCCAAAGTCAATTCATTGAGGAGTCAGCAATGCCCACTCCTTAGGAGAAATTCCATTTTAATGATTGATCATAAGCTTTTACTCTATGATATGATCATCAGACCGGTGATTCTCTATGCTTCACCCATATGGGCGAATACTACACCCACCAATATTCGTAAGATTCAGGTCTTACAGAACAAGATTTTGAGAACTGCGGTCGATGCCCCCTGGTTTGTCACTAACAGACAACTTCATAAAGACCTGGGCATCGACCATATATATATATACACATATAAAACGCACCTCAAAAATATTTTTTGAGGCTGTAAGCAATAATCCCAATGAGATTATTTCCTCTCTGACTCTTTACGATCATACTGTTTTGAACAAGTACAAGAGGCCTAAAACGGTAGCGTTCTCTGAGGAGACCTACCCGTTTTAGATTTCTTATGCAATTTTACTGCTATGTTTAGCTTTTCTTATATTTGCCCTTAGGGGCCCACCTAAGGGTGGTTTACTTATATATTTTGTTCTTACTCATGCCAAATAGGCATATCTTTATGATGGAGATGGTTAGGGGTAAAATTATTACCCGGTACATCGAATAGGATTATACGATCTACGATCTACGATAACAACTCTGCCGTTTCATCATTTCAGTGATCTGTAATATATATATACACCGAATAGCCAAAACATTGTGACTAGAGCGTCTTTCTGAAAATCGAAGCAACTGCAGGTAAACTACTGCGCGTGTGAAGGTCATGAAACGGTATAAATTACATCTGATATTGAGCTCTGTTAATCAGTGTTATTCTTGTTCTTCAGATGGGAAAGACAGCGGACTTAAGTGAGTTTGACAAAGGCCAAATTGGCGACTGGGTCAGAGCATATCCGAGACGGCAAGACTTGTGGATGTTCACAGTCAGCCATGGTTAGTACCTTCAGAAAGTGGTCCAAAAAGAGAAAAACCACGAACTGCCGGAAAGGTGTGGGCCGACACGGCTCACTGAGCTAGAGGTGAGCGAAGGCTATCCTATATGGTACGAACCAACAGAAGCGGTGGCGCACCTCGCCCGTAATTTGAAAACGGTGACGGAAGTAATATGTCACAACACACAGTACATCGAACACTGCTGAAAATTTGGCTCCCTAGCTACAGGCCGCTCCTAGTGCGCATGCTAGCCTCAGTTCACCGTCGAAAGTGCCTACAATGGGCATGCGAGCATCAAAACTGGACCTTGAATGATTGGAAGAAGGTTGTCTGGTCCGATGAATCTCGTTTCCTGTTGTACCATGTGGACGACTGGGTACATATGCATCGTTTACCTGGGAAAGTTGTCACCAGGATGAGCCGTGGAGACGAAAACAAGCTGGTGGAGAAAGTGTAATGCACTGGACAATGTTCTGCTAGGGAATCTTGGGTCCGAGTCACTCATGTGCAGGAAACTATGACGTCTACCACCTACCTAAACATCATTGCAGACCAGGTACATCCTTTCATGGCAGCGGAATTCCGAAATAATCTGTACACCTCTAGAGATCATATAGCATACCAAAAAAGTCAATTAATATAATGAAAGCTCTCTATAATAATCCTGTGTCGTGTATGAATGTTGATAAGACTTGTAGCAATTGGTTTAGCATTGCTTCTGGTATTCGACAAGGTTGCATTTTGTTTCCATTTCTTTAGTTTGGTTATTGATTATGTAGGATAATGCGCCATGCCACACTGCCCGGATTGTTCGAGAATGGTTCGCAGAACAGGAGGAAGACTTCCATGTATTGCCCTGGCCTCTTAATTCCCCAGACATCAATCCAATCGATCATCTGTGGTTTGTATTCGAACAGTATATCCGATCTGCGGTGGCTCAACCACGTAACTTACAAGAGTAAAGGATCTGCTGGTAATGTGTTGGTACCAGATACCACAATACACCTTTAGAAATTTGTAGTGGTCATGCCTCGCCGTGTAAGCGCTGTTTTGGCAGCTGTGGAGGACCATCAACATAATTGGCAGGTGGCCATAATGTTTTGACTCTTCGTACTAAGTATTTGAAAAATGCGAATTATATTTCATTAGTACCAATTAAATAAAAAAAGAGTTTTCTAATTATCGTTTACGATGTAAACGTCATGCAATATTCGTTAGAAATTTTGTAATTTTCAAACATTTTCACCGGTAGAGGGCGCAATTAGTGTTCGAAAGATTCCGAAAGTGAGAATCATAATATTTTATCAATTCATATCTGTGCGTGAAAACAAAAAATTGTCTCTCCTCCGCCCTCCCCCTGGGTCTAGGAAGTAAATTCATTGTTTCCAATGAAAACATCATAGCGTTCACATTCCACCACCAAAACTTGAAATTTGTAGCTTAAATAAGTATGTCGTTTGCAATATTTGTTGAAATTTTGAAATTTGAAAATTTTTCCGTTAGGGAGAGCAATTACAAACCCTAAAAGAATTTTTCATTTATCTCTAAAAGCAAACAGTCATCTGCTAAAACTAAAAAGGTGTGTTTTCCCACTCCCTCTGGGTCTAAGAGGTCAACTAATTGTTGGCAATGAAAACTTCGTAACCTTCACATTCCATCACCAAAATTTAAAATTTATGGCATAAATACATCGTTTGCAATATTCGTTTGAAATTTTGGAATTTTCAAAATTTTCCACTGCTAGAGGGCGTAATTATAGCTTTAGAGAAATTCGGAAAGTGCATATCGTAATATTTCATCAATACCTATCCAACGCAAAAATCATTTTTAATTTATCTTTGTAAACATAAAAGTTCGATGGCTAAAGACACACAACTGACGACAAAGCGAAACTATATCTCGTTTCTTTCTTTGAAAACGAGACAAAAAACATTACCTTTAAAACTGCAGGTCTGAAAGACCCAGTTAGAGCAAAGTAGTCCATGATAGATTACTTCTTAGTCATTATAACAGTTGTGGTTTGCTTACTACTAAGGTTGAGAAGCAATGAAATCATTTTAAACAAACTATGGCTGAAACTAACATTACACTTTTGCGTGAAACGTAGTAGAGAAGAGAAAGTTATTTGTGTGATAGGCAGGGACATAGTTATATGGGAGGGGATAGGGGTGAGTTCTCCCCCCCCCAAAAAAAAATAAATAAATCGGAGTTGGCAAAAGTCGAAGTGACAGGGTACAAATCCAGGTGAGTTGGGAAAATTAGGATTTTTTTTTGTAAAATTAAAGGGAGTTGACAAAATTCAGGGACGTTCGGAAAATTCGAAGACACTTGATAAAAATACAGGTGAGTTGTGAAAATTGGAACTGTTTTTATAAATTTAAGGACAGTTGGCAAAATCGAAGCAACTTGGCAAAATCTTGAGGAGATGGCAAAATTCAGGTGAGATGTAAAAATTTGGGATTTTTTTCTGTAAAATTATGACGAGTTGGCAAAATCTAGACAAATTGGCATATTCTAGGGGAGTTGGCAAAATCGAGGCAACTTGACAAAATCTAGGGCAATTGGCAAAATTCGAAACCACTTGGTACACTATAGGTAAGTTGTGAAAATGTGGATTGTTTTGGTAAAATTAAGGAGAGTTGGCAAAATCGAGGCAACAAAATCTTGGGAAGTTTGCAAAAATCGAAACCACTTTATAAAATACATATGAGTTGTGAAAATAAGGATTGTTTTTGTAAAATTAAGGAGAGTTGACAAAATCGAGGCAACTTCGCAAAATCTTGGGGACTAGACAACTTCTAGACAACTTGGCCAAATCGTGGAGAGTTCGCAAAATCGGGACAACTTGTCAAAATCTTGAGGAGTTGGCAAAATTCGAAGCGACTTGGTAAACTTCAGGTAAGATGTAAAAATTCGGATTTTTTCTCTAAAGATATGGCGAGTGGCAAAATCTAAGGGAGTTGGGAAAATCGAGGTAACTTGGCAAAATCTAGGACAGCGGGTCCTAGATTTTGCCAAGTTTGAACAGTCCCAATTTTCACAACTCACCTGCATTTTATCAAGTGTCTTCGAATTTTCCGAACGTCCCTGGATTTTGCCAAGTCCCTTTAATTTTACAAAAAAATCCTAATTTTCCCAAATCACCTGGATTTTACCATAGCCTTATTTTACCTTGGCAAAATCTAGGACAAAATCTTACCATGGGAATATTCGAAGCCACTTAGTAAAATGCAGGTGAGTTGTGAAAATTGGGATTGTTTTTGAAAACTTAATGCGAGTTGTAAGAATCCATGCAACTTGACAAAATCTTGGGGAGTTGGAAAAATGTAGACAAAGCAAAATCTTAGGGATTTGCAAAATCTACACAAGGAAAAATCTTATGGAGTTGGCAAAATCTTGGGAAGTTGAGAAAATTCAAAATGACTTGACAAAATTCAGGTGAGATTAAAAATTGGGATTTTTTCTGTAAAATTTTGGCGAGCTGGCAAAATCTAGGCAACTTGGCGAAATCGGGAATTTGGCAAAATCTAGGCAACTTGGCGAAATCGGGAATTTGGCAAAATCGAGGCAACTTGACAAAATCTAGGACAGTTGGCAAAATTCGACACCACTAGATAAAATACAGGTAAGTTGTGAAAATAGAGATGGTTTTTTCAAAATTAAAGAGAGTTGGGAAAATCTTGGGGAGTTTGCAAAATCTAGACAACTAGGCAAAATCTTAGGAAGTTGGCAAAATTCGAAGTGACGGTAAATTTCAGGTGAGATGTAAAAATTGCGATTTTTCTGTAAAATATTGGTGAGTTGGCAAAATCTAGGCAATTTGTCAAAATCTTGGACAGTTGGCAAAATCTAGACAACTTTGCAAAGTCTTCGGGATTTGGAAATTAATCTAGACAACTGTACAAAATATTGCGGAGTTGACAAAATATGAAGTGACTTATCAAAATTCCGCTGAAATGTAAAAGTTTGCATCTTTCCAGTAAAATTTTGGCGAGTTGGCAAAATCTAGACAACTTGACATAATCTAGGGGGGATTGACAAAATCTAGGGCAGTTGGGACGGTACAAAACGGACCTTTCACGGTATAAAATTGTGTGAACGTCCCTGACAGAGGCATAATTGAATTAATTAAATCTATTAAATTTATGTAGAGTAAAATAATTGGCAAAATTTGAATTCCAAGTTCGAAAATTTTCTTTCTGTACTTACCCCCCCCCCCCCAACCATATCCCTTCGCTACGCCACCTGGTAATAAGGCACTAGAGTTTACTTTTGGAAGAAGGAACTGCAGGAACTACATCACTCATAGTAAATTGCCACTTGAGCAGTTGTCCATTTTGGCTATTTTTAATTTAAAATATTAATTTATTATATATACATATATATTGCATTAAAAATATTAACTTTTTGCTCTGAATTGTAGAAAAGTGATAATGAAAAGTGATAAATGAATTATGAAAGAAAGATAAACGGAGAAAAAAAAGCACGAGAACGGCTGGTATCGAACCGGAGACCTTTCAGTTGCAAATCAAAAAATATAGAGAGACTCTTAGCCGACTGTGCTAAAAAATACTAACGAAACTTTTGGATAAAATATATCTAATATATAAAGAAGAAAGTTTGCTTGTGTTTCTGTCCTCTTATGCACTAGACACCAAAAATTTCCATGAACGTTTCCTTCACCCAGGAGAAGAATATAGGCTATGTGCGAACTCGCTGGGGTCACCAAAATTGGGGTGGGCGGGTTTGAACGTAGATAAATATAACTGCATAAAGATAGGACACTGTCATAAGGTCCGTGGTGGACTCCATCAAGTATTCAACGCTAGCATAGCACCAGGTAGTAACCAGACTTGACAACAGACTCTTCGCTTTCCGACTCCACAGATGTAATGTAAAACAATCGAATCGCAACGGCTTTGCAATTTCTTTTCACAGGATAAATGTTTTCCGGTAATATACTTCATGGCATTCTTGCAGTTTGCCGCTTGAGGCTTGATCAGCTGGAACAGTGCCTGCATGTGACACAGTGATTGTGTACTGTAGCTAGTAATGTTCATACCATCAATTAGAGGAAATCTTGAGCGGCGGGCGGTAGCTCAGTGGTCAGAACACCTAACCTGTTATCACGGAGGTCGTGGTTTCGATCCCACCTGGCTGAAGACAATTTTTCCTCTAAAAATTGGATCGACGTAAGAGTGATGTTTCCCTTGTCTGTTAAATGTTTTCTATCTTCAAGTTCTTCTGCAAAATATCTTGGTAAGTTATGCTACCTCGGGTATTTTCATACATTTTATACTTTAAAGGGAAAGAAAACCGAGCTAAAGTTGAGGGGTGAAGTATACTCACGCTAAGGATTAAACCGGGAAACTTTACCTCAAGAAACCGAGAGACATTCCTCGACGCTATGAATTGCTTGCTAAAAAATTGTCAAAATGATATACTAAGATTTTATTGTAGGACAAATGTTGAATGCAGATATTTCCATATTGTATTTTATAATGTAATCAGATTGATTGTGCATGTAAATTTTATAAATGCATCTAATTGATAGCATTATTTTGTTTCTTGCTATATCACGGCAACTAACGAATACCATCGCTAGGCCTAATGCCGCTATGAGAAAGTTCGCTATATGAAATGAATCCGTTCGATGAAATGACATTATCGTGGGATTAGTAATCTTATGAACTATTCCATGTTCTTTTAATGTAATAGGACGAACATATTTTAAAACTTAACCTCGAAGATTATCTTTGCCTACGTAAACCTCAAAAAGTTGCAACTGAACTGCAATTGAACGAACGCGTTTACGTTAAACCGTTTAACGCGTTACGTACCGTTATCGATGGAGTTCAGAACATGATCGGAGTAGTTCACCCTGGTAACCGATTGGAACAGCACTCTCGCTAAACGGTAGTGTCGTGTCTTTACGTAGTTATTTTTATCTATGGGTTTGAATTTCTCAAAATCCCCATAGACGTAACATTAACGATTGAAAGTTATTCAAAATATCTGTAACCATGAATAAATTTTAAAGAAGGAATGCATCAAAATAATTTATTTCTGATTTCGATAAATTCATTGTTCAACTTGTTGGGCCAAGAGCACGAGCGTGGAAATTGAAGTCATTCTAATTAAGCACGAGCAGAAACGAGATTCTTTGTTCAAAGAAAAGCTTCAGACACTAAGAATTCGTATCGAAAATTAAAATCATTATCTTAATTTGAAAAATAGGTAAAATTTAGCAAACTCTATTTCATATGTTAAGTAAAAAAAGGTTTAATATGTTAAAAACCAAATAATGTTTTTCGATAATAAAAATAATTTTTTCGTAGCATCTATACATTATTTGGGCAACTGAAACCATATTTAATAATCTTTTTCGATAAAGTTACATGTGCCTGGCAAACTGTATCCGTGGAACTCTGGTGGGTACGAAATGATTTGAAAAGGAAAAGTTTGATTATTCGAGCGAAGGAATTTCTTTTTTGGTTTAGAAACCTCTCACGTGGGGAGGATCACGCGGTGCCTCGAAATAGGTCCATTTCTTTCCTTCCTTATCTCTTAAAAAGTCTCAGACCCGAGCAACGCCTAGCAAATCTTCTAGTTGTTAATATTCCTTTCTAGACCAAATGTTCAACACATTTTTTATTTTCATATTTAACGTTCTTTTAAAACTCCTCATAGATAAATATCCTTAATAATAATAATAATATCTTTATGAAGCCTTAGTATGGTTATATACATAGATTAACCCGCTAAGCCTTATGGCTTGTCAGCAGGATTCCTTTCAATCACATGACAGGTTTATTAAAGAATATGGCATGTATAATGGAAAATAAACACATAATTAAAAAAAGAAACTAAAACAATAACAACAACAAAAAAAAAACACGTATTAAAACACAGACATGAAAAATTAAACACATTTATAAAATAAACATAAAATTTCGGATTACAGCACATATTGCACAAAACTATCGCCTATGGTACAAGTCATCATTTCACATTAAAATTGCACTTGCTTAAAGGATACCAGATACAGGATATGACTTTTTAAACATTACTTTTCAATTATTTACATCTAATAACCATTTCGAAACTTTAGTTTTAATTTCTGAATAAGTGTTCAGGCATAACACATCTCTCGGTAGAGAATTAAAAATTTTGGGTATTTGATAAGATATCCGCGCTTTTCCATAATTATTGTGAAAAATTGGTTGAACAAAATAATTTTCACACTTTTGTTTTGTATTGATCACATGCAAAATTTTCTCCTTGTGTTCATTTTTAAAGTAATTTCTAAAGATAGTTACATAAATATATAACAAGTCAACTGGTAAAATGTTCAGATAATGAAAAATATGGCCAATGTGATCTTCATTAATTACATGTTTATTGAATTTAACAATATTATTTAGAGTACTTTTTTGTATTCGTTTAATTTTATTTAAAACAGATTTATATGTGCATCCATATATACTGATACCATACCTAATGATTGATTCACAGAGAGCTTTATATATCATTGTTATGACATCCAATGGAATAAGTGTATTCAACTTCAACACTTTGTAATATGCATATCTTAGTTTATCACAAGTATATTTTATGTGTGATTTTCATTTAAAATCTTGGTCAATATAAATCCCCAAATATTGAATTTTATTAACCTCTTCCCCAATTGGGCAGGAACATGCATTTTGGTTAATTATTAATTTATATTGACAGTTATAATTATGTGTTTTAATGCATTATTTAACTTGTGCCTACTCTGATTGATCATATATTTGGTTTTAAATTCATTTAAGAAGAGTTTGTTTTTCTGAAACCAAGAATTTGCTACATTATAATCGTTCTGTGCACATCTAACTACTTCTTCTACCTGCATACCTGCGTTCAGCAGAACGGTATCGTCAGCAAACATAAACAAATTTCCCTGAAAATTTATTTCTTCTAAATCATATATATAAATTGCAAATAAAAGTGGTCCCAAAACTGAGCCCTGTGGTATACCTGATTTTAAAATTTGATCTCTACTCTCAAAATTTTCAATCCTAGTTATGATAGTCCTATTAGACAAGTAATTTTTGAACCATTTATTCAGTGAACCTCGAATTCCCACCAATGATAACTTTTTTAACAATATGTCATGGTTAACCGTGTCAAATGCTTTATTCAAATCCATAAATATAGCACAAACTTTTTTCCAGAATTGAGTGCTGTATTAATGTATTGTGAGAAATGCTCTAATAAATCAATAGTTCCTCTGTTCTTCCTAAACCCGTATACTGCCTCTCTGTAATTATTTTACATTTTTCTAAAAAATTATTAACATATTTGTATACATATTTTTCTAAAACTTTTTCTATAACTGATAAAATTATGATCGGTCTATAATTACTATATATATTTCGTGATCCCTTTTTAAATATAGGACGCACAATTGCAGTTTTGAGTGTGTTAGGAACAATGCCAGTGTTCAAACTCATATTAATCAAGCGTTGCAGGATCTCAGAAAAAACATCTGCATTGCTTTTTATATATGAAGTTTCCACCATATCATAGACCACTGCATTACTAGTTTTTAAATTGCTAATGATCGGTACTACCTCATCTCTATTTGCTTCAGGTATAAAAATAGAATGTGAATTAGAAGGTGTAATAATCTCGTTGACAGTTATATTTATATTTTTTGAATATTTCAGGATTAAATTTTCTGTAACACTTGCAAAGTAATTGTTAAAATCATCCACTATCAACTCCATCGCTTTATTTTTACCAAAACAGCGTTTTATTTGCATGTCAACAGATAATTTCTTTTTATCATTAATAATAGCTCCCAAATTTTCTTATTGTTATCTTTATTTAAATTGATTTTATTTCTGTAATAAAAACATTTTTGTTTCCTTATCAAACTATTACAGTGTTTCTTACATTTTTATATTCATCATATAATATCGTACTTTGCATATTATTCTTATATTTAACCCACAACAGATCTCTTTCTTCAATAGCCTTAATTATCCCTTCAGTTATCCATTCTTTCGGTTTCCTTTTGAAATTTTTAACTCTAGATGCTTTAAAATAACACTGATTCCTAATTTCGTTAATTTTATCTAATATCAATTTTAACAAGTCTTTCGGATTAGTAACCTCAGTTCCAATAACATTCCAATCTATTAATCCTAGTTTTTGGGAAAGTTTTTTATCATCGACATATGTACCTAAGTAAGCGTTATTCTTATTTGTAGGATTTTTATCTCTAGAAATTAAGGATTTTATTTTTGTTCTAATTAATATTCCATAGTGATCAGCAATCTTTTTTTTATAGACTCTTACATCTGCTTCAAAGTTTTTAATTTTATGAACCACATGATCAATTTGAGATTGTTGCAAAGTTTGCATAACGACTTCTTCTCTAGTAAAACCTGATACCTTCTGTTCCATGCCATACTCCAATAACAGATTCAAGTATTGGTCGCTACCATATTTGTCTATATTTGCAGTATCAATATTAAAATCGCCAACCAAGAAAATATCATTTAGCTTTAAATTTAAGTCGAACCAATTTTTCAAACTTGATAGAAATTCTTTAACCTTTGTACTTGGTGATCTGTATAGAGCGATCAAGTTTAATAAAAAGCCATTAATTTCAATCTGTAGATGAATTACTTCCGCAGGTGCAATCGAAATATTTAGTTCAGAAACATTCAGCTTATGTCTACAGAAAACTATAAGCACTCTGCTACTTGAAATATTAACATCAGTGGTGATTTTATCAAAACCATCTAAATTAATAAGTGAATTTTCCATAGTGTTAGTTGTACTTTTTACTAGAATAATAACATCCAAATAATCGATAAACGAATCAATATAAACAGTAAAGAGGTCCCAATTTTTTTTAGCTGATCTGATATTAATATAGAATATGCCCAATTCGTTATTATCTTTGCCTTGTAAAAAAAATTAGGATTTAATTCTTGTGTAGTATCAGGGCCATCCAAATTTAATTCATTATCTATTGTTCAATAACCTCCATAATTTTTTACAAATGGAAAAAAAAACTATAATTTAAAAATGGCAAAAATTAATCTTTAATTAAATCCTCGATAGTATCAAACACATTAATCCTAATTGGCTTATCGTTATCTCCTTTTTTAACAAATATTCTGTTATTCTTGTACCATACATATTTATAGTTATGTTGTCTAGTAAAAACTCTAGCTCTCCAATAAATTTCTTTGTTCACCTGTGTCAAATTTTCGTTAAGGTAAATTGAATTATTCGAACTGTCATGAAAAACCTCACCACTGTTAATTCTAGTTTTTTTCCCGAGCAATCCAGTTATTTTTAATGGATGTACTCTTAAACTGTACAATAACATAAGGTACTTTTTGCTTATCCCGAACACAGACTCTGTGAATCACATCAATATCTTTCGTTTGAAAATCGTAATATCTAACTTATCTCCATAGCCAAATAAAATTTAGCAACCTAGTTCAAAACACACCTTGCCAGAAAGTTTATGATTTTTCTGAGTCAAACGAAGATTTTCGCTGAGCAACAAGATCTTCGACTATTGGTTGCATTTGGGAGAATCAGCCAATCAAATGTCACGGGGCCACTTCGAAATGGTGACCCACCTGTCGTATATGTAATAGATAATGCTAAGATTTCAGACGGTGGCCGTAATGGAAAAATCCGCATTGTATGAAACTATAGCAGACGACGAAGTAGACTGATTCGTAGAGTAAATGCTGTAATTGTCTACGTAACGCGGCAAATCATGATTATAAAACGAATATAGAAATGATATTATGTTGATTTAGATATGACAAATAATGAATGATAAATTTGAAATTCCATTATTATTTCTTGTGGTCCCACCCTATTTCACAGTCCAAGGTTATTTTCCCTATTTCTAAACTTAAACTGCACAAATCCCGAGAGACAAATGAAATTACTACTGGAATACTTAGAGCTGGAAATGTTTGTGTTGTCACATGGCTCACTGAAATTTTGAATATCTTTTATGATATGGGTGTTTCTAAGAATTTTGGTGTTTTCTAAGGATTTTAGCCCACAGAATATTATTGCTCTTTTAAAAATGGTGATCGTAGTTCTTGTGAAAACTATTTTCTGTTCCAGGTAAAGTTATCTGCATGATTGTGCTTAATAGAATTAAGAATCTGGTTGAAGGACAATTGCGTGATAAGCAGTGTGGATTCAGAAGTGGTAAGGGAGGTATTGATCAGAATTTGTTACTTAGGCTGATTCTTGAGAAACGTTTAGAGTTTCAGAAACCTTTGGTTACTAGCTCTGTAGATTTCAAAATGGCTTTTAACTCTACTGATCGTCATAATTTATGGTTCATCGTGAGATCCTGTGGCATATCAGACTACAATAGCACTGAGTCATGTGTGATAATTGGTAAGGATTGTAGAAGCAATTGTTTTACCATTGCTTCTGGTGTTTGACATGGCTGAATTTTGTCTCTTTCTCTCTCGGATTGGCAAAATCTTGGTGAGTTGGCAAAATTCGAAGCTACTTGATAAAACCTTGGTGAATTGGTAAAATTCAAAGCTACTCGACAAAATCTTGGTGAGCTGGAAAATTCGAAGTGACGTGGAAAAATACACTTGGTGAGTTGGAAAATTGATATTTTTATTTGTAAAATTAAGGGCTTGGCAAAATCTTCGTTAGTTAGCAAAATTGTTAGTTAGTAAAATTAGAACGTTATGCGGAATTCACTGCAAGGAAAATATTTTTTGGCTTAAATGATCTAGAGATCTGAAAATTTCTCTTTTGCCAAATGATGTTGATGACATGAACTCTTTCATTAGAGTTATTGATGAGATGAATTCTTTCATTAGTTTTATTGATGAGACTGGTAGTAGAGTAGGTTTGGTGATAAACAGAGAATAAACTACAGTGATGAAAATTAGTCAGTTAATCTGAATGGTTGCACTCTTGAGCAAGTGTCTCAGTTTAATCATCTTGGGAGCTATGTAACAGATACTAATGATTGAGGTATGACACAAACAGACGAATAGGGATTGCTGTTGGGAATTTTAAGTATCTATGGAGAGGGCCTGGTGCAGCAGCTGCAGCTCAGGACAGATAGGTTTCGAGAACTAAATTGCACAGTCTGGTTACACTATCGTGTCCCATGGCTTCCTGAGGATTATGTATGCATGTGTAGACACGATGGAAAATTTACTGCGTGTTTATGAGTTTATGTCAATATTTCGATACTCAATAAGTCTATCATGAAGATTTTTCTCTATGTGTCATAATTAAAAAGATCGCGCGACGAGTGATCTTGAGAAAACATCTTGAAGGTCGTATGGATTTCTTATGGATTATTAGATTTCGTCCATAAGATATCCCATTTGTTCCCTACTTCTGGTTTCTTGAATTCTTTCTTGTTTTCGGGATATTTGTTCCACCTCTAGACTTTTTCTCATCCTGTGTTACTCGTTATGCCATACCCTCGCTTTAGGAAGGTATATGAAACTATTTTTTTTAAATCATTTAGTAATTCAAATAATTTCAAATAAATAAGTTTTGTTTACAAATGTTCCGCAAAGCTAACAGCTTATCTGCAGGAGAGAATAATACATTGGCAAAACAGTATTTTACACCTTCGTTCTCTCTTCATCCGCTAATCTTAATACAGATACATCTTACTGCATTTCTAATAACATCTCAATTGAAAATTTCGACATTACATGATTTGCTCTCTTTACTAAAATTTTTACCTTTTTTTTTCATTTCGAAAATTTCAAAATAACATTGGGATGTTTATATTCACATTCAGCACTACATAATTTGTTAGTAAGTGTTAATTTTAATTTCCGAATTCTTTTTTTAAAGATCAATGATTACATATTTCCTCTTGTTTAGATAACGAAATGTAATGGGGAGTTATTTTTATAACCTGTTATTCTCCCCATGTGACAAGCTGTTATTCGACATATAACTCGCTATGTTTGGCCCTTGCTTTGGGAAGATTTCCATACATTTCCATAACTTATGGCTGTCATGTTTGCACAGGAGACCCCTGCTGATCTTGGAATTCGTGAAAACCACGATCCGCACCTTTTGGTAAAAATTAAAATTTAGATACACCAGAGAATACAGCAACATCTGACTGAGAGGCAAACCTACTAATATAAACACATTTCTTGATTATTATGTATTGTTTTTTGGAACCAGAATATTATTGTCCTTGGTTAAAACCCTGCTTTCATTGTATCAGGAAAATGGAACTCAATTTAAACCAAAACAAATTATATGGACTTTTGAGAGAAAATTACACTTCAATAAATTAAAATTACTCACAAACCTAGAGAAAATATGTAATAATTAACTTCTAAGCACGAAAACACTGGTTCGAACTAAAAGATTCCAATATAAAGTTATCTGTGTTATCGAAAAAAGTGTGTGTTTCCATATATTAAGGAAAAGTGGTGGAAGAAATATCCGAAAACAAGGAGGAACAGAAGAATCAGAAGTAGGGAACAAATAGGAAGTCGTATGGGAGAAATCCAATAATCGAAAAGAAATACAAACGATCTTCAAGATGTTTTTCCATCGCGTTACCTTTTTAATTACATATTTAGCATTCAACAATACTGATATCTATTTCTACCTACAATAAACTATAAAAGGAATATATGATACGACAGGGACATGCGAGGCAGTTTTTAAAATACTATACTGCTCATAAAAATTAGGGGATATTTCATCGCTTCATATTCATTTTGAAATATTTCCTAATTGTTGTGAGCAGTATAGTTAGGAGCAAAGTATCAGAAATATTTATTAGTACATTACGCTGTCTCTACTCATTTCTATTCCAGTTCAACTCATAACATGACTTGCAGTTATTCATTCAAGTTCTCATTTCAATTTTTTTTTCAGGTTTATAAGGACCTCAAAATGGCGAATATTAAAGGCTTGAACGTTTACAAGAAAAGTGAGATTCCTGAGAAGTATCACCTGAAAAATCATCCTTTGGTGCAGCCAATCCTCCTAGTGGCCGAGAAGGGACACTTCATTCAGGCGGTAAGATTGAAATCGAAACACAACAGCAGACCTGTTTGCCTCCTCATCCATTTTCTGTTATGACTATTCGGATTCATAATCCAGGTTCTTTTCAAGCGTACCGAAAGCAAATTAAGGCCATTTAATTAAACCCGTAAAAAATACTCATCATAATATAAAATAATAAAGAAATAGAAAAATAGCGGAATTCTAAGGGGGATGTGTCGAAAAAGTAACACCAGTAAGAAATGAACTTCATTCAGATTCACCATAGAGAGTCAAAAGCGAAACTAGTTAAGGATTTGCTTTCTGATCATCTAAGTCTTATCAATTGGCAATAAAAGGCGAACCCTCCCTGCCCACGGTCAGTAGGGACACCGATGGGCTTGGAAAAGCCGCCGTCCGTCGGATGGGACGTTCCCCCATGTGTGGGAGAGCCATACCCTGTGCACGTTAAAGAACACGCTGGATGGCCTTGACGGGAGGCTACCATCTGTCTCTCAACAGCTGTTCCAGTGGGTCCCCTCCCCCAACCTTCTCTGAGCCTTCGGGGTCCATGTGACCTGGCCATTTAGCCCATGGTGTGCAAAAAAGTGCCGCTCAGAGGTAAAACAACCCAACCCAATAAAAGGCGAAATTTTATTTTACATGGTTTATATTCATTTCTACCCATAACTATTAATTAAAATAACTTTAATATTTTTTACTCAAAACCTTAGTTTTTGAATTTCTAGATCAAACGGAATACATCTGGCGAATATGGGAAGCTCAATTTTAAAGAAAATGAAATTTTCATTTTAAAAACTTTGCACCATTTAACAGTAGTAATTGCTACTACAGGGGTGATTGGAAAATGTAAAGAGTAATATATTATTTTCCCTAAAGAACGCCAAACACTGCGTTTTCTCGTACCCTAGTGTTAAGGGGAAAAATCTGTCAGGGTGTATAAAATATTTTGTTTATTACTGCTATACTGAAATATTATTTAATATTTAGTCATCATCATCATCATCATCATCATCATCATCATCATCATCATCATCATCATCATCATCATCATCATCATCATCATCATCATCATCATCATCATCATCATCATCGTCGTCGTCGTCATCATCGTCGTCGTCATCATCATCAAGCAGCCATGGGCTACGGAGGTCCAACCACACTGTGCAATTTAGTTCTCCAAGCAAGTCTATCCTGAGCTACATCTACTGCATCTGGATAAATAAAAAAATAAATACCCCCTCAAGCAGCTGCTTGATCTGGATACTGCACACCAATTCTAACAAGGTCCTGTTTGACATTGTCAGCCCACCGCATCCTAGGTCTCCCCCCTTCTTTCTGAGGCCTTTAGGCACACTGTTCATAACCCTATTCGCCAATCTATAATTATTCATACGGGGAGCATGTCCAAACCAACGGAGTCTCTCTCTGCACAATATGCTGCTTAAAGGAGGTTGCAAACTCCTTTGCCTAAACTCATCATTAGTTACAAAGTTGAACCACCTAATGCCCAAGATACTGCGTAAGCATCTGGAATCAAAAGCATCTAGTTTCCTGTTACCTTGTTTACAAAGTGTCCACGTTTCACTACCATAACTAACCCTAGAAAGAACCAAGCTTTATACAGTCTAATTTTAGTCTTTAGGTGTATACGCCTATTTCTCCACACTCTCCATAGATTCTTAAAAGTCCCGGCAGCAATCCCTATTCGCCTGTTAATCTCATTCCGCACATCACCATTATCAGTTACATAGCTCCCAAGATAATTAAACTGTGACACCTGCTCAAGACTGCAACCATTCAGATTAACTGAATCACAGCCTGCCTGACCAATTTTCATCACTTTAGTTTTCTCTCTATTTATAACCAAACCTACTCTACTACCAGTTTCATCAACAGCTAGAATGAAAGAGTTCATCTCATCAACATCATTTGCCAAAAGGGCTAAATCATCAGCATAATCTAAATCAGAAAGTTTCGTATCTCCAGCCCATTTAAGGCCAAAATCTTTCCCTTGAAGTGAATTTCGCATAACATAATCAATAACCAAGCTAAAGAGAAAAGGAGACAAAATGCACCCTTGTCGAACACCACAAGTAATGCTAAACCAATTGCTACAAGCCTTACCAACTCTCACACACGACTCAGTGTTATTATAGAGAGCTTTCATTATGTTAACTAACTTGTCTGGTATACCATATGATCTCACAATCAACCACAAATTATGACGATCAACAGAGTCGAAAGCCTTTTTGAAATCAACAAAGCTAGCAACCAAAGGTTTCTGAAACTCTAAACATTTCTCAATTATCTGCCTAAGTTAAAATATCTGATCCACACATCCCCTACCACTTCTGAATCCACATTGCTCATCACGCAATTGAGTGTCAACCAGATTCTTAATTCTATTAAGAACAATCATGGAAAGAACTTTATCTGGAACAGAGAGTAGGCTGATACCCCTATAGTTATCACAAGAACTGCGATCACCTTTTTTGAAAATAGGGATAATAATAGCTCTGGTAAAATCCTTAGGAACCATGCCTTTATCATAAAAGATATTCAGAATTTCAGTCATCCAAGTGGTAACCGAAACATTCCCAGCTCTAAGCATTTCGGTAGTAATTTCATCTACCCCTGGGGATTTATGTAGTTTAAGTTTAGAAACAGCCACAATAACTTCAGATTGTGTTATAGGGCCAACGTTAAAGCCACCAATGCATCTATCATCATTGCAAACAATGGGAGTAGAACTGACTACATTGTTTAGAACATCACTGAAATGCTCAGCCCACCTAGCCATGACAGAATCCTCCCCTTCTATAACCTTACCTTGTTTATCCTTCAATCCTTGTATGCCTATCCGTTTTCTACCACACAAAACATTAACTATCTGGTACAGCTCTCTGCTGTTGTGCTGTCTAACTGCTTCCTTGGCTTTGTCAGCCAAACCATCAAGCCAAAGATTCTTATCAGCAGCTAACTGATCTTTTACACGTTTATTAAGTTCTCTGTAATGCTTTCTATTAGTACTAGTAGGGTATTGATTAAGGACATTCCTGCAGTTCTTTCTTTCCGAAATAAGCTCAAGTGCCTTATCACTCAGATAATTCTGTCTCTTCTGCTCCTTTTTTCCTAAAAGAGTACTGTTAGTGTCCATAAAAGCCTGTTTAAAATGATCCCATTCTTCCTGAACTTCAGTAGTAAGCAAACCATGACTGTCATAATGACTAAGTAGCCTATCATGGTAAGCTTTAGCTATAACTGGATCTTTCAGAGCTTCAGTGTTAAAGGTAAATTTTTTAAATTTAGCACAACACTTTTTAAGTTTAAGTTGCAAGACACTTTTAACAAGGTAATGGTCAGATCCAATTGCAGCTCCCCTATATGCCCTGGTATTCCTAACAGAACTAGCCCATTTGCTGTTAATTAATATGTAACGAATCATATTCTTATGCAGCCCATCAGGTGAAACCCATGTGTATTTATGTATGTGGTGGTGTTTGTAATATGTGTTAGTTATTCTGAAACCATTGAGTTTACTTACCTATACGAGACGCTGCCCATTGCCATTGCAGCTACCAATACCAAAAGGACCTATCAATCCTCCCCAAATGTCAGAGTCGGTACCAACTTTGGCATTGAAGTCACCAAGAACAAGGGTAATATCTCCTTTCTTGACAGAATTCAAAATATCCTGAAGTTGTTCATAAAACCTATCCTTCTCATCCTCATCGGCATCCTCAGTGGGTACATAACAGCAGATAACATTCAAGTCTTTAACGCTTGTCTGAAATTTTGCTGTAAGAAACCTTTCATTAATGCACTCATATCCTAGAAGAGCATCACTAGCATGTCTGCTGAGAAGCAGACCCACGCCTTGGTGATGCTTATTGTCGTCCCTCCCTGAAAAGAGAAATTTAAGATTATTTTTAAGAATCTGACCTTTATCTGTCCATCTGGTCTCTTGCAAGCCGAGAATATCTAAATTATAATGGTGGAATTCTTGTGTGAGGACATCAAGAGAAAAAGCTCTGTGCAGAGTCCTCACATTCCAACTACCTATGGAGAGAAAATGGTTAGTGGGATGTTTAAAGAAACTATGTTTATTGAGAGAGGGAATGCCGACAATATCAAACAGCCCCCTAATCGCAGACATGGGGCAAAGACCCGTTCCCCCACTACTAAAGGCTGAAGCCATCTACACTGGAAGACTTCCTCCAATGTAGAATTTGACGATGCCAATAGAAGCAAAGAGTTCAGGTGCCTGCGATGATTTCTTCTCAGGATTATCCACCAGCTGATAAACATATCCTGTGAATCTATTCACTTGGGGCTGTCAACCCACAAACAAACAGAAAACACAGCGGAAGATTTTCCCTCCTCAGAAGCCGACCAGTGCAGCAAAATCAGGATCCATAATCAAGCTCAGAGTCATATTTCTGTCCAGTCCAGTAGGTTTATATGGTCAGCACCAGGACCCTGTGTGGTTGACCACTCCTCAGCAGGGTAGAAAAAAAAGAAAAGTAGCCATAGTTGTCCAGATCAGTAGGCCACACTAATCTGGCAGCCCTCCCCTTCCGTTCACTTCCACAAGAGAGTATCTCTTTTGAAAGTTACTAACGGTCCGCACCACGAGAAGGCGGGGTCGGACATCAGGTGCTAGGCCTGGCCGGTTCTATGCATCATCACAGGGGATTGGTGCAAAGCAACCGACTGAATTTTAGCCAATAGTAATTTGATTTAATCAGATATAAAAATAAATTTTTAGTATGTTTTTAAGCTATCTGTGTATCTGTTCTTGATGAACACATTATACCAAAGATTTTCTAATTTTTAGCATAAATATATCATTTCCAATGTTATTTCAAGTTTTACATTTTCTACATTTAGCGCCTTCTAACGTTAGATATTGTTAAAGTTTTTTGGAGGATCTGAAAAATATGATTCATCATTTTTCGCCAAAAAATAAATAAAATAAAATTCCCTCAAGCAGCTGCTTGCCGCAGAAGTTAAGTTATACAGTCAGTTTTTAAGCCATAGTAGAAGGTTTGTGAGGATGGCAATGGTGAGTTTAACAATGTGAATTTAACAATAATCGTCTAGTTAAACTCTCATATCACATGAAAGTGTAAATAATACAGAATATTAGAATGAGATTCTATTCACCCGATAAAAAGAAAACTTGGCTATGCCATGATTCATGGACGTACTTTTTGTTTTTAGAAATAAATTAAAATTTCTTTCTTGGTTGGATAGGGTTTGATAAAATATTACGATTTGCACTTTCGGAACCTTCGTACAGCTATAATTGCACCCACTAACGAAGGGCAAAATTTTAAAATTTCAAAATTTCAAAGTAATACTGCAAGCGGTGTAATTACGTTAGATATTTTAAATTTTGGTTGTGAAATATGAAGGTCATGACGTTTCCATTAGCAGCAATGATTTCCTCCTTTAGCCCCAGAGAGTGTGTAAAATGCAATTTCTTTTCTTTTAAGAGATGATTGTTTGTTTTCAGAGAAACACCAAAAATCTTCTAGGGTTGGATACTTATTGATAAACTGCTATGAATCACACTTTTAGAACTTCCGAAAGCTTTAATTACGTCTTCTGATGGTGGATAATGTGAAAATTTAAAAATTTTAAGCGACTATTTCAAACGATTTAATTGGGCTTTAGTGGCGGAGTGTGATGATGATCAAGGGTTGATATTCGCAGCAGTAATTTGACCCTTCACTCGCAGGGTGGGTGCAAAAATGAAACTTTTATTTTGAGAGATTAATTCATCATCATCATCCTCAATCAGCCATGGGTTACGGAGGTCCAACCAGACCGTGCAGTTTAATTCTCCAAGCATATCTGTCCTGAGCTACATCTGCTGCATCCGGCCACTGCACACCAATTCTAACAAGGTCCTGTTTGACATTGTCCGCTCACCGCATCCTAGGTCTCCCCCTCCTTCTGAGGCCTCTAGGCACACTGTTCATAACCTTATTCGCCAATCTATAATTATCCATACGGGCAACATGGCCAAACCAGCGGACTCTCTCTCTGCACAATATGCTGCTTAAAGGAGGTTGCAGACTCCTTTGCCTAACCTCATCATTAGTTACAACGTTAAACCAAGATACAGCGTAATATATCCAAGATACTGCGTAAGCATCTAGAATCAAAAGCATCTAGTTTCCTGTTATCTTGTTTACATAGCGTCCACGTTTCACTACCATATATTATAACCAAACTATTATACAGTCTAATTTTAGTCTTTAGGTGAATACGCCTATTTCTCCACAATCTCCATAGATTCTTAAAAGTCCCGGCAGCAATCCCTATTCGTCTGTTAATCTCATGCCGCACATCACCAGTATCTGTTACATAGCTCCCAAGGTAATTAAACTGTGACACCTGCTCAAGACTGCAACCATTCAGATTAACTGAATCACAACCTGCCTGACCAATATTCATCACTTTGGTTTTCTCTCTGTTTATAACCAAACCTACTCTACTACCAGTCTCATCAACAGCTCGAATGAAAGAGTTCATCTCATCAACACCATTTGGCAAAAGGGCTAAATCATCAGCATAATCTAAATCAGAAATTTTCCTATCTCCAGCCCAATTAAGGCCAAAATCTTTCCCTTGAAGTGAATTTCGCATAACATAATCAACAACCAAACTAAAGAGAAAAGGAGACAAGATGCACCCTTGTCGAACACCAGACGTAATGCTAAACCAGTTGCTACAAGACTTACCAACTCTCACACATGACTCAGTGTTATTATAGAGAGCTTTCATTATGTTAACTAACTTGTCTGGTATACCATATGATCTCACAATCAACCACAAATTATGACGATCAACAGAGTCGAAAGCCTTTTTGAAATCAACAAAGCTAGCAACCAAAGGTTTCTGAAACTCTAAATATTTCTCAAGAATCTGCCTAAATGAAAATATCTGATCCGCACATCCCCTACCACTTCGGAATCCACATTGCTCATCACGCAATTGCCTGTCAACCAGATTCTTAATTCTATTGAGCAGAATCATGGAAAGAACCTTACCTGGAACAGAGAGTAGGCTGATACCCCTATAGTTATCACAAGAACTGCGATCACCTTTTTTGAAAATAGGGATAATAATAGCTCTGGTAAAATCTTTAGGAACCATGCCTTTATCATAAAGGTTATTCAAAATTTCAGTCATCCAAGTGGTAACCGAAACATTCCCAGCTCTGAGCATTTCTGTAGTAATTTTATCTACCCCTGGGGATTTATGAAGTTTAAGTTTAGAGATAGCCAAACTAACTTCAGATTGTGTTATAGGGCCAACTTTAAAGCTGCCAATGCATCTGTCATCATTACAAACAATGGGAATAGAGCTAACCACATTGTTTAGAACATCACTGAAATGCTCAGCCCTCCTAGTCATGACAGAATCCTTCCCTCCTATAATCTTACCTTTTTTTATCCTTCAATCCTTGTACACCTATCCGTTTTCTACCACACAAAACATTAACTATCTGGTACAGCTCTCTGCTGTTGTGCTGTCTAACTGCTTCTTCGACTTTGTCAGCCAAACAATCAAGCCAAAGATTCTTATCAGTAGCAAACTGATCCTTTACACGTTTATTAAGTACTCTGTAATCCTTTCTATTAGGACTAGTAGGGTACTGATTAAGGACATTCCTGCAGTTCCTTCTTTCTGAAATAAGCTCAAGTGCCTTATCACTTAAATAATTCTGTCTCCTCTGCTCCTTTTTTCCTAAAAGAGTACTGTTAGTTTCCAAAAAAGCCTGTTTAAAATGATCCCATTCTTCCTCAACTTCAATATTAAGCAAACCATGACTGTCATAATGACTAAGTAACCTATCATGGTAAGCTTTAGCTATAACTGGGTCTTTTAGAGCTTCGGTATTAAAGGTAAATTTTTTAACCCTAGCACAACACTTTTTAAGTTTAAGTTGCAAGACACTTTTAACAAGGTAATGGTCAGATCCAATTTCAGCTCCTCTATATGCCCTGGTATTTCTAACAGAACTAGCCCATTTGCTGTTAATTAATATATAATCAATCATATTCCTATGCAGTCCATCAGGTGAAACCCATGTGTATTTATGTATGTTGCGGTGTTTGTAATATGTGTTAGTTATTCTGAAACCATTGAGTTTACTTACCTGTAGGAGAGGTTGACCATTGCCATTGCAGCTACCAATACCAAAAGGGCCTATTACTCCTCCCCAAAGGTCAGAGTCAGTGCCAACTTTGGCATTGAAGTCACCTAGAACAAGGGTAATATCTCCTTTCTTGACAGAATTCAAAATATCCTGAAGTTGTCCGTAAAACCTATCCTTCTCATCCTCATCGGCATCCTCAGTGGGGGCATAACAGCAGATAACATTCAAATCTTTAATGCTTGTCTGAAATTTTGCTGTAAGAAACCTTTCATTAATGCACTCATATCCTAGAAGAGCATCACTAGCATGTCTGCTGAGCAGCAGACCCACGCCTTGATGATGTTTTCCATCCTCCCTCCCTGTAAAGAGAAATTTAAAGTTATTTTTAAGTATCTCACCTTTACCTGTCCATCTGGTCTCTTGCAAGCCTAGAATATCTAGGTTATAGCGCTGGAATTACTGCATGAGGACATCAAGAGAATAATCTCTATGTAATATTCTCACGTTCCACGTTCCTGCAGAGAGAAAATGATTAGTAGGATTTTTAAAGAAATTAGGTTTATTGAGATTGGTAGGGCCAACAATATCAAACAGCCCCCTGATCGCAGGCATGGGGCAAAGACCTATTCCTCCTCCGCTAAAGGCTGAAGTCACTAATGCTGGTAGGAATTTCAGGCACCACCTTTTCAAGTGGACTTTTTCAAGAGCCACATGGCCTGCCTGAGACACATTAGTCCAGTTTAGGCTTGACGATGCCCAACTAGCTAATAAGGTTCAGGGACCTGCGATGGCCTCTAATTAGGATTATCCACCAGGTGATATAAGGTATCCCATGCCTCTGTTCACTTAGGGCTGGCAACCCAGAAGAAAACAGAAAACACAGCAGCAGACTCTCTTTCAGCAGAGGCCCACCAGTGCAGCAAGTCCGGGATCAATAATCAAGCTCAAATCCAAAAACAAGTCCAGGCTACTAGGTATAAATGGTCAGCACCAGGACTCTGTGTAGTTGACCACTCCTCCTCCTCCTCCTCCTCCTCCTCCTCCTCCTCCTCCTCCTCATCATCATCATCATCATCATCATCATCATCATCATCATCATCATCATCATCATCATCATCATCATCATCCTCAAGCAGCCATGGGCTACGGAGGTCCAACCAAACCGTGCAATTTAGTTCTCCAAGCAAGTCTATCCTGAGCTACATCTACTGCATCTGGCCATTGCACACCAATTCTAACAAGGTCCTGTTTGACATTGTCAGCCCACGGCATCCTAGGTCTCCCCTTCTTTCTGAGGCCTTTAGGCACACTGTTCATAACCCTATTCGTCAATCTATAATTAATCATACGGGCAACATGGCCAAACCAACGGAGTCTCTCTCTGCACAATATGCTGCTTAAAGGAGGTTGCAAACTCCTTTGCCTAACCTCATCATTAGTTACAAAGTTGAACCACCTAATGCCCAAGATACTGCGTAAGCATCTGGAATCAAAAGCATCTAGTTTCCTGTTATCTTGTTTACAATTCCAAGTTTCACTACCATAATTAACCCTAGAAAGAAACCAAACTATTATACAGCCTAATTTTAGTGTTTAGGTGTATACGCCTATTTCTCCACACTCTCCATAGATTCTTAAAAGTCCCGGCAGCAATCCCTATTCGTCTGTTAATCTCATGCCGCACATCATCATTATCTGTTACATAGCTCCCAAGATCATTAAACTGTAACACCAGCTCAAGACTGCGACCATTTTCATCACTTTAGTTTTCTCTCAGTTTATAACTAAACCTACTCTACTAACAGTGTCATCAACAACTCGAATGAAAGACTTCATCTCATCAACATCATTTGCCAAGAGGGGTAAATCATCAGCATAATCTAAATTACAATTTTCAAATCTCCAGACCATTTGAGGCCAAAATCTTTCCCTTGTAGTGAATTTCGCATAACATAATCAATAACCAAACTAAAGAGAAAACGAGACAAAATGCGCCCTTGTCGAACATCAGTAGCAATGCTAAACCAATTGCTACAAGTCGTACCAACTTTCACATACGACTCAGGGTTACAGAAAGCTTTCATTATGTTAACTGACTTGTCTAGTATGCTATACGAAATCACGATCAACCACATATTATGACCACTTTATCAGGAGGAATTCTAGGGACAAAATTCGAAACGAACTTTCATTTGAAACCTAACTCATAATGACAGGCCCTCTCGTTCGGAAGATGTTGTATAACGACTTTCTTATTTCCCGTATTTTAGGGTGAAGAAAGCACACGGGGTCAAATTTTGATAGCCTACGAAACACCCCGCATCACAAACTTTCATTCGACACATAATTCGCTACTTTCCGCACTCGCGTTCAGGAGATATAGGGGAACAATCATTTCCACATTTTCCCCTTGTTTAGGGGGAAGAAAGCAGGAGGGTTAATTGTTCATAGCCTACGACATTCCCCTCGTCAGAAGTTTTCATTCGACGAATAGTTTGTTCTTTTCGGCCTCCATGTTCTGGAGATATTGCTTAAGAAGCATTTTCACAATTTTCATTTTTAGAGGGGGGAAGAAAGCGCTGGGGGTCATTATTTTTATAGCATATGACACTCGTCGCATCAAAAGCTTTCATTAGACACATAGCTCATTACTTTCAGCATTGGCGTTCAGGAGATATAGGGGACTGACAATATCAAACAGCCTAGTAATCGCAGCCTAGTAATCGTTAAGTGGTGGGGGAACGGGAAAGACCTAATGCTGAAGCCATCTACACTGGAAGACTTCCTCCAATGTAGAATTTGACGATGCCAATAGAAGCAAAGAGTTCAGGTGCCTGCGATGACCTCTGCTCAGGATTATCCACCAGATGATAAACATATCCTGTGAATCTATTCACTTGGCGCTGTCAACCCACAAACAAACAGAAAACACAGCGGAAGATTTTCTCTCCACAGAAGCCCACCAGTGCAGCAAAATCAGGATCCATAATCAAGCTGAGAGCCATATATCTGTCCAGTCCAGTGGGTTTATATGGTCAGCACCAGGACCCTGTGTGGTTGACCACTCCTCAGCAGGGTAGAAAAAAAGAAAAGTAGCCATAGTTGTCCAGATCAGTAGGCCACACTAATCTGACAGCCCTCCCCTTCCGTTCACTTCCACAAGAGAGTATCTCTTTTGAAAGGTACTAACGGTCTGCAGCACGAGAAAGCGCGGTCGGATATTAGTTCTATGTATCATCACAGGGGATTGGTGCATAGCTCTCCTTCCAGTGACTACCTAGTTACCATTTACAGGCCACTTTTTGAATACTGAACAAATATTGTTTAAAATTGATTTTTAGACATATTTTATTGAAATCTTTATCTTTAGACATATTTTTCTTTAAAAAAAATCACATTCAAAAAGTTATTGAGTTCTGAATATGATTCTATTTTTTTTTCAGAAATATTTCCATTTTTCTGTCCAATACCTGTATATAATACAAAGTTTGTTTCTCTCTGAGGAGACGCAGGTAGGCCCCGTATCGCCACCTGTTTTCTTCCGTAAAAAATTAAATTTAAATATTATCTTTTGGTTGAGAGTTTGTTAATAAAAGATTTTAAATATGCACTTAATTATGTTTTTCCTTACCCCATTTTCGACTGGACTACAATTCCAAAATATCGATCCCAAAAGCAAAGATCAAAATCGCGATGTAACATTAATTTTTAATTTCGTTCTAATTTCCCTGTAAATAAACTGAAATTGCATTAAAATGCATATTTATATTATAAATATATATATATATTTATTATTATTAAATATTTAACGAATATTGCTGAAAATCGAGATATTTATTTATTTGATTGAGATCTTTATCTGCTATCACGTTTTTCAAAGCAAAAAAATAAACTTACCTAAGGAATTATAGAGTTTCGACGTCAGCTTCTTTTTTTTGTCCCTCCATTTATGGAAGCCAGTGATAAATCTCAGTGAAGCCATCAAGTCTTAGTGTGAGGCCAGCGAAGATTGCTGGCTTTTCCCCCAAACGAATAGAAAGTTTCAAAGCCTTGATCTTCGTTTGTAGAATTTCGCACACTTACCTCTTTCAACAATTTCCATATATGCACTTGTTCCTTCTTCTTTCCAATGGCATGGAAAATTTTTTATTAAAACTAGCTCTCTTATATCAAGTTACTTCGTTGCAGGTGTAGCTATAATATCACTTTAAATATCTGGAATATTCTTACCTTTTCTCTTTCTTTGAATTATATAATATTATTTTTTTAAAAGTAAATAAAATATAACACTAAATTTAAAATTTCTTTCTTAAAACATATAACATCAATAAAATACGAACAGGTTAGGTTCGCGGAAAATATTTCGCTATGTGAAATTTTGGACAACGAAAACAGTTTTTCCACCAACTTAATGTTATCTTTAAAGCAAATTTAGTCCATTGGACATAGTAAAATAACACTGAAGAATGTAATAAACACTTATTTAATCTCTTCAACTCTGATATTTTATGAATAATCCATAATAAATTACCGATTACACTGGACAACACACAAAAAAGGCTTTGAAATGAAAATAGCCAATCTTTACTAATTTCGAGGTGCCGAAAACGAAAATGACAATAAAATTTGTCGATTGGCTCTTGTTTAGGAGAGACAGAGATGGTTATCTATAAACGACTCAATCCGCATTGAGTACGTAAGTAACCATTTCGTAACGCTGTATTTTAAACTCCAGATTGCAACATATTGCGTTGTATTGCATCAGCCCGCCAATACACACAACCTCCAGAAGATTGCATCATTGTCTGATGCAATGTTTAGCCATCCCGTGTCGAGTGGTTAGCACGCTTGGCTACTGATCTAAGGGACCTAGGTTCGAGCCCCGGGTAAGGTATGAATGTGTACATTGTTTTTCTGCTGAGGTCCTGCCATCCTCACAGACCTTCTATTGTGACATATAAACTGACAGGCTCCTGTCAGACCTCTGTGGCAAACAGCTGCTTGAGGGGGTATTTATTTTTTTATTCTGATGCAATGTAGTTAAGTTGCGGCTTTACGATCGCGGACAAAAGATGATACAATCGTTAGTTGTAAGCGACGTCTGTCTCCGTACGGTGAGCAAGTCTTTTGTAATCCAGCAGCAGTGATGCCTCGTAACTGTGTTAATAGTGCAGTTACATTTGCAAGCCAGAAAAGGGCCATCATTCCAATAGTATAACACCTACAAAAGTGAAAGCGTTATATTAGTGTTATTTTAATGCAAGATTGGGGACCAAGGCAAAGCCTGGGCACCACACATATGCTGCAGTACATGTGCAAGAAATCCTTCGAAGTGGCTGAAAAGCAAAAAAGTGGCGATGCTGTTTGCTGTTCCTATGGTTTGGAGAGAGCCAAACAATCACACAAATGACTACTACTTCTGAATGGTTCCACCTGTTTCTGGAGGCATCAGAAGGAAAAAGAAGTGGACAATAGTGTACCCGAGTATACAATCTGGTCTCCAACCAGTTCTGCATGACGAAGGCCTTCCTGCTTCCGAACCTCCAAAAAATTTTTCCATCGATTCAGACGATGAGGAGGGAGGCGAACCGGCGTCGGGTTCTCCTCAGCCTTTGGTGTCTAATGCCTCAGCCTTTGGTGTCTAATGCCTCAGCCTTTGGTGTCTTTGGTGTCTACGTCTGCCATGGTGCATCATCTGTGTCACACATTCTCATCGAAGAACAAATGAACCATCTTGTTCGAGATCTGCAACTGTCCAAGGCCAATGCAGAGTTATTTGGGTCAAGACTTAACATGGAAATCTTCTCAAGGAAACATCTTCACAGAACAATCGAATCTTCTCAAGGAAAATCTCCTACTGACTTCGTTTCGTACTCATAATGAGCAGTTTGCGCCTCACTTCAGAAAGGAAGATGACTTTGTGTTCTGCTCCCATCTAGTTGTCCTCGGAATAAAACATAGTCTCTGTCTCTCCTAAACCACCAGATAATAAAACATATCATCTGGTGGATAATCCTCGGAATAAAACACGTTCTGCTCCCATCTAGTTGTCCAACAATAAAACATCGATGGAAGAATGGTGACTATTCATAGGCTCCTCGAAATTGAGTTTCAAGGCGGTGTTGCTGCATAACGGAAATTAACTTCCATCCATTCCGGTCGGACACACTGTCTACATGAAAGAAACCTACGATAACCTAAAACAGCTGTTGAACTGTCTTCAATACAGCAAGTATGGCTGGCATCTCTGTTGTGACTTGAAGGTAGTGACTCTGTTGATGGGTCTGCAGCTGAGATATACGAAGTACTTCTGTTTCTTATGTGAATGGGACAGTCGAGCAAAGACTTTGTACTACGCCTCAAACGAAATCTCTGAAGGTCGGAGAGAAGAATGTGGAACACCCAGCACTGGTAGAAACACACAAAATCCTGCTACCGTCCCTACACATCAAACTCGGTGTGATGAAAAACTTTGTAAAATGCATGGCCAGGACTGCTCCAGCTTTAAAGTACTTGGCTGACAAATTCCCTCGACTTAGCGAAGTGAAAATTAAAGAGGGAATTTTTGTGGATCATCAGATCCGCGAGCTGTTCAGAGACCATATGTTCGACAACTTGCTTCAGGGTGACGAGAAAAAGGGTCTGGAAGCGTTTCGTCTGGTGTCAACTAAATTCCTCTGGAATGTCAGGGCAGATACTACAAGAAACTGGTTAAATTCCTCTGGAATGTCAGGGCAGAACTACAAGAAACTGGTTAAGGACATATCTCTGTATCACAAACTTGGCTGCAATATGTCCTTAAAGATCCACTTTCACCATTTTCACTTAGATTTCTTCCTCCGACAACTGCGGCATGGTTAGTGATGAGCACGATGAACATTTTCACCAGGACATTGCAACGATGGAGAAACGATACTAGGGAAACTGGTCCACTTCAATGCTGGCTGACTAGTGTTAGACGCTCGCCGGTGATGATCCTGAGCAGCTGTACAAGCGACGGGCAAAGCGACGTCGGAAGTAGAAGCGGACTTTACCGATACATGTCACATGTACATATTACTTTATTATATAAGAAACTATTGCGGATTTCTTAGAAATCGTAGCCAATTTTGCATTTCTTTTGTCATATTCGTGTTCAGCACCTTGATATTTTTAAGAAATGGCTACTTTTACCTCAAAGGCATGACTTTTATGAAAATTTGTTGCCCAGTGTTCTTAAACTCAGGAGATACCAAATACATTTAGCAATATTTTCGGTCCAAGCATTGATATAATAACAAAGTTGTATAAAACCTGCATGCATCATCTGAAGGATTATTTTTCTTTAAAACATAAAATTACAAATAATAAAGAAACAAGAGAATTAAAATATTTTCCTATGCTTCAGCAAGCAAATATTTAACTATTTTATGCAATTCTTAATAAGAACTTCAGCTGCAACGAATTTTACGGTTTTGAAATCGAATTTTGTGTAATTTATCAGCTTCTTTTTAGCTAAAATTCTTAGAATGATCCTTCTTACATCAAAAGATATCTGTACGTAATTAACAGTAATAAAATTTATATCAAAGTATTATTAATTATTAAAGTTAAATTTTAAATGATTAAAAAATTGACGTAAATTAATTCACAAGTTTCATTATTACATTAATAATTTATTCTGTTCTAATAGAGACATAATTAAATACACACAGTCGTATCAGAATAATATGACCACCCACCACAGAATCACGGTGTATCCGCCCAGGAGCATCACAGAGTGCACATGACAAGGTCAACCACACGGAAATATAAGCGGCCAGCCGGGACAGATGAGCCATAGTGCGTAATGTGAACACAATGGGCAGAGGTATTGATTTAATGGACGTTCAAAAAGGAACGATCATTGGCTACCGCACCAAGGGTGGTAGCATCTCGGAAACAGCAAACTTCGTGGGCTGTTCGCAAGGTGCTGTAGTAAGGGTGTACCAAGAATGGACCGCTGGCACACCGAGTAGCTACAGACGTCAAAACTGCGCAGCCCCAGAGGAGAACGTCACCTCCGTCGACAGGTAAAGTGCAATCGATGCAGAACAGTGCAGCTATTGACCATTCAAATGAACGCTGGGGCACTCAAGTACGTGTCCCCAATAACAGTAGAGGAAACCCTATTATGAATGGGTCTCCGAAGTCGATGCTGCGTAAAGGTGCCCATGTTAACCAAGGTCCATCGGCAACAACGCCTGCAGTTCACATGGGACTATCGTTATTGGACAGTGGAAGAGTGGAAAAAGGTTGCCTTCTCCGAAGAATCGAGGTTACTACTCCACAGAAGTGATGGATACGCTGTCAGACACATGAGAACCAACACCCAGACACGTGTGTCGGTCAAGTATAGGCTAGCGGTGGCAGTGTGCATGTCTGGGGGATGTTTTCCTGGTATGACCTGGGACCGCTGGTACCACTGGATGGGTCCCTGAACGCCAATGGCTACATGTCCATCCTCACTGACCACATGCATCCCTTCATGTTGAACGTTTACCCTGGTGGTGATGGTGTCTAGCAACAGGACAATGCGTCCTGCCATGTCACTAAGGTGGTGCGTGACTGGTTCCAGGAACACGACAGCAATGTCTCCGTTCTCCCTTGGCCAGCGAAATCGCCCGACCTCAATACCATAGAGCACTTGTGGGATCATTTGGATCGACAGGTTGGGCGTGCGGACCCACAACCACGTCATCTCCGGATGCTCCATGCTCTGCTGGAGTCCGAATGGGCACGTGTGCCTCTGGCAACCTTCCAGGGCCTCATTGCGTCCATGCAACGCCGTTCGCCGCTGTCATCTAGGCCAAGGATGGTTATTCCCATTATTAGATAGGTGGTTATATTATTCTTATACGACTGTGTATGTACAAGTACTTATTTTGTCAGTTGGCAAAATTTGATTTCCAAGTTGGAAATTTTTTTATCTCTAATCCCCCCGCCTTCATTGTCCCTTCGCTATGCCCCTGCCCTGGATGCAGATTTAAATATATACAAAAAGTCGCATCATAAACCACAAATTGATAGACAAATTGAACAAAATCTTCCTGGTTACGTGGCGCCAGGCTCGTAATCTGTAGTTCCCAGGTTCGAGTCCCAGCTGGGTCAGCGTTGAGTTTTATCTCCGCAAAAATTCCCCGCCCTGCCCACGGTCAGTAGGGGACACCGATGGGCTTGGAAAGGCCGCCGTCCGTCGGATGGGACGTTAAGCCGTGCACCCGTGTGCGGGAGAACCATACCCTGTGCACGTTAAAGAACACGCTGGATGGCCTTGACGGGAGGCTACCATCTGTCTCCCAACAGCTGTTTAAGTGGGTCCCCTCCCCCAACCTTCTCTGAGCCTTCGGGGTCTATGTGACCTGGCCATTTAGCCCATGGTGTGCAAAAAAGTGCCGCTCAGAGGTAAAACAACCCAACCCAACCCTGGCTACGTGACTTTGTCCTTGACGACGATTAGCCAACACGGCAATCACCTACCACAGCTTCACGTGTCGAGAAGTAGGTTAGCGAAGGCACAGGCGACACGTGAGAAGACAAGAAAAATATGAACTATTGAGAGTTTCGATAAGTTAAAGGAAAAATTAAAAGACATTTAAGATTGGCAAAGCTGCGAAACAACTCTAAAGAAAGTTAATAATTATGGTAAGTCATAATTGATAATTGGTTCACTTTCAAGTACATAATTACCGAAATGTTTATACTCGATTATAGATTTATTTTGTTATATATTATATATAAAATATAATCATTGAAATTCCTGCAGCAATGCTAAAAGCTTTGGCGGTCCCTACGATAAACCTTTGGCTACTCTGTACATTTCTTGACTAAGGAGAAAACGATGAGACGAGTGGAAGCTTCTTGTCCAGATAAAAAAATAAACGTTTCTCCAACTTCGTGCCACGTTTTTGAGGTTTTTTTTTTTCCATTTTCCGAAACTTTTTGTTAAATAATGTTTCCAGAATAGCTGAAAAAAAAATACCTGTGTTATTCAGGCATCTCTCCAATTTCTAACCTATATCCGTAGGAGTCAAAAAGCCCCATGAAACATTTTATTCACGAGCCATCACTGAGAAATGAAGCTCTCAATACATCGATTGTAACATATATTCTGCATTCTTACTTCTATAATCAAAATCTCGGAAATAGTCTATATGAATAAATTGTAAGAGAATTATTAATAAGGATATAAAAAGTAAGCAAAGTAAAACCACAATTCTACGTCATTAGTAAGGTGAAGAATTTAAATGGAAATTTTCATAAAGCAACATTGCTCTGTTCAGCGTTGACCTAAAGTACCAACTAACTAAATCTTTGTTTGCATGTTACAGCTCTCTGATCCAAAGAAAATGAAGCCTTTGGTAGGGAGGATTTTTAAAGGCCATCATGGATATGATCCGTATAAGGTGGAAGACATGAGGACAATCTTCTACGCTCGAGGTCCTTGTAAGTTGAATTCAGTTTCGAATGTCCTTTTTATTACTTCGAAGACTATTCGAAGAATAGAAATCGGATCTGATGTGCACCTGGTCTTTTTAAATATACATAACTGACCAAACAGTATTTGAACTTTTCAGGATCTGTATATCTGCATTTACACATGATTCTCTCTTCTCTTAGCATGAAGATTATAAATACATATACTGTATATTCCTCATTCGGTTAACGTACTGGTCTTCCTCGTCAAAATTTGCCAAATACGCCATTTTACTCTTTACTCAAACATTTCATCAGCATAACATTTCTACATCATCCCATCTACATCTTCCGAACATCTTATTCTTTGTGCCTCTGCGTTTTCATCTTTTCTGACATATATCTTGGCATCTGGTACCCTAACAAACTTCTAACCTTTCTCCCTTCGTTTTGTTTTCACCTCATACAATAGCTGTTTATATTCTGGAGTAAGGTGGTCGTTGATGAAAATCTTTCCTGCTTCATATGTGTCGTTAATAATTCTTGGCATTCAGATCTCATTTGGTTCTCCGTTTTCTAACCCATTCCTCTTTCGTTTTCCTTGATCCCAACTGACAATTTTTATTTCTATTTCTGGTTGGAATTCTGTGTGCCGACTGATGTCTTTTTTTATTTATCTATGTTCAGTGCATTTGCCAATTTGTTCACTATATCATCAATATTTCTCTGTTTGGCTTCTGGGACATCGACTATCTCTATATTCGAATTTCTAGTATATTGCTGCAATTAACTTAATTACAACTTTAGATCTTTTACTTCATTTTGTATTTGTTTATCTTGGTCATTTAGAGTCTTATTTTGCATTTGTACATATCTTTGATAGTTTTCGACATTTCTTTTATGATTGGTGTGTACTCATACATTTTACTTGAGCAGAAAATAACACTCTTTCTAAATTCCTCCATTTCCCTTCTCTTAATCTCTCCCTAAATTTTACAATTTCCGCTCCTAAATAATTTCTTAAAATTTGCATATGCCGACCTACTACTCTTTCAATTGTATTTATTACTTTCCCTTTTTCACCATCAGGTTTTGTAGGATGCACCTCCAATGCATGCGTATCTTTCTCTCCACTGATGCTGTTTTCCGAAAATTCCCTTCTGCAATACCCAAACAATAGAAATGATAATTATTTCTCTATACACTACATTGTATCTGATCTGACTTTCGTAAATTTCTTTACCACAATCCAAACAACACCCTATTATTTTATGTTCTTAAATTCGAGGCAATTTTTCTGAATACCTTAATAATATGAAGCCAATAGTACACACAAAAATACTGAACTCTTTTCAAAGCAGACCACAATAACCAAAATTCGTTTTTAGTTAACAACATAACATTCATCAGATTCAAATGCTACATTGCCTATAAGTTTATTCAAACTGGAACACAAAAAACAAATACCCCTTCAGTAAATATTACTCGTTCGTATATACTAATATCTTGTTTATATTCTATTATATGCGCAATCCTCAAAAGAGAGAGAAAAAAATAGCAAATGACTGAAATTTTAAAGTGATCCTGGGGTCAACGTTCATTCACAGATACGAACATTCAGTTTTTTACGTCACTTAGCGCAATCTGCTACCTTCACACATGCACGTCCTTGCAGTAATTCTTACATTCCTCCAATGATGTTGCATTTAAGGAGATCAGTGGTGGCTTCGGTCATCTCATGACAACTCCATGCATCCTCGACGTTTATTTTTGAAAGATACATCGGCTTTTTAAAAGATCAGCCTTCAAATTTTGTAACCCAAACCACTCATCCTAAAGTTTTTTAAAAATCTGCCTTGTGATCAACAGATGCTACAAAACATGCTTCTCATTTGCAAACTTTCCCACGATTTTTATTTGCCACCTTCACCCTTAGTGTTACCATATGATATAAAAAGCCCTTCATAACAAGCATGGCTCTATGGTGGTCGGAAACGCTATAATTCTGAGATTCTATTGGACACATCTAAAAATATATGTAAATTAAAAAAAATTAAAAATACTTATTTTCCTAGAGGGCCCTAAAAAGTAGAAAATAAACCTGAAGCATATCGATGGTGCAATCGGTCAATGTGTTCGTATTCACTTCAAAGGAAGATAGGCGCCAGGATCGTGTCCAGTAGATAAATCGGCGCTCTATCTTCCTTTGAGTTGAATATGAACTCAGTGACCGATTGCACCATCGATATACTTTAGGTTTATTTTCTAATTTTTAGGGCCCTCTAGGAAAATAAGTATTTTTTAAATTTTTTAATTAATATTTTTTTGGATTGTCACTAAAAATACCTACCTTCAAAATCTTTGATATATGACTCATAAACATCGAGCACATTTACGACCCTTTTTGGAGTCATGTTTGAAGTAGCCCACGACACTAGAGACGTCACACGCTTTAATTTAAGATTATGACTCGTTAAAGTCACATTTCATCGTGGATGAATAGTAGGGGCAAAATTCGAAATAGTTTACGTCCGTCATTATACAAGCTTTCATTTTACACCTAACTCGTAACTGTAGGCCCTTGCGTTCCATAAAACTAGAATGACTTTCATATTTCTCGTTTTTAAGGGGCGAAGAAAGCATGGAGGGTCAATTTTTATAGCCTATGACACTCCCCTCGTTTCAAGCTTTCGTTTGACGTATAGCTCGTTGCTTTCCACACTCACGTTCCAGAGATATAGAGAAACAATCATTTTCACATTGTCCTCCTTTATTAGAGGGAAGAAAGCATGGTGGGGGGGTCAATGTTTCATAGCCTATGATATTCTTCGAGTCAGAAGCTTTCATTTGACGTTGAGCTTGTTATTTTCAGCACTCGCATTCTGGAGATATAGCGGAACAATGGTTTGGCATTTCCTCTCTTTTAGGAGGGAAAAAGCACCGGGTTTAACTTTTTATACTCTATGACATTCCTCGTGTGACAAGCTTTCATTTTGAGACATAGCTAGTTATTTTTTGCACTCGTATTCAGGAGATATAGGGGAACAACCGTTTTCATTTCCCACAATCCTTTTTAATGGGAAAGAAAGCTTGGGGGGGTTCAATTTTTTATAGCCTTTGACACTCCCCGCATCACAAGCTTTCATTTGGCACATAAATCATGAAATTTCTCCATCGTGAAAAACAAAATGGTGGAACAACGTTTTGTTTAATCCACAAACTGACAAATCAGCCAGCCGACAAATGTCAAAGCCAAAAGCAAAAGGAACATAGGTGAAAAAACAAAAATCTTCCTAGCAAGCAACTTCTCTAAGGTGGTAAAGTCGGGGGTAAAAAATAAAAAAGCCTCCCTCTAAGCACCTCTCAGTGTTATCATTTGCCGTATAAAAAAAAGCCCTCACTAACAGGCAAAGTCACTAAGAGCCAGGAAGTGTGGGGGGGGGGGGTAAAAATTTAAAGAAATAAAAAACAATCCTTCTCATCAATTTCTTGGAATCGACAACTTCTCTAAGAGCTAGCAGGCGGTGGGAAGGGCGGGAGGAGGTCAAACATGCGCAAAAACAAGGCATGACTACTCTCTTGAATAATGGAAATATATCTGACTGTTTCCAGAACCTTGTTCGGTCGAAAAAACAATGAGATTTTGCTTGATGTGTAAATACATTTCAGTGACAAATACATTATAATAGCGGTTATAAGAACACAAGATACCACCAAGTTTCGTGGAGTTTTTGTGGTTACAACACCACAACACTCCACGAAATGACTGATACAACTGCAGTGGCGGTTATAAGTGACCAACATCTTGTATGTGCAGTTATAGGAGAACAAAACGCCACCAAGTAACCAACAACTTGCACATGCAGTGATACAAACCCAAAATGCCAACATGTGAATAATACTTTGCATATGCTGTTGCAAGAGTCTAAAATGCCACCAAGTGACCAACATCTTGCATATGCAGTTATGAGTACACAAAAACGCCACCAAGTGACCAACACCTTGCATAAACAGTTCTAAGAGCACAAAATGCCACCAAACAACCGATATATAGTTATGGGAGAATGCGCTGAGAAGAGGGAACACTGGTGATATACTGAGTGATATAGTGAAATCATTTGCTGCCAGGTTCCTTAGTTACGTTTTTGCTGGAACTTTTTTCTTTTCAATTTATAGTTTTTTTTATTTATTTTTATTCGATTTTTTTTCTGGTTGCACAAGATTGCCAGTTGATTAAATCATAGAAAACTGGGACTTGCAAGTGTTTCATTCAATAATTTATACCGAAAATAATGTCGGCATGAGATATCTGTCGAGTTTATTGCCATCTTCATTACTTCAGTAACCTAATGGGATGCGGGAAAATATTCAAAAGTCACAAAATTAATTTAACCTCACTGATGCTCTTTTGGGGCGGAATGACAAGGAATTCCCACAGCAAGGTAACAAAATCAGGTGGAAAGCCTTTCCCGCAGAGTGGAGGCTGTGATGGCAGCAAAGGGTGCACTAATGCGATATTAATTCCTCTCCTATTACCAGCAGACTGTAGATGAGCGAGTGTCCGTATACTTTTGATCAAATAGTGTATCTGATCAACACATCCCCAACCAATTCTGAGTCCATCCCATGGATCTGAGTATACCATTGATCCCATTGATCTCTGCAAAATTCCCGCCCTGCCCATTGCCATCGATGGGCGTGGAAAGGCCAGATGGGACGTTAAGCCGTGGACCAAGGGGTGGAGAGACCTGTGCACGTTAAAGAACACTCTGGATGGCCTTGACGCGAGGCTACCAGCTGTTCCAGTGGATCCCCTGCCTCCAATCTTCTCTAAGCCCTCGGGGTCCTTGTGACCTAATCATTTAGCCAGTTATGTGCAGCAAAAGTGCCGCTCAGAGCTAAAACAACCCAACCAAACTTCTCAATCCACACTCCTCATCACGCAATTCTCTATCAACCATATATTTAATTCCATTAAGCACAATGATGCAAAGAACTTTATCTGGAACAGCAAATTGTGAGATACCCCTATAGTTTTCACAGCAACCGTGATCACCTTTTTTAAAAATAGGGATAATAATAGCTCTGGTAAAATCCTTAGGAACAATGCATTTATCATAAAAGATATTCAAAATTTCAGTGATCCGTGTAGTAACCGAAACATTCCCACCTCTGAGCATTTCTGTAGTAATTTCATCTGCCCCCGGGGATTTATGTACTTTAAGTTTAGAAACAGCCAAACTAACTTCAGACTTTGCTATAGGGCCAACATTAAAGCCAGTAAATGCATCTATCATCATTACAAACAATGGGAGTAGAACTAACCACATTGGTTAGAACATCACTGAAATGCTCAGCTCACCTAGCCATGACATAACCTTCAATCCCTGTATACCTGTCTGTTTTCTACCACACAAAACATTAACTATCTGCTACAGCTCTCTGCTGTTGTGCTGTCTAACTTCTTCGGCTTTCACAACCAAGCTATCAAGCCAAAGATTCTTATCAGATGCTATCCCTGTATACCTGTCTGTTTTCTACCACACAAAACATTAACTATCTGCTACAGCTCTCTGCTGTTGTGCTGTCTAACTTCTTCGGCTTTGACAACCAAGCTATCAAGCCAAAGATTCTTATCAGCTGCTAACTGATCCTTTACACGTTTATTAAGCTCTCTGTAATGCTTTTTATTAGGACTAGTAGGGTATTGCTTAAGGACATTCCTGCAGTTCTTTCTTTCTGAAATAAGCTCAAGTGCCTTATCACTCAAATAATTCTGTCTCCTCTGCTCCTTTTTTCTTAAAAGAGTACTATTAGTTTCCAAAAAAGCCTGTTTAAAATGGTCCCATTCTTCCTCAACTTCAGTAATAAGCAAACCATGACTGTCATAATGATTAAGTAACCTATCATGGTAAGCTTTAACTATAACTCGGTCTTTTAGTTTAAGTTTAAGTGCAAGACACTTTTAACAAGGTAATGGTCAGATCCAATTTCAGCTCCCCTACATGATGTGGTATTCCTAACAGAACTAGCCCATTTGCTGTTAATTAATATATAATCAATCATATTCTTATGCAGTCCATCAGGTGAAACCCATGTGTACTTATATATGTCGCGGTGTTTGTAATAAGTGTTAGTTATTCTGAATCCATTGAGTTTACTTACCTGTAGGAGACGTTACCCATTGCCATTGCAGCTACCAATAACAAAAGGGCCTATTACTCCTCCCCAAAGGTCAGAGTCAGTACCAACTTTGGCACTGAAGTCACCTAGATGAAGGGTAATATCTCCTTTCTTAGAGAATTCAAACATATTCTTAAATTGTCAGTAAAACTTTTCCTTATGTCATCCTCATCGGCATCCTCAGTGGATCCTCATTTAAAGTCTTTAATGCTTGGCTGAAATTTTGCTGTACAGTCGCCTTTAACAGTCGTCCATAATTCTTATTTTACAAGTAACTTTCGAATTGTGTGCCCATCTTTTGCTTTTCAGTTTGTATCTAACTGTTTTTAGCTTTTTTTTTGTCTTTCGCAAAAAAATAACAAATCGAAAAATATTTTTACAAAGATTATAAAGAATATTGATACGAATTCAAACAGATTAAAACTTAGCGTGAGTTCAAAAATAACAACTAGTAACAATAAAGCTAAAGTAATGTAATTTAATACAAATGTATGGATAAAAAGATGCACAGAAACTAATGATACCAATGTTTATCTTATGTGTGTACAAATTTTTATCCTAACGAGAATCATATATGTGAATGCTTCCAATATCTCGAGAATAACCTTACCAATTCCTAAATAACTAAATAACTATACACAAAATGACTTCCTTCTTAGGTTTCAATCCTCAATTATTACGAAACTGCGGCTGAGTGGACTGGTTTCTCAGAACCAATTCTTTTCAGACGTTGATCACCACGCACAAGACAACGAATTATTCGTTTCCTTTACCAGCTTACCAACACGATCCACACCAATAAACTAAAATGCCTTACGCGCACTCACCATATAAAAAGACTTCTTCCCTTTATACACTCATCGCGTACATACTGAAACTAATTATGCCTCCTTTCGGATATCCACAACTCCAACATTACAATTCTGTCTTTTCTATTTTTCAGATCGGTTCTGTATTCCAATTCATTGGTTAAAATAATTCTCTCGCAGAAGCATACACGAGCGTTCATGTCACGTTTATCATAAATTCCCTGTAGCATGTTCATCTGTCGTAACAATATTATAGAAAAATATAAAATTAACTGTTGGCTTTTTATAAAATAATACTTTCCTTTGAAATTTTAAAATTACAGCTATATATTACTGTTTGGAACAAACTTCTACGGATGCAGTAACTTTTTGATATATGCAAGGTGCCATGCACTTGTGCGTTCAGCTGCTAGTGGTTCTCTTCACGGAATGTACGTATGTCACCGCCTTTGAATCCGTAAGATTGTTCCGCTTTATTGTTATAGTTTTTATATTATAGTGTGAAAAAAGTATGATTTAAGGTGTAGTGAACTATGTAGAAGCGAACTGCATTTCCAGCAATGAGCATAGGACTAAATGATGTTTAGTATTTAAATTTATCTATTACCAGTGTATAAGTTTATTTCAAGTGCAAGCTTTGAACTTCATTTGTGAAAATTCATATAAACATTTCATTCACTGAAGAGAAATAAAACGTGTTTTTCTAAGCAACGGCGAAACCACCAAGTGATTGAAAGAGACAAAGAGTGAGTGAGGCTATATCTCCTTCTACAAATGCACCATTTGCGGAACTATCCCACAGGATGAAGAAATCATCCGTCTTACTACAGACTTTGGAAATAGAAATTCCACCGTGTTGCTGAAAGGGAAAAGTCATCCCATTGCAGCCACTAAGCCTCAAGCATTAAAGAGAACTTTATCTAAATGCCTGAAAGTTCCAGAAGACATTACTTCTCTTCGCCTAGCAAGAAATAATAATCTTATTTTACGTACTGCTTCTTCTGCGTGTGACGTTCTTCGCATTGCAAATTTAATCTCAACCGAAGTAACAGCTACTTTACTTACTGATACTCTGTCTACTCGTTTTGGCTACATGACAAAAACATTGTTCTGACAATGGAAGATTTAAGCAATGAACTCCAATCAGATAAACTCATTATTTTGAAGTTAGGTGAAGCCTCTTCTACAATTCCTACATCCACTTTCTTGACTATTCTAGGCCTTCATTGTCCAAAAGACGTTTCGTGTATGGTGGCAACTTCAGAAAACGACTCTCTTTGTTGATAACCCTCGAAATTACCACTCACTTCTAACGCTTTGGCCATACCGCCAAAAATGCCGCAGGAAACAACGTTGGAGTCGATGCGATGCAGATCCGAAATTGTGACATCTGTGTATACAAATGCTATTCCTACCTGCTGCATCTGCTAAGGAAATCATACGGCAAATGACAAGATGGGCCCTCATTGGATTAAAGAAAATGATATCTAAAAATATAGGTGTACACATCATGTTTCGTATTAAGAGGCACGTGCTAAATTACTTTCCACATAACTTACCTATGCATGTTATTAGACCTTCACATGCGATCCCAGGATTTTCAAAGGGATCCTTGGATAATTTTCTCACTAACTTCCAGCGAACCATTACTGATTATGTCTCAGCAGCATTGGAAAAACTAGAACGTCGCTTCACGGAAATACTATCCACAGCAAGCTCATCATTTCCACAAGCAGGAAGAATGGCTGTCCCTCAAATCTCCAAAACAACCACCTTATCAGAAATTTAAAAAAACTCCATCAACTTGTAGAACTGTGGCTCAGCAGTATTTTGACACATATTCTACCATTCTTCAACCAGCCAATTCCCAATTTAAGACTACTTTTAAGTACTCCGGCAATACCTCAACACATAAGAAGACAAGTCTCGAAGCAATGGATGTTTCACTTACACCTGATATCCATTCCATCCAGGAAGAGTCTCAAAACTCTATTCAAAAATCCAGATCTGGTTCTGACAGGAAAAACTAAATCTTAGTAGTTTTTCCATTTTCTAGATAGTTTCCTATTATTCTTTTCATGTTTTTTACTAATTTTTCAATGGAATCTTCACAGCATTCGGTGCTAATAATAAGCTGTTACGTGTGCTATTAGCTACTCATACCTCAACTGCAATTTGTTTGCAAGAGACTAGGCTACAACCAAATCTTTATTTCTATCTACAAAACTACCTGATTTTTTGAAATGACCATCCAGTGTGGAGAGAAGGAGGAATTCTCTCTGCAGTATGGAAAGATGCACACTTCTCCCTATTACATTGAATGTGGACACAAGATCTAGTGGAATCCAAATAATTTCTATCTTTCTATCAGATAAAGACATCATAATAGCAAATTGCTATAATCCTAATGGACAAGATACTGTCAGTACTCTTGATCTTATTGCAATACAACAGTAAGTATCCTTACAACATAGATTTTATCGTTGGTGATTTTAATTATCATCACCCAAATGGAGTCCCTCTTCAATATCAACATCAGGTGCAAAGATTAGTGAATGGTTATTCAATAATAACTGGTGCTTATTAAATAACGGATAGCCTAAATGTTTTGCCACTTCCGATGGCTCAGCTATTGACTTGTCATTCTGTACTCCGTATCACTATGACACATGTTCCTGGCAAACCCTTTCACCAGTTTGGGGAAGCGATCATACTCCAATTTTGCTAGAGATATAAACTGGAAATAATCACAATTCCTCAGCTATAAGCTCCTTTACTGTACGCGAATACATCAAGTGGGACCAATTCTCTGAACATCTACACAATCAGCTTAATTCACAGAATCTGCCATATGAAGATTTTTCTCATAACTTTACAAACAGTTTTAAATAAATCGACTTCAGCTTACCATCTACCAGCCAAATGTTCACCTCCATGGTAGACAGCTCCATGCAGACGAGCACTTCAATTTAAACATCGTGCATTTAACACTTCCAGAAGTCATTACAAAGAGATGATTGGATAGTATAAAAGGCAGCTGACGCTGCTCTCAAACGCACACAGGTACACACAGGGACTGTCGTTGGGAGGGAGGGCGGGGAGAGGACAAAAATTTTCCAACTCAGAGATCAAATTTTGTCAATTGAGAAAATAAGTACTTCGCATAAATTTAATTATATCTCTGTCAGGGACATTCCCAGGCTTTCGTTCCGTGCAAATCATTCCCCATGATTTTGCAATTTGCCTCTATTTTTCCAACTCGTCCAGACTTTGCCGCCTTGCTATAATTATGCAAAAAAATCCCTATTTTTCATCTCACCAGAATTTTGCCAACTTCCAAAGATTTCACCAAGTTGCCTCGATTTTCCCCAACTCCCCTTAATTTCGCAAAAACAATACCAATTTTCAAAACTCGCCTGTATTTTACCAAATGGCTTCGAATTTTGCCAACTACCCTAATTTTAGATTTTGCCATGGTTGCCTCGATTTTTCCAACTCTCCTTTTAATAAAAAAAATCCCAATTTCCCCAACTCACCTGGATTTTTACCAAGTCACTTCGAATTTTGCCAACTTCGATTTACTTTGAATAGGGGAGCTCTTTCTCCCCCATCCCCCCCCCCATATCTACTCCCCTGAACGTAAAATATAGATTGAATGAATAAAATATTGGACAAAGACTTGTCAATAATTTCCGACTCTATCGAAATTTTCGAAAATCCGTCATATCAGAAATTTTTTCTTCTTCACTAGTCATAATGGATGGATATACGTCATGCACTGATTCCAAGGAACAATCAGAACTACTCACCAGACGCCCGGCAAAATATCTGGTTCCCTTTCTCCACTATTGTAGCCACTAAGAGATATAATAACTGTGCAAGCATTCTCGCAGCAGAATTTTCTTTAACAGAACTTCGTCGAGCACTCAATTCCGAAAGAAATTCAGCGAGAGGAGCTGATGAATTCTCAATTGAAACTATAAAATATCTAACAGAACAACCTTTCAACAATTTGCTTCTTCTCTACAGTAAGGTGTGGTCATCGGGCAATAATCCCCAATCATGGAAAACAGCATTAATCATTCCTATTCTGAAATCGGGGCATCAGCATAACAGTGTAGCAGCTTATCTCCAATTCCAATTCTCTATTCGAATTCTCTACTGCCACACCTTACTAACCTAATGGAAAGATTAATCTGGTACCGTATTCACTTAGCTCATCACTCATTACTTGGTATTTTCAGAAGCAGTTCATGGATTTGTTCCAGATAAAAGCATGCTACATGTACAGGCACGTATTCATCTCATGATCAGACAAACAATGAAACGACGACAGCACTATAATAAAATTCGACATTTCTCATGCGTACGATTCTGTAAATGTAGAATCTCTACTGTAGAAACTGAAGGCTCTGAATTTCATGGCAAATTATTGATGTGGCTTGAAACAACTTGGATCTAGAAACATCATAGTCCGCTGGAGAAACACTTTCTTCAAATAGAGAGCAAAATGTTGGCCTTCCTCAGGGAAAGGTTAATTCGCCCTTTCTATTTAATGTCTATATTCAGGATATTACACAGTATATCTAAACACCATGTAAAATAGCAGTCTATGCAGACGGCATTACCATTTATGGTTCCAGCTCAAATCTTGATCATTTACTTAAAGCCAGTCAGAAGATGTTAAATAACATTTTGCAATGGACGAAAGAATGCGACTTAAAGTGATCAGCACCAAATGCATTGATTATCACTCGACGTCATAATATTAACACTGTTAACTTTATGCTTGGATCAACACTGAAGCAACATTTCATTAACATAAAAAATAAAAGCCTTCGCCTAAACATCATCAGAAGCCTACCCTCTCCAAGAAATGGTCTTAAAAAATACATCTTAATTCTATTAATAATAGCAACCATTAGATCAGCGGTAGCATAGTGCTCCACTTCTTACCTCAGCTGCTCCTACCTGTTACTGCTCCATCGTTTCTCCTCTATATCAGGCAGCTCTACGATCAGCGACTGGCGTACCCAAAGCTACACCTTTACCACTTATTTACGCTGAGGCGGGAGCACTTCCCCCTCACTGGTTCGTCTTATGTCTGATAAAGAAAATGATATCATTTCCTTTTTTTTATCGTTTCCATTTTTTGCACGTAATGGGCTAAATGTCCAGGTCACAAAGATCCTGAAGACTGCAGGAGGGAACTCACTGGAACGGCTATTGTGAGACAGATGGTAGTCACCCATCAAGGCCATCAACCCACCAGGATATAGTTCTCCCATACAAGAGCCAAGGCTTAACCCATCCGACAGATGCCGTGCTTACCAATCACATGGGTGTCCTCTACTGATTGAGGGTAGGGTGGGGAGTTTGGCGGAGATCAATCTCGACAATCGTCTCGGTGGGACTAGAACCACGGAACTACAGATTTCAAGACTAGCCTTATATCGACTGAGCCAACCCCCACCCACCTAAAAATGGTTATATGGCATATAATATGAGTTTAAGAATACGATTAGAATTTTTTTAAGAAATCAAGAAAGTATCTTGATTAAAAAACAAACGTTTATTGAGTTTTCGTGACCGCATTTTTAGCGTGGTGGGAAACTGATCGATGGTAATGGGTTCGAACCGTGGATGAAGTATGGATGTTTGTTTTCTTGTTTTACTTCTCAAGTCTACCCAGTGGGTCTCTGCCCCTCAACTTCTCCGTATCTTCAGGGTCCTAGTGACCTGGTCATTTAGCCAATTGTGTGCAAAAAAGTGTTTATCAGAAGAAATCTGAGGCGACTCTCAGCACCAGGGTTCTTCTCACTTGATCATTTAGCCCATTTGGGAAAAAAGGCCACTCAAAGGTAAAACAATCAAACCCAGCCTTATCTCAGCCCCTCAGGATCCTTGTGACATGGACATTTAGTCCATTGAGAGCGAAAAAGTGCAGCTCAGATGTAAAACAACTTAGCACAGCTTTGTCTCAGCCTCTTTAGCCCATTGTGGGAAAAAAGTGCCGGTCAGAGATATAATAACCTAACCCAGCTTTTTCTCAGCCCTCGGGATACTTCTGACCTGGCCATTTAGCCCATTGAGGGCGAAAAAGTGCAGCTCAGAGGTAAAACAACCTAACCCCGCCATGTCTCAACCCCTCGGGTCCTTGTGACATGGGGGCGGGGGTGGCTCAGTCGGTAGCGCGCCAGGCTCGTAATCTGTAGTTCCCAGGTTCGAGTCCCAGCTGGGTCAGCGTTGAGATTTATCTCCGCAAAATTCCCCGCCCTGCCCGCGGTCAGTAGGGGACACCGATGGGCTTGGAAAGGCCGCCGTCCGTCGGATGGGACGTTAAGCCGTGGCCCCGTGTGTGGGAGAGCCATACCCTGTGCACGTTAAAGAACACACTGGATGGCCTTGACGGGAGGCTACCATCTGTCTCCCAACAGCTGTTCCAGTGGGTCCCCTCTCCCAACCTTCTCTGAGCCTTCGGGGTCCTTGTGACCTGGCCATTTAGCCCATGGTGTGCAAAAAAGTGCCGCTCAGAGGTAAAACAATCCAATCCAATCCAATCCTTGTGACATGGCCCTTTAGCCCATTGTGGGGAGAAAAAAGTGCCGTTCAGAGATATAATAACATAACCCAGCTTTCTCTCAGCCCTCGGGGTCCATGTGACCTGGCCATTTAGCCCATTGTGGGAAGAAAGTGCTGCTCAGAGGTAAAATAACCTAAGCAAGCCTTCTCCCTGCTCTCAGGGTCCTTGTGACCTGACCATTTCGCCAATTGTAGTTGAAAAAGTCCTGCTCAGATGTAAAATAATCCAATCTAGACTTCTCTCAGCCCTTGGAGTACTTGTGACGTCCATTTAGCCCATTGTCAGCAAAAACGTGCAACTCGGAAGTAAACCCAGCCTTCGGGCTCCTTGTGACCTGACCTTTTAGCCCATTGTCCGAAACAAAATGCCACTCACACATAAAATAACCCAAAACAACTTTCTCTCATCCCTCGAGTCTTCCGTACAATATCTGGCATATAATATCTGGCATATATATATATCTAGTGTTTCTGACCTGGCCACTAGTTCGTAGATCCGATATCATCGGATCTACGAACTAGTGGCGTCAGCCATAATTTTACAAACCATCTGCGTCAGCCACAATTTTCACAGTTCCATCGCTGAAAGCGGGAGGAAAAACACTTTGCACTCTTAACACATGCTCGATTGGAATCTCTAAACATCAGTCTCCTTCAATCAGACAACCGCCTGCCTTTCCGCCATGGATCTATCTACCTTACCAAATTTTTTATTAACTCTCTCAACTTTCAGAAACTATCTTCACAGCCTTCTGCTATGATCAGGTCATATTTCTATTCCGAATTAAAACAAAGATGGCCAGAAAGCTGACTGGATCGGAACTGATGGTTCAGTATCTAATGAACGAAATGGAATTGGAATTGCCTGTCCTTCACGAGCAATTTTCCTACGTGAAAAATTACCAACAGGAACGTCAATACTCCCAGCTGAAGCTACAACACTGATCAGAGCCATCAACTCTGTTATTCAAGAAAATAATCATTTTCTCTTATTATCTGACCCAAAATCACTCGGCTGTACTTGATCTACATCAGTGATTCCCAACCTTTTCTGGACCATCGCCCCCTTTAGAAGAGAACAAAAATTTCAACGCCCCCTAGTCCATAATAGTTAATTTTATATGAAATATTAAAATATTGTTGCATATTATCTGTACCTAATTTATCTGTTTATTTATCTACTAAAAATCATAAAGCAGAAATTAATAAAACGACAACCAAATGTACAATAAAATTGTTTATTAAAATTTTAAAAATAAACACAGAATCAATAAGAAATAAAAATAATGAGATAAACACAAAATTAATAATAAATAAAAAACATTAATGAGATGGTTGAGACTGGTGGAGTGTTAACAATTTGTTAATGTCGGGTTCCAATTTCGTTAACATCAATCGCAGATCGCCACGTTCAGTGATGTGTAGTCTGTTCCTCTTCTTTGACAGTAAATTAGCTACTGCACTGAATCCACGCTCAGCCATATAGGACGAAGGAAATGCGATTAAAAACTTCTGTACTATTACTCACAATCCAGGGTAGAGAACTGGTATTGATTTTTGAAGCCAGAACTCTTGGTATCCATGTTTGAATTTTACTTTGAGTTTTTCGTTAGTCGTGAGTTCTAAGAGTTCCTCTTCCAAATTTGATGATTCTTCAGTATCTGTGTTTGCGAAAGGATCTAAAACCCAACTCGGTATATTCATGTTTAAAATATCTTGGAAACGCTCCGTAAAATCAACACGAAGAACTTCCAAGTGTTGGCAGTAAATAAGTAAATCTTCCGGTTTTGCAGAGACTGCTGATAATGTGGGAAAGTGGTTGTATACACCTCTACCTAGATTTCGTTTGAATAGAAGAAGTTTCCCCGCAAAAGCAGCTATGACGTTTTTTGTTTTAATTAAATTCAACTCATCACCTTGCAATTGTAAATTAACTTGATTAAATATTTTAAACAGGTCTGTCAAATAAGCGATGTCATTTTTTGACGTAATCAGCTTTTCGCGCAATTTTTCGTCTCTGTCTTCAAGAAAGTCCAGTACTGAGTCAAATAGATTGCAAAAACGATTCAGACAAACACCTTTAGAGAACCAACGTACTTCTGTGTGCAGCAGCAAGCGATTGTAATCTTCATCATTTTCATTACAAAGCTTACCAAATAATCGGTCATTCAATGAATTGCTTCTAATCTTATTGATTGCTTTAATAACGTAATGGAGCGACGTATGTAGACGTTCATTCAAATTTTTTGCAACCAAATGCTGACAATGAATAATACAATATACAGCGAGTACATTTGGCACTGCTTGTTTCAAATGCGCTATGAAATCCTTATGACGCCCTGTCATTGCTGGAGCACCATCAGTAGCAGCAGACAAAATATTGCAAATAGGAATTTCTTTCTCTTGAAAAAACTTTTGCATGGTATTAAATATAGATTCCAAATTTTTAGCAAATAATAACTCTTCATGAATTTTTTCTTCTTTTATAAATCGTACGTATGATAAGAGTAGAGCTTCGTTATTTGGTAGAGTTGATTCATCGAGTTGAATGGAAAATTTGCAAGTCTTTAAGTAATCACATAATGATATTTCAACTTCTTTTGCCATTTCATCATTCAATTCTTTGCACTGAATTATTACTGAGAGGAATTTTTTTTATGATATCTGACGGTGTCTTATGATGAAGAACAGTTTTTAATATCTCTTTGACTGCCTGCAAAATTAATTCCTCGCCAATTGTGTGTGGTTTTCCTGCTTTTGCGATTAACAATGAAACGTTATATGAGGCTCCTAGTCCACAGGGGTCGGCAACCTATTGAAACGGAAGAGCCAAAAGTTACAATTTACAAAATTTCCCAGTTTTTAAAGAACCACTAAAAATTTTCCTTTTAATATTATAGTATTTGCTTATATATATTTGATTTTTGATTTAAAATAAACGGCTTTAAATACGAAATAATATTTATTCATATAAAAACACAAATATAGATAATTACATCAATGGGAGCATTGGCTTTGCATGCCTTTTGAAAGTTTGATTAAATATGGCTTATAACTTGTTGTTTTAAGTTTCAAGCACGACTCTAGATTTTTATTTGTTAGTTGACTTCTAACTTTACTTTTTATTATATTCATGCAAGAGAACGCTTGCTCGCACGAATATGTCGACCCGAAGATCGTGAGCACTCCATATGCCAACTTCTTCACTTCACTGTAGCATTCTGGAAGACTATTCCATGCGTCGAATATGAGGGCCTCAACTCGCGGCATTTCTCTTAGAGCTGTCCACTTGTGCTGCGCGATGTGCATGCATTTCTGGACCTCCAACTCTTCCAACTTGCTCTTGAGTTCTGTGAACTTGCCACTCCACAAGTCTTTGGTTTTCAAATCCAGCAATTGCATTTGAAGCGATCCAGCATCAACTTCAAATGGCTCAATGTTGATCTCATTTGTATTTGTGTTGAGAGGATTTACTATGAACGCGAGAGTACTTTTGTTTGTTTTGAATTGCTCGAATCTCTCAGCGAATCCATCCTTCATTTTTTTTATAGCTATGCTGAAGTAATTCGTGTCAATAGTTGCATTGGTCTCATCGCGATATTGCTTCAAATTTTTAAAATGAAGTAATTTACCGCTCTCTATGTCTTCAACAAAAAGAAGTATTTTTTTTTCGAAACAAACTACTTCTTCAAGCAAGGCGTAGGCTGGGTTGCCCTTTCCTTGCAGTTTTAGATTTAGTTCATTTAGTTTCATTGTGGTATCTACCATGAAGTTGAATTTTTGCAGCCATTTGTCTTCTTCCAATTCGGGATGGTAAATACTTTTTTCATTGAGGAATGTTTTTATTTCACTCAAGCACAAACAAAACGTTGCAATACGTCACCTCTGGAAAGCCATCGCACTTTATTGTGCAGAAGTAGGTCAGAAAACTGGCTATCTATTTCTGCAAGGAAATCTTTAAACTGGCGATGGTAGAGTGCTTTTGCCAAGATGCTGTTAATAATCTTAATTACCAAGTTCATGACCTCAACTATTTCGGCCGGAAATGTTTGGGCACAAAGCGCTTCTTGATGAATTATGCAGTGAAATTCGTGTTTTATTTTACGTTAGAATTTCGTTAGAGTTAGTTTTTACGTTAGAATTTCGTGGTTTATTTTTTTCTGAAGAATTGATGTTACCCCTCTATGTATTCCTGTCATACTTCCGGCTCCATCAGTTGCTATAGAAACAATTTTATTTATATCGATTCCATTGTCTTCCAAACGTTTTTGCACAGCATTTGCTATATCTTCTCCACGAGTCTGCCCTGAGAGCGGTAGCAATCCTAGCAGTTCTTCTTTTGGACCTTGGGACGACATATACCTGACAAAAAGGGTAACTTGTGCCGTGTGTTTTATGTCGCAAGACTCATCTATAGCAAGTGATAAGGCAGAAGCCAGTTGAATGTCTTCCACTTGCATATGTGTTACATTTGAAGACATTTTAGAAGTTCTATCTTGTACTGTTTTAGCAGATACTGTGTTTTTAGCAGATACTACTGTTTAGCAAATCTGTGATTTTTTTCATGATTTCTGCTTTGTTTTTAAAATCACGAAACAGTTCTTCAGATGCACGTATAAAACAATCTTTGACGTACTCATCATCTGTGAATGGTTTTCCTCTTTTTGCAATTTCTAATGATACTGCAAAGCTTGCCAGATTTACATTATTGGAAGATTGCGCCCAGTTCCTTAACGTGGAACTTGACTGTGTTTGATTTTTTTTGAGCTCTTCAACAGCTTTTTTTCGTGCGTCACCGGTTGGATATTTACCAGCAAACTGGGTATGTTTTGTAGTGAAGTGTCTCTCCAAATTTGACTTCTTATTGTGTGCGAGTTTTTCGTGGCAAATGAGACAAGTCGGAAGGCCATCTGTGTTGCATATGAACGCAAACGACTCCGTCCAAACCTGATTGAATTCTCGGTTTTCTTCTTCAGTTCTTCTCTTTTTTTTACCAGATGCCATGCTGGCAGCGGAGCTGAAAAAATGATTTTTTTAAATATTACTTAACTATCTAAAACGGCCAACAATTTATTAACCATTATTACTACGTTAACACGATCCTCAGATATATAATCCAATTCTGTTACTGACCAATTCTGTTACATACCTTTGAGAAGATAATACGCTTCTAAATCGAATTCTTCTTGAAACAACAAGCGAATAAACACGCAAAAACCGCAAGCGATTAAATTAACACACATGCAACGTAACGTCGACAGCGCTATCCGAGGACAACTGACTGACAACACGTCGCGATGGTGGCGGTGCGGGTGAGACGCAAATGGAATGCAATTGGCTGAAAGATAAACATGGTCACAGACTCTCATCTCTAAGAACAAAACAATAGTTCAAATTTATCTCATTACGGTCATGTTAAGCGTAGCGATATGTAATTAACGATTATGAAAATAGAAGCTATTGATAAATTAGGTACTTAAAAATATATTTTCTTATTTTTTAAGGGTTTTGATAATAAATTATTAATTTTTTGCGTATGGAACTGGAGAGCCGCAACTTTACATCAAAAGAGCCGCATGCGGCTCGCGAGCCGCAGGTTGCCGACCCCTGTTCTAGTCCATCATCATCTTGTTTAGAAGACGACGCAAAAAGATTTGACATAGTTGGCTGTTTTAAATATTGCTTTTCCAGTTCTTGAAAATAAGATAAATCTTTGTCCTTCTTCTCAGCATGCATTTTATTTAAATGCTCTTGTAGCCTAGAAGGTTTCATAGCTTCATTTGAAAAAACTTTTTGGCAAATTAAACACATAGGTAATGATTGGTTTGTAGGAGAGTACGTAAATCCATATTTCAAATACTCAATACTGTACTGCCGGCATTTCTTTTTATATATAGATTCAGACATTTTCAAATGCAAATTAACTTCTAAACAGATTTATCGATAGTTATAAAAATAATGTTTATAATGACTTCTAACACTTATCACTCATGACTATTTATCACGGCGAAGCACATAAAAATAATAAAACATTCCTAGAGCTATCGCTTTTATAAATTTGATTTTGTGCACGCATTAACTTGTATGTTTGCGATGCCGGCGCACTTGCTCCGTAAACAAGTCATTTCAAGCTCCCATATTCTTGTCGAAACATGTTAAATTGCATGAACCGCGTGTTTGACTACCAACTTGCAAGGACTTGTCACCGTCAATCTATTCTAAACTAAAACAAATTAGGTATAGGTATACCTAATGCTAATTTAAAAATGCTTATTAACGCGATAACAATAAGATAATTTACATAGCTAGATAAAATATTTATTCATAAAAACAGGTATTTTCAAAGTATTTTATTATATTAAAAAATAATTATAAAAAAATATTAAATATAATGAATTTATTATTATTATATTATTATTGCATCAAGGTTGATTTGCCTATCAGGACGGACACACATGTCCAACTTAATAAGCCTGATATAGTAGTGCATGAAAAGGTATTGAATGAGATTACAATTATTGAAGTAGGAATAACATTTCAGGATAACCTGCAGACAGTAGAGGTTGAAAAGAAGAGGTAGTATGATCTGCTGGCTAATGAGTTGAGCCTAATTCATAAGTGTAATGTTAATATTATATCTTATGTTCTGACGTGGGATGGTATTCTAACTACGTACCATAAAGCATACTCAAAGCGACTTGGAGTGAGAAAACATATTGAAGCTTATATCCAATCTGTGATCTTGAAGAAAACTTTTGAGAGCATCTCAGTCGACTTCAGATGTACCAGTACACTAGTAGGCGGTAGCAGGGAACTTATTGTCCAAGCTGCAGTTGAAAAGCTGTACATGACGGATGAGGTAGTGGATTACCAGAATCACCAGGAAGACACCACAGAATAGAAGAGATAAAAAGGTTGTCACAGAAAATTCCATTAAATTTATTTATTTATTTGCTTGGCTACTGATCTACGGGACCTGGGTTCGAGCCCCAGGTAAGGCATGGATGTTCGTGTTGTTTTTCTGCTGAGGTCCTGCCATCCTCTCAGATCTTCTACTGTGGCATATAAACTGACAGGCTCCTGTCAGACCTCTGTGGCAAGCAGCTGCTTGAGGGAGTATTTATTTCAGCCGTCCCGTGGCCGAGTGGTTAGCACGCTTGGCTACTGATCTAAGGGACCTGGGTTCGAGCCCGAAATTAGGCATGGATGTGTGTGTCGTTTTTCTGCTGAGGTCCTGCCATCCTCTCAGATCTCCTACTCTAACATATAAACTGACAGGCTCCTGTCAGACCTCTGTGGCAAACAGCTGCTTGAGGGGGTATTTATTTTTTTTATTTTATTTGACCGCCCCTCTTGACTGCCATTTGCACTGCCATCTCCCCCCATTTGCCTCTGGATCCGCTACCGCCCCATGAAAGGCTCCAGCACCCACTGGGGGGCGGTATCGCCCCCGTTGGGAATCTATGATCTACATCATTCTCTTCAACAAGCAATGCTTCGGGCTTCTTCCATTATTTACTTTGGGTTCCCGGATATCGGAACATTGAGATCAATGAATCAGTTGATTCCCTGGCAAAGAGAGCAACAACTCTTCCAAATTTACATCCAGAATCAACTCTGTATGCAGAAGATACCATCAATTTATGCCGTAAGAAACTATAAAAAGATGTAAGGTTAGAATGGGAATCTTCTACTCTGTCAAATATGTATGTTCCCACATCTAACTCAATTCACTGTAAAAGTAACCAATATATACACTTCAAGAAATATGAAACCCTTAATAAATCTCTTTCGTCTCGATGTGACCCCTCTCCAAGCATTTCTCCACAGACGTCATTTCACCAACAGCAGCAATTTTCCTTAATGTGGGCAACGTCAAACAACAGGCCACTTCATTCTCCATTGCCCAAGTCTGGATACGAGCTCCAATAATAACATTCTTCAGACTCAACGGACTAAAGATATGTATGCTCTTTACACCTGTTGGGAACATTTTCTCTCTACCAGAAAATATTTTTGATGCCGAAGTTTGAAAGTACATCAGATTTTCACGTAGATTTTGTTAAAAGCTTTCAATTTCAGCAAGAAATCCCTCTTTAATTTGATTTTTCACATTTGAAAACAAAAAACAATAGTTAACCATCCTTGTCAATCTTAATCATCCCTTAGAAGACAACTCTGATATGCATATTAGGATATAAAGTCGTGCAGCTAAGGATCCCATTAGCTGCACGGCTATCGATTTTTTGTTATAATGGGCTTCTATGGATGTCATCTATGTGTTGTAGCTATTCAATCTGTACGTGGACTACACTTGTAGACCATTCACAATGAATCGAAACCTCTGCTGCACATGGATAGCACTGCGAAGTGATTGATACAGGTGAACAAAATGCACATCTATATAATAAAAGAAAGTGTCTGTCTGTGGCAGCCATAACTCATCGGGAATTCAACGTACACGCTCCAAATTTTCAGAGAACGTTTCTGGCTGTGGTCTGGATTCCAAAAGGGGGGCTTGCTAGAAGCAAATATATTTACCATGCTATTCCTAAAAATTAATAGTTAAAATAGCATTTAACTCTTCTGATGCAAATCTGATGCTGTTGCCAGCAGGGGGCGTAGCGAAGGACTATGGGTTGGGGGGGGGGGGGAAGAAATCAAAAATTTTCTAACTCGAAGTTCAAATTTTGCCAACTGAGCAAACTTACCAGATTTTCGCTTCATGGGGGAGGGGGGTTATTATTTCACAGAATAATTCCAATAATTCCAATATTCAATATTTACATTTTAGCAAGTCAGTGTGAATTTTCCCTTCATTTGACCAACTCTCCTTAATTTCACGAAACTAATCCCAAACTTTACATCTCTCCTAAATCATCTTTTCAAACTCCCCAAGATTTTGCCAAGTTTTCTCGATTTTAATCAACTATCCTGAATTTCACAAACCCAATCCCAATTATCACAACTCGCCCATATTATCCAAGTGGATTCGAATTTTGCCAACTGCCCTACATTTTGTTAAGTTTCCTCAAATTGTCCAACACTCCTTCATTTCACAAAATAAATCTCAATTTTCACAACTCGCCTGTATTTTACCAAGTGGATTCGAATTTTGCCAACTACTCTAGATTTTGCCAACTCGCCATAATTTTACAGAAAAAAATCTCAATGTTTACATTTTCTCTGAATTGGCCAAGTGACTTCGAATTTTATCAACTCTCCTTAAGTGTACAAGAAGGGCACAATTTTCACAACTCCCTGTATTTTACCAAGTGGCTCCGAATTTTGCCAAGAGTTCTTGGTTTTTCCAACTCTCCTTAATTTCACAAAACCAACCTAAATTTTTACAACTCAACTGTACTTTACCAAGTGGTTTCCAGTTTTGCCAACTTCCCTAGATTTTGCCAAGTTTTCTCGATTTTGTCAACTCTCCTTAATTTCACAAAAACAATCCCAATTTTCAAAATTCGACCGCATTTTAGCAAGTGGATTCGAATTTTGCCAACTGCAATAGATTTTGCCATATTCCATTGATTTTGCCATCTCGCCACAATTTTACAGAAAAAATTTCCAATTTTACATCACACCTGATTCTTGCAAAGTCACTGAATTTGTCAACTCCACCAAGATTTGCCAACTCTCCCAGATATTGCAAAGTTGCCTCGATTTTGTCAACTCCACCAAGATTTGCCAACTCTCCTAGATATTGCAAAGTTGCCTCGATTTTGTCAACACGCCATAATTTTACAGAAAAAAGATTGCAATTTTTACATCTCACCTGAATTTTGTCAATTCTCCATGATTTTGCCAAGTCACTACGAATTTTGCAAACTGCTCCCTAGATTTTGCCAAATCGCCATAATTTTACAGAAAAAAATCCAAATTTTCACATCTCACCTTATTTTTGCCAACTCCCACGATTTTGCCAAGTCACTCCGAAATATGCCAACTGTCCCTAGATTTTGCCAACTTCCTACGTTTTGCGAACTTGCCATACTTTTACAGAAAAAATCCTAATTTTTACATCACACCTAAATTTTTGCCAACTCCCCACGATTTTGCCAAGTCATTCCGAATTTTGCCAACTGTCCCTAGATTTTGCCAACTCCCTACGTTTTGCCAACTCGCCATAATTTGACAGAAAAAATCCTAACTTTTACATCTCACCTTAATTTTTGACAACTCCCCACGATTTTGCAAAGTCATTCCGAATTTTCCCAACTGTCCCTAGATTTTCCCAAGTCATTCCGAATTTTGCCAACTGTCCCTAGATTTTGCCAAATCCCTACGTTTTCCCAACTCGCCATAATTTTACAGAAAAAATCCTAATTTTTACATCTCACCTTAATTTTTGCCAACTCCCAACGATTTTGCCAAGTCATTCCGAATTTTGCCAACTGTCCCTAGATTTTTTTAAATCATTCCGACTTTTGCCAACTGTCCCTAGATTTTGCCAACTCCCTACGTTTTGCCAACTCGCCATAATTTTACAGAAAAAATCCTAATTTTTACATCTTACCTTATTTTTACCAATACCCCACGATTTTGACAAGTCATTCCGAATTTTGCCAACTGTCCCTACATTTTGCCAACTCTCTACGTTTTGCCAAGTCGCCATAATTTTACAGAAAAAAATCCTAATTTTTACATCTCACCTTAATTTTTGCCAACTCCCCACGATTCTCCCAAGTCATTCCGAATTTTGCCAACTATCCCTAGATTTTGCCAACTCCCTACGTTTTGCCAACTCGCCATAATTTTACAGAAAAAATCCTAATTTTACATCTCACCTTAATTTTTGCCAACTCCCCACGATTTTCCCAAGTCAATCCGAATTTTACCAACTGTCCCTAGATTTTGCCAAGTCATTCCGAATTTTGCCAACTGTCCCTAGATTTTGCCAAATCCCTACGTTTTGCCAACTCGCCATAATTTTACAGAAAAAGTCCTAATTTTTACATCTCACCTTAATTTTTGTCAACTGTCCCTAGATTTTCCTAAATCATTCAGAATTTTGCCAACTGTCCCTAGATTTTGCCAACTCCCTACGTTTTGCCAACTCGCCATAATTTTACAGAAAAAATCCTAATTTTTACATCTCACCTTATTTTTTGCCAACTCCCCACGATTTTGTCAAGTCATTCCGAATTTTGCCAACTGTCCCTAGATTTTGTCAAGTCATTCCGAATTTTACCAACTGTCCTTAGATTTTGCCAACTCCCTACGTTTTGCCAACTCGCCATAATTTTACAGAAAAAATGCTAATTTTTACATCTCACCTTAATTTTTGCCAACTCCCCATGATTTTGCCAAGTCATTCCGAATTTTGCCAACTCTCCCTAGATTTTGCCAACTCCCTACGTTTTGCCAATTCGCCATAATTTTAGAGACAAAATCCTAATTTTTCATCTCACCTTAATTTTTGTCAGCTCCCCACGATTTACCCAAGTCATTCCGAATTTTGCCAACTGTCCCCAGATTTTGCCAACTCCTTACGTTTTGCCAACTCGCCATAATTTTACAGAAAATATCCTAATTTTTACATCTCACCTTAATTTTTGACAACTCCCCACGATTTTCCCAAGTCATTCCGAATTTTGCCAACTGTCCCCAGATTTTGCCAACTCCTTACGTTTTGCCAACTCGCCATAATTTTACAGAAAAAATCCTAATTTTTACATCTCATCTTAATTTTTGTCAACTCCCCACGATTTTCTCAAATCATTCCGAATTTTGCCAACTGTCCCTAAATTTGGCCAAGTCATTCCGAATTTTGACAACTGTCCCTAGATTTTGCCAACTCCCTACGTATTGCCAACTCGCCATAATATTACAGAAAAAATCATAATTTTTACATTTCACCTTAAATTTTGCCAACTCCCCACGATTTTGCCAAGTCATTCCGAATTTTGCCACCTATCCCCAGATTTTGCCAACTCCTTACGTTTTGCCAACTCGCCATAATTTTACAGAAAATATCCTAATTTTTACATCTCACCTTAATTTTTGACAACTCCCCACGATTTTCCCAAGTCATTCCGAATTTTGCCAACGTCCCCAGATTTTGCCAACTCCCTACGTTTTGCCAACTCGCCATAATTTTACAGAAAAAATCCTAATTTTTACATCTCATCTTAATTTTTGTCAACTCCCCACGATTTTGTCAAATCATTCCGAATTTTGCCAACTGTCCCTAAATTTGGCCAAGTCATTCCGAATTTTGACAACTGTCCCTAGATTTTGCCAACTCCCTACGTATTGCCAACTCGCCATAATATTACAGAAAAATCATAATTTTTACATTTCACCTTAAATTTTGCCAACTCCCCACGATTTTGCCAAGTCATTCCGAATTTTGCCACCTATCCCTAGATTTTGCCAACTCCCTACGTTTTGCCAACTCGCCATAATTTTACAGAAAAAATCCTAATTTTTACATCTCACCTTAATTTTTGCCAACTCCCCACGATTTTGCCAAGTCGTTCCGAATTTTACCAACTGTCCCTAGATTTTGCCAAATCCCTACGTTTTGCCAACTCGCCATAATTTTACAGAAAAAATCCTAATTTTTACATCTCACCTTAATTTTTGCCAACTCCCCACGATTTTACCAAGTCGTTCCGAATTTTGCCAACTGTCCCTAGATTTTCCCAAGTCATTCCGAATTTTGCCAACTGTCCCCAGATTTTGCCAACTCCCTACGTTTTGCCAACTCGCCATACTTTTACAGAAAAAATCCTAATTTTTACATCTCATCTTAATTTTTGTCAACTCCCCACGATTTTGTCAAATCATTCCGAATTTTGCGAACTGTCCCTAAATTTGGCCAAGTCATTCCGAATTTTGACAACTGTCCCTAGATTTTGCCAACTCCCTACGTATTGACAACTCGCCATAATATTACAGAAAAAATCATAATTTTTACATTTCACCTTAAATTTTGCCAACTCCCCACGATTTTGCCAAGTCATTCCGAATTTTGCCACCTATCCCTAGATTTTGCCAACTCCCTACGTTTTGCCAACTCGCCATAATTTTACAGAAAAAATCCTAATTTTTACATCTCACCTTAATTTTTGCCAACTCCCCACGATTTTGCCAAGTCGTTCCGAATTTTACCAACTGTCCCTAGATTTTGCCAAATCCCTACGTTTTGCCAACTCGCCATAATTTTACAGAAAAAAATCCTAATTTTTAAATCTCACCTTAATTTTTGCCAACTGTCCCTAGATTTTCCTAAATCATTCCGAATTTTGCCAACTGTCCGTAGATTTTGCCAACTCCCTACGTTTTGCCAACTCGCCATAATTTTACAGAAAAAATCCTAATTTTTACATCTGACCATAATTGTGGCCAACTCCCCACGATTTTGCCAAGTCATTCCGAATTTTACCAAGTGTCCCTGGATTTTGACAAATCCCTACGTTTTGCCAACTCGCCATAATTTTACAGAAAAAATGCTAATTTTTACATCTCACCTTAATTTTTGCCTACTCTCCACGATTTTGCCAAGTCTTTCCGAATTTTGCCAACACTCCCTAGATTTTGCGAAATCCCTACGTTTTGCCAACTCGCCATAATTTTACAGAAAAAATCCTAATTTTCACATCTCACCTTAATTTTTGCCAACTCCCCACGATTTTACCAAGTCATTCCGAATTTTGCCAACTGTCCCTAGATTTTCCCAAGTCATTCCGAATTTTGCCAACTGTCCCCAGATTTTGCCAACTCCCTACGTTTTGCCAACTCGCCATACTTTTACAGAAAAAATCCTAATTTTAACATCTCATCTTAATTTTTGTCAACTCCCCACGATTTTGTCAAATCATTCCGAATTTTGCCAACTGTCCCTAAATTTGGCCAAGTCATTCCGAATTTTGACAACTGTCCCTAGATTTTGCCAACTCCCTACGTATTGCCAACTCGCCATAATATTACAGAAAAAATCATAATTTTTACATTTCACCTTAAATTTTGCCAACTCCCACGATTTTGCCAAGTCATTCCGAATTTTGCCACCTATCCCTAGATTTTGCCAACTCCCTACGTTTTGCCAACTCGCCATAATTTTACAGAAAAAATCCTAATTTTTACATCTCACCTTAATTTTTGCCAACTCCCCACGATTTTGCCAAGTCGTTCCGAATTTTACCAACTGTCCCTAGATTTTGCCAAATCCCTACGTTTTGCCAACTCGCCATAATTTTACAGAAAAAAATCCTAATTTTTAAATCTCACCTTAATTTTTGCCAACTGTCCCTAGATTTTCCTAAATCATTCCGAATTTTGCCAACTGTCCGTAGATTTTGCCAACTCCCTACGTTTTGCCAACTCGCCATAATTTTTACAGAAAAAATCCTAATTTTTACATCTGACCATAATTGTGGCCAACTCCCCACGATTTTGCCAAGTCATTCCGAATTTTACCAAGTGTCCCTGGATTTTGACAAATCCCTACGTTTTGCCAACTCGCCATAATTTTACAGAAAAAAATCCTAATTTTTACATCTCACCTTAATTTTTGCCTACTCTCCACGATTTTGCCAAGTCTTTCCGAATTTTGCCAACACTCCCTAGATTTTGCGAAATCCCTACGTTTTGCCAACTCGCCATAATTTTACAGAAAAAATCCTAATTTTCACATCTCACCTTAATTTTTGCCAACTCCCCACGATTTTACCAAGTCATTCCGAATTTTGCCAACTGTCCCTAGATTTTGCGAAGTCATTCCGAATTTTGCCAACTGTCCCTAGATTTTGCCAAATCCCTACGTTTTGCCAACTCGCCATAATTTTACAGAAAAAGTCCTAATTTTTACATCTCACCTTAATTATTGTCAACTGTCCCTAGATTTTCCTAAATCATTCAGAATTTTGCCAACTGTCCCTAGATTTTGCCAACTCCCTACGTATTGCCAACTCGCCATAATATTACAGAAAAAATCATAATTTTTACATTTCACCTTAAATTTTGCCAACTCCCCACGATTTTGCCAAGTCATTCCGAATTTTGCCACCTATCCCTAGATTTTGCCAACTCCCTACGTTTTGCCAACTCGCCATAATTTTACAGAAAAAATCCTAATTTTTACATCTCACCTTAATTTTTGCCAACTCCCCACGATTTTGCCAAGTCGTTCCGAATTTTACCAACTGTCCCTAGATTTTGCCAAATCCCTACGTTTTGCCAACTCGCCATAATTTTACAGAAAAAAATCCTAATTTTTACATCTCACCTTAATTTTTGCCAACTGTCCCTAGATTTTCCTAAATCATTCCGAATTTTGCCAACTGTCCGTAGATTTTGCCAACTCCCTACGTTTTGCCAACTCGCCATAATTTTACAGAAAAAATACTAATTTTTACATCTGACCATAATTGTGGCCAACTCCCCACGATTTTGCCAAGTCATTCCGAATTTTACCAAGTGTCCCTGGATTTTGACAAATCCCTACTATTTGCCAACTCGCCATAATTTTACAGAAAAAATCCTAATTTTTACATCTCACCTTAATTTTTGCCTACTCTCCACGATTTTGCCAAGTCTTTCCGAATTTTGCCAACACTCCCTAGATTTTGCGAAGTCATTCCGAATTTTGCCAACTGTCCCTAGATTTTGCCAAATCCCTACGTTTTGCCAACTCGCCATAATTTTACAGAAAAAGTCCTAATTTTTACATCTCACCTTAATTTTTGTCAACTGTCCCTAGATTTTCCTAAATCATTCAGAATTTTGCCAACTGTCCCTAGATTTTGCCAACTCCCTACGTTTTGCCAACTCGCCATAATTTTACAGACAAAATCCTAATTTTTACATCTCACCTTATTTTTTGCCAACTCCCCACGATTTTGTCAAGTCATTCCGAATTTTGCCAACTGTCCCTAGATTTTGCCAAGTCATTCCGAATTTTACCAACTGTCCTTAGATTTTGCCAACTCCCTACGTTTTGCCAACTCGCCATAATTTTACAGAAAAAATGCTAATTTTTACATCTCACCTTAATTTTTGCCAACTCCCCACGATTTTGCCAAGTCATTCCGAATTTTGCCAACTCTCCCTAGATTTTGCCAACTCCCTACGTTTTGCCAATTCGCCATAATTTTAGAGACAAAATCCTAATTTTTCATCTCACCTTAATTTTTGTCAGCTCCCCACGATTTTCCCAAGTCATTCCGAATTTTGCCAACTGTCCCCAGATTTTGCCAACTCCTTACGTTTTGCCAACTCGCCATAATTTTACAGAAAATATCCTAATTTTTACATCTCACCTTAATTTTTGACAACTCCCCACGATTTTCCCAAGTCATTCCGAATTTTGCCAACTGTCCCCAGATTTTGCCAACTCCCTACGTTTTGCCAACTCGCCATAATTTTACAGAAAAAATCCTAATTTTTACATCTCATCTTAATTTTTGTCAACTCCCCACGATTTTGTCAAATCATTCCGAATTTTGCCAACTGTCCCTAAATTTGGCCAAGTCATTCCGAATTTTGACAACTGTCCCTAGATTTTGCCAACTCCCTACGTATTGCCAACTCGCCATAATTTTACAGAAAAAATCATAATTCTTACATTTCACCTTAAATTTTGCCAACTCCCCACGATTTTGCCAAGTCATTCCGAATTTTGCCACCTATCCCTAGATTTTGCCAACTCCCTACGTTTTGCCAACTCGCCATAATTTTACAGAAAAAATCCTAATTTTTACATCTCACCTTAATTTTTGCCAACTCCCCACGATTTTGCCAAGTCGTTCCGAATTTTACCAACTGTCCCTAGATTTTGCCAAATCCCTACGTTTTGCCAACTCGCCATAATTTTACAGAAAAAAATCCTAATTTTTACATCTCAGCTTAATTTTTCCCAACTCCCCACGATTTTGCCAAGTCATTCCGAATTTATCAACTGTCCCTAGATTTTGCCAAATCCCTACGTTTTGCCAACTCGCAATAATTTTACAGAAAAAAATCCTAATTTTTACATCTCACCTTAATTTTTGCCAACTCCCCACGATTTTGCCAAATAATTCCGAATTTTGCCAACTGTCCCTAGATTTTCCCAAGTCATTCCGAATTTTGCCAACTGTCCCTAGATTTTGCGAAATCCCTAGTTTTGCCAACTCGCCATAATTTTAGAGAAAAAATCCTAATTTTTAAATCTTATCTTAATTTTTGCCAACTCCCCACGATTTTGCCAAGTCATTTCGAATTTTGCCAACTGTCCCTAGATTTTGCCAACTCCCTACGTTTTGCCAACTCGCCATAATTTTACAGAAAAAATCCTAATATTTACATCTCACCTTAATTTTGGCCAACTCCCCACGATTTTGCCAAGTCATTCCAAATTTTACCAACTGTCCCTAGATTTTGCCAAATCTCTACGTTTTGCCAACTCGCCATAATTTTACAGAAAAAATCCTAATTTTTACATCTCACCTTAATTTTTGCCAACTCCCCACGATTTTGCCAAGTCATTCCAACTTTTGCCAACTGTCCCTAGATTTTGCCAACTCCCTACGTTTTGCCAACTCGCCATAATTTTACAGAAAAAATCCTAATTTTTACATCTGACCTTAATATTTGCCTACTCCCCACGATTTTGCCAAGTCTTTCCGAATTTTGCCAACTGTCCCTAGATTTTGCCAAATCCCTACGTTTTGCCAACTCGCCATAATTTTACAGAAAAAATCCTAATTTTTACATCTGACCTTAATATTTGCCTACTCCCCACGATTTTGCCAAGTCTTTCCGAATTTTGCCAACTGTCCCTAGATTTTGCCAAATCCCTACGTTTTGCCAACTCGCCATAATTTTACAGAAAAAATCCTAATTTTTACATCTCACCTTAATTTTTGCCAGCACCCCACGATTTTGCGAAGTCATTCCGAATTTTGCCAACTGTCCCTAGATTTTGCCAACTCCCTACGTTTTGCCAACTCGCCATAATTTTACAGAAAAAATCCTAATTTTTACATCTCACCTTAATTTTTGCCAACTCCCCACGATTTTGTCAAGTCATTCCGAATTTTGCCAACTGTCTCTAAATTTTGCCAAGTTTATTCCGAATTTTGCCAACTGTCCCTAGATTTTGCCAACTCCCTACGTTTTGCCAACTCGCCATAATTTTACAGAAAAAAACCTAATTTTTACATCTCACCTAAATTTTTGCCAACTTCCCACGATTTTGTCAAGTCATTCCGAATTTTGCCAACTGTCCCTAGATTTTGCGAAGTTATTCCGAATTTTGCCAACTGTCCCTAGATTTTGCCAACTCCCTACGTATTGCCAACTCGCCATAATTTTACAGAAAAAATCATAATTTTTACATTTCACCTTAAATTTTGCCAACTCCCCACGATTTTGCCAAGTCATTCCGAATTTTGCCACCTATCCCTAGATTTTGCCAACTCCCTACGTTTTGCCAACTCGCCATAATTTTACAGAAAAAATCCTAATTTTTACATCTCACCTTAATTTTTGCCAACTCCCCACGATTTTGCCAAGTCGTTCCGAATTTTACCAACTGTCCCTAGATTTTGCCAAATCCCTACGTTTTGCCAACTCGCCATAATTTTACAGAAAAAAATCCTAATTTTTACATCTCAGCTTAATTTTTCCCAACTCCCCACGATTTTGCCAAGTCATTCCGAATTTATCAACTATCCCTAGATTTTGCCAAATCCCTACGTTTTGCCAACTCGCCATAATTTTACAGAAAAAAATCCTAATTTTTACATCTCACCTTAATTTTTGCCAACTCCCCACGATTTTGCCAAATAATTCCGAATTTTGCCAACTGTCCCTAGATTTTCCCAAGTCATTCCGAATTTTGCCAACTGTCCCTAGATTTTGCGAAATCCCTAGGTTTTGCCAACTCGCCATAATTTTAGAGAAAAAATCCTAATTTTTAAATCTCATCTTAATTTTTGCCAACTCCCCACGATTTTGCCAAGTCATTTCGAATTTTGCCAACTGTCCCTAGATTTTGCCAACTCCCTACGTTTTGCCAACTCGCCATAATTTTACAGAAAAAATCCTAATATTTACATCTCACCTTAATTTTGGCCAACTCCCCACGATTTTGCCAAGTCATTCCAAATTTTACCAACTGTCCCTAGATTTTGCCAAATCTCTACGTTTTGCCAACTCGCCATAATTTTACAGAAAAAATCCTAATTTTTACATCTCACCTTAATTTTTGCCAACTCCCCACGATTTTCCCAAGTCATTCCAACTTTTGCCAACTGTCCCTAGATTTTGCCAACTCCCTACGTTTTGCCAACTCGCCATAATTTTACAGAAAAAATCCAAATATTTACATCTCACCTTAATTTTTGCCAACTCCCCACGATTTTGCCAAGTCATTCCGAATTTTGCCAACTGTCCCTAGATTTCACCAAATCCTTACGTTTTGCCAAATCGCCATAATTTTACAGAAAAAATCCTAATTTTTACATCTCCCCTTCATTTTTGCCAACTCCCAACGATTTTGCCAAGTCATTCCGAATTTTGCCAACTTTCCCTAAATTTTGCCAACTCCCTACGTTTTGCCAACTCGCCATAATTTTACAGAAAAAATCCTAATTTTTACATCTCACCTTAATTTTTGCTAACTTCACACGATTTTGCCAAGTCATTCCGAATTTTACCAAATGTCCCTAGATTTTTCCAAATCCCTACGTTTTGCCAACTCGCCATAATTTTACAGAAAAAATCCTAATTTTTACATCTCACCTTAATTTTTGCCAACTCCCCACGATTTTTCCAAGTCATTCCGAATTTTGCCAACTGTCCCTAGATTTTCCTAAATCATTCCGAATTTTGCCTACTGTCCCTAGATTTTGCCAACTCCCTACGTTTTGCCAACTCGCCATAATTTTACAGAAAAAATCCTAAGTTTTAGAATTTTGCCAACTGTCCCTAGATTTTGCGAAATCCCTAGGTTTTGCCAACTCGCTCGTCGATTTTCCCTAGGTTTTACCAACTGTCCCTAGATTTTGCGAAATCCCTAGGTTTTGCCAACTCGCTCGTCGATTTTCCAACTCGGTCGATTTTCCCAAGTCATTATCTCACCTTAATTTTTCCCAACTCCCCACGATTTTGTCAAGTCATTCCGAATTTTGCCAACTGTCCCTAGATTTTGCCAAGTCATTCCGAATTTTGCCAACTGTCCCTAGATTTTGCCAAATCCCTAAGTTTTGCCAACTCGCCATAATTTTACAGAAAAAATCTTAATTTTTACATCTCACCTTAATTTTTGCCAACTGTCCCTAGATTTTCCTATATCATTCCGAATTTTGCCAACTGTCCCTAGATTTTGCCAACTCCCTACGTTTTGCCAACTCGTCATAACTTTACAGAAAAAATCCTAATTTTTACATCTCACCTTAATTTTTGCCAACTCCCCACGATTTTCTCAAGTCATTCCGAATTTTGCCAACTGTTCCTTGATTTTGTCAACTCATTCCGAATTTTGCCAACTGTCCCTAGATTTTGCCAAATCCCTACGTTTTGACAACTCGCCATAATTTTACAGAAAAAATCCTATTTTTTACATCTCACCTTAATTTTGGCCAACTCCCCACGATTTTCCCAAGTCATTCGGAATTTTGCCAACTGTCCCTAGATTTTGCCAACTCCCTACGTTTTGCCATCTCGCCATAATTTTACAGAAAAAATCCTAATTTTTACATCTCACCTTAATTTTTCCAACTCACCACGATTTTGTCAAGTCATTCCGAATTTTGCCAACTGTCCCTAGATTTTCCCAAGTCATTCCGAATTTTGCCAACTGTCCCTAGATTTTGCCAAACTCCCTACGTTTTGCCAACTCGCCATAATTTTACAGAAAAAAATCCTAATTTTTACATCTCACCTTAATTTTTGCCAACTCCCCACGATATTGCCAAGTCATTCCGAATTTTGCCAACTGTCCGTAGATTATGCCAACTCCCTACGTTTTGCCAACCGCCATAATTTTACAGAAAAAATCCAAATATTTACATCTCACATTAATTTTTGCTTACTCCCCACGATTTTGCCAAGTTTTACCGAATTTTCCCAACTGTCCCTAGATTTTTCCACGTCATTCCGAATTTTGCCAACTGTCCCTATATTTTGCCCAGTCATTCCGAATTTTGCGAACTGTCCGTAGATTTTCCCATCTCCCTAGGTTTTGCCAACTCGCCATAATTTTACAGAAAAAATCCTAATTTTTACATCTCACCTTAATTTTTGCCAACTCCCCACGATTTTGCCAAGTCATTTCGAATTTTCACATCTCACCTTAATTTTTGCCAACTCCCCACGATTTTGCCAAGTCATTCCGAATTTTGCCAACTGTCCCTAGATTTTGCGAACTCCCTACGTTTTGCCATCTCGCCATAATTTTACAGAAAAAATCCTAATTTTTACATCTGACCTTAATTTTTGCCTACTCCCCACGATTTTGCCAAGTCTTTCCGAATTTTGCCAACTGTCCCTAGATTTTGCGAAATCCCTACGTTTTGCCAACTCGCCATAATTTTAGAGAAAAAATCCTAATTTTTACATCTGACTTTAATTTTTGTCTACTCCCCACGATTTTGCCAAGTCTTTCCGAATTTTGCCAACTGTCCCTAGATTTTCCTAAGTCTTTCCGAATTTTGCCAACTGTCCCTAGATTTTTCCACGTCATTCCGAATTTTGGAAACTGTCCCTATATTTTGCCCAGTCATTCCGAATTTTGCCAACTGTCCCTAGATTTTCCCAACTCCCTACGTTTTTCCAACTCGCCATAATTTTACTGAAAAAATCGAAATATTTACATCTCACCTTAATTTTTGCCAACTCCCCACGATTTTCCCAAGTCATTCCGAATTTACCAACTGTCCCTAGATTTTGCCAAATCCCTACGTTTTGGCAACTCACCATAATTTTACAGAAAAAATCCTAATTTTTACATCTGACCTTAATTTTTGCCTACTCCCCACGATTTTGCCAAGTCTTTCCAAATTTTGCCAACTGTCCCTAGATTTTGCCAAATCCCTACGTTTTGCCAACTCGCCATAATTTTACAGAAAAAATCCTAATTTTTACATCTCACCTTAATTTTTGATAACTCCCCACGATTTTGCCAAGTCATTCCGAATTTTGCCAACTGTCCCTAGATTTTGCCAACAACCTACGTTTTGCCAACTCGCCATAATTTTACAGAAAAAATCCTAATTTTTACATCTCACCTTAATTTTTGCCAACTCCCCACAATTTTGTGAAGTCATTCCGAATTTTGCCAACTGTCCCTAGATTTTGCCAAGTCATTCCGAATTTTACGAACTGTCCCTAGATTTTTCCACGTCATTCCGAATTTTGGAAACTGTCCCTATATTTTGCCCAGTCATTCCGAATTTTGCCAACTGTCCCTAGATTTTCCCAACTCCCTACCTTTTGCCAACTCGCCATAATTTTACAGAAAAAATCCAAATATTTACATCTCATCTTAATTTTTGCCAACTCCCCACGATTTTCCCAAGTCATTCCGAATTTACCAACTGTCCCTAGATTTTGCCAAATCCCTACGTTTTGCCAACTCGCCATAATTTTACAGAAAAAATCCTAATTTTTACATCTCACCTTAATTTTTGCCAACTCCCCATGATTTTGCCAAGTTATTCCGAATTTTGCCAACTGTCCGTAGATTTTGCCAACTCCCTACGTTTTGCCAACTCGCCATAATTTTACAGAAAAAATCCTAATTTTTACATCTGACCTTAATTTTTGCCTACTCCCCACGATTTTGCCAAGTCTTTCCGAATTTTGCCAACTGTCCCTAGATTTTGCCAAGTCATTCCGAATTTTGCCAAATGTCCGTAGATTTTGCCAACTCCCTACGTTTTGCCAAATCGCCATAATTTTAGAGAAAAAATCCTAATTTTTTCATTTCACCTTAATTTTTGCCTACTCCCTACGAATTTGCCCAGTCATTCCGAATTTTGCCAACTGTCCCTAGATTTTCCCAACTCCCTACGTTTTGCCAACTCGCCATAATTTTACAGAAAAAAATCCTAATTTTTACATCTCAGCTTAATTTTTCCCAACTCCCCACGATTTTGCCAAGTCATTCCGAATTTATCAACTGTCCCTAGATTTTGCCAAATCCCTACGTTTTGCCAACTCGCCATAATTTTACAGAAAAAAATCCTAATTTTTACATCTCACCTTAATTTTTGCCAACTCCCCACGGTTTTGCCAAATAATTCCGAATTTTGCCAACTGTCCCTAGATTTTCCCAAATCATTCCGAATTTTGCCAACTGTCCCTAGATTTTGCGAAATCCCTAGGTTTTGCCAACTCGCCATAATTTTAGAGAAAAAATCCTAATTTTTAAATCTTATCTTAATTTTTGCCAACTCCCCACGATTTTGCCAAGTCATTTCGAATTTTGCCAACTGTCCCTAGATTTTGCCAACTCCCTACGTTTTGCCAACTCGCCATAATTTTACAGAAAAAATCCTAATATTTACATCTCACCTTAATTTTGGCCAACTCCCCACGATTTTGCCAAGTCATTCCAAATTTTACCAACTGTCCCTAGATTTTGCCAAATCCCTACGTTTTGCCAACTCGCCATAATTTTACAGAAAAAATCCTAATTTTTACATCTCACCTTAATTTTTGCCAACTCCCCACGATTTTGCCAAGTCATTCCGACTTTTGCCAACTGTCCCTAGATTTAGCCAGCTCCCTACGTTTTGCCAACTCGCCATAATTTTACAGAAAAAATCCTAATTTTTACATCTGACCTTAATTTTTGCCTACTCCCCACGATTTTGCCAAGTCTTTCCGAATTTTGCCAACTGTCCCTAGATTTTGCCAGCTCCCTACGTTTTGCCAACTCGCCATAATTTTACAGAAAAAATTCTAATTTTTACATCTCACCTTAATTTTTGCCAACTCCCCACGATTTTGTCAAGTCATTCCGAATTTTGCCAACTGTCTCTAAATTTTGCCAAGTTTATTCCGAATTTTGCCAACTGTCCCTAGATTTTGCCAACTCCCTACGTTTTGCCAACTCGCCATAATTTTACAGAAAAAAACCTAATTTTTACATCTCACCTTAATTTTTGCCAACTCCTCACGATTTTGTCAAGTCATTCTGAATTTTGCCAACTGTCCCTAGATTTTGCGAAGTCATTCCGAATTTTGCCAACTGTCCCTAGATTTTGCCAACTCCCTATGTTTTGCCAACTCGCCATAATTTTACAGAAAAAATCCAAATATTTACATCTCACCTTAATTTTTGCCAACTCCCCATGATTTTGCCAAGTCATTCCGAATTTTGCCAACTGTCCCTAGATTTCACCAAATCCTTACGTTTTGCGAAATCGCCATAATTTTACAGAAAAAATCCTAATTTTTACATCTCCCCTTAATTTTTACCAACTCCCAACGATTTTGCCAAGTCATTCCGAATTTTGCCAACTGTCCCTAAATTTTGCCAACTCCCTACGTTTTGCCAACTCGCCATAATTTTACAGAAAAAATCCTAATTTTTACATCTCACCTTAATTTTTGCTAACTTCACACGATTTTGCCAAGTCATTCCGAATTTTACCAAATGTCCCTAGATTTTTCCAAATCCCTACGTTTTGCCAACTCGCCATAATTTTACAGAAAAAATCCTAATTTTTACATCTCACCTTAATTTTTGCCAACTCCCCACGATTTTTCCAAGTCATTCCGAATTTTGCCAACTGTCCCTAGATTTTCCTAAATCATTCCGAATTTTGCCTACTGTCCCTAGATTTTGCCAACTCCCTACGTTTTGCCAACTCGCCATAATTTTACAGAAAAAATCCTAAGTTTTACATCTCACCTTAATTTTTCCCAACTCCCCACGATTTTGTCAAGTCATTCCGAATTTTGCCAACTGTCCCTAGATTTTGCCAAGTCATTCCGAATTTTGCCAACTGTCCCTAGATTTTGCCAAATCCCTAAGTTTTGCCAACTCGCCATAATTTTACAGAAAAAATCTTAATTTTTACATCTCACCTTAATTTTTGCCAACTGTCCCTAGATTTTCCTAAATCATTCCGAATTTTGCCAACTGTCCCTAGATTTTGCCAACTCCCTACGTTTTGCCAACTCGCCATAACTTTACAGAAAAAATCCTAATTTTTACATCTCACCTTAATTTTTGCCAACTCCCCACGATTTTCTCAAGTCATTCCGAATTTTGCCAACTGTTCCTTGATTTTGCCAACTCATTCCGAATTTTGCCAACTGTCCCTAGATTTTGCCAAATCCCTACGTTTTGACAACTCGCCATAATTTTACAGAAAAAAATCCTATTTTTTACATCTCACCTTAATTTTGGCCAACTCCCCACGATTTTCCCAAGTCATTCGGAATTTTGCCAACTGTCCCTAGATTTTGCCAACTCCCTACGTTTTGCCATCTCGCCATAATTTTACAGAAAAAATCCTAATTTTTACATCTCACTTTAATTTTTCCAACTCACCACGATTTTGTCAAGTCATTCCGAATTTTGCCAACTGTCCCTAGATTTTCCCAAGTCATTCCGAATTTTGCCAACTGTCCCTAGATTTTGCCAACTCCCTACGTTTTGCCAACTCGCCATAATTTTACAGAAAAAAATCCTAATTTTTACATCTCACCTTAATTTTTGCCTACTCCCCACGATTTTGCCAAGTCTTTCCGAATTTTGCCAACTGTCCCTAGATTTTTCCAAGTCATTCCGAATTTTGCCAACTGTCCGTAGATTTTTCCAAGTCGTTCCGAATTTTACCAACTGTCCGTAGATTTTTCCAAGTCGTTCCGAATTTTGCCAACTGTCCCTAGATTTTGCCAACTCCCTACGTTTCGCCAACTCGCCATAATTTTACAGAAAAAATCCTAATTTTTACATCTCACCTTAATTTTTGCCAACTCCTCACGATTTTTCCAAGTCACTCCGAGTTTTGCCAACTCCCCAAGATTTTGCCAAATTGTCCTGATTTTGCTAACTTCCAAAGATTTTACCAAGTCACTCCGAATTTTGCCAATTCCCTAAGATTTTACCAAGTTGTCCCGTTTTTGCCAACTCACCTGTATTTTACTAAGTGGGTTCGAATTTTGCCAACTGCTCTAAATTTTGCTGTCTGTCCAATTTTCCAATTGCCTTAGTCCAATTGCCACGATTTTGACAACTCCGCTTAATTTTCCATTAATTCCCCCCATGGCTATTCCTCTGGTTGCCAGATTCCCCCTCATATCCAAAAGCTTTAATTTAGGTGTTCCATTGCAGCTAGGGACCTGATTTTCTAACCAAAAATGGGGTCTGGCAGGAAGAACCCGTGTACGAAATTTGGGACCTTTCCGTGAAGGACGTCGGGAATTACAGAATGCCAAAATCTCACGAAATATCTCGATCATTTGTCACGGGCTGGAAGCGCCCGCCGAGTCAGCAATGGCATTTGCAACACTGGAAATTCTTCGTGTTCAAACTGTGATAAATGTCGGGGGTGGGGGGATACTAAATAACCTTTAGTGCAGGAAACAACAGAATATGCAAATTAAAAATGTGACAGGAGCTGTCACTATTTGTGTAGAAACGAAGCCACGGGCCCAAGTGGGAACCTATTTTTATAACCAATCACTAGGCCAACAGGGGACGCTGTGCAGGAAATTTGGACCGTGCGAACGAATATCATGGGAGAAATAGGGCGTGTTCAAACTGTGATAAAATCCGGATCAACAACGAGCCGGGCAAATTTCTTCCTCTTGAAGATCTGTGCTAAATTGTCGGGGGAGGGGGTGGTCTTGCAAAATTTTCCTTTAATGTAGTGAAAATAAGAATATACAGGTTAAAAGTGACACCCGGGCAGCGCCGTGTACGTTCAACTAGTAATCTAATAAACCGTTACTGAGATGGGTGCATGCGTTGATATGTCGAAATACGAAATATGTTACAGGAACACGTGCTTGCTGAAGGTTTAATATTTTACTAAAGTAAATGGTAGATAGGTAGTAAGGAGAGCTATGCACCAATCCCCTGTGATGATGCATAGAACCAGCCAGGCCTAGCACCTAATGTCTGACCCCGCCCGCTTTCTCGTGGTGTAGACCGTTAGTACCTTTCAAAAGAGATACTCTTTGAGGAAGCGAATGGAAGAAGAGGGCTGCCAGATTAGTGTGGCCAACAATGGTTACTTTTTTTACCCTGCTGAGGAGTGGTCAACCACACTGGGTCCTGGTGTTGACCATATAAACCTACTGGAGCTTCATTATGGATCCTGAATTTACTGCACTGGTGGGCTTCTGTGAAGGGAAAATCTTCCACTGTGTTTTCTGTTTGTTTGTGGGTTGACAGACTCAAGTCAATAGATTCACAGGATATGTTTATCAGCTGGTGGATAATCCTGAGCAGAGGTCATTGCAGGCACCTGAACTCTTTGTTTCTATTGGCATCGTCAAATTCTACATTGGAGGAAGTCTTCCAGCGTAGATGGCTTCAGCCTTTAGTGGTGGGGGAACGGGTCTTTGCCCCATGGCTGAGATTAGGGGGCTGTTTGATATTGTCGGCATTCCCTCTCTCAATACACATAGTTTCTTTAAACATCCCACTAACCATTTTCTCTCCATAAGTAGTTGGAATATGAGGACTCTGCACAGAGCTTTTTCTCTTGATGTCCTCACACAAGAATTCCACCATTATAATTTAAATATTCTTGGTTTGCAAGAGACCAGATGGACAGATAAAGGTCAGAATCTTAAAAATAATCTTAAATTTCTCTTTTCAGGGAGGGACGACAATAAGCATCACCAAGGCGTGGGTCTGCTTCTCAGCAAACACGCTAGTGATGCTCTTTTAGGATACGAGTGCATTAATGAAAGGTTTCTTACAGCAAAATTTCAGACAAGCGTTAAAGATATGAATGTTATCTGCTGTTATGCCCCCACTGAGGATGCCGATGAAGATGAGAAGGATAGGTTTTACGGACAACTTCAGGATATTTTGAATTCTGTCAAGAAAGGAGATATTACCCTTGATCTAGGTGACTTCAGTGCCAAAGTTGGTACTGACTCTGACCTTTGGGGAGGAGTAATAGGCCCTTTTGGTATTCGTAGTTGCAATGGCAATGGGCAACATCAACTACAGGTAAGTAAACGCAAAGGGTTCAGAATACTAACACTTATTACAAACACCGCGACATACATAAGTACACATGGGTTTCACTTGATGGGCTGCATAAGAATATGATTGATTATATATTAATAATAGCAAATGGGCTAGTTCTGTTAAAAATATCAGGTCATATAGGGGAGCTGGAATTGGATCTGACCATTACCTTCTTAAAAGTGTCTTGCAACTTAAAATTAAGAAGTGTTGTCCTAAAATTAAAACATTTACCTTTAACACTGAAGCTCTGAAAGACCCAGTTACAGCTAAAGCTTACCATGATAGGTTACTTAGTCATTATGACATTCATGGTTTGCATACTACTGAAGCTGAGAAAAAATGGGACCATTTTAAACAGGCGTTTTTGGAAACTAACAGTACTCTTTTAGGAAAAAGGAATAGAGGAGGCAGAATTGTTTGAGTGATAAGGCAATTGAGCTTATTTCAGAAAGAAAGAACTGCAGGAATATCCTTAATCAATACCCTACTAGTCCTAATAGAAAGCATTATATAAAATTAATAAACGTGTAAAGGATCAGTTAGCTGCTGATAAGAATCTTTGGCGTGATGGTTTGGCTGACAATGCCGAGGAAGCTGTTAGGCAGCACAACAGCAGAGAGCTGTACCAGATAGTTAATGTTTTATGTGGTAGAAAACGGACAGGCATACAAGGATTGCAGGATAAACAAGGTAAGGTTATAGAAGGTGAGGATTCTGTCATGGCTAGGTGGGCTGAGCATTTCAGTGATGTTCTAAACAATGTAGTTAGTTCTACTCCCATTGTTTGCAATGATGACAAAGGCATTGGTGGCTTTAATGTTGGCCCTATAACACAATCTGAAGTTATTTTGGCTATTTTTAAACTTAAACTTCATAAATCCCCAGGGGTTGATGAAATTTCTATGGAAATGCTTAGGACTTATAAAGTTTCGGTTACCACTTGGACGACTGAAATTCTGAATATCTTTTAAGATAAAGGCATGGTTCCTAAAGATTTTACCACAGCTATTATTATCCCTTTTTTCAAAAAATGGGATTGCAGTTCTTGTGATAACAATAGGGGTATCAGCCTACTCTCTGTCCCAGGTAAAGTTCTTTCCATGATTGTGCTTAATAGAATTAAGAATCTGGTTGACAGGCAATTGCGTGATGAGCAATGTGGATTCAGAAGTGGTAGGGGATGCGTGGATAATATATTTTTACTTAGGCAGATTCTTGAGAAATGTTTAGAGTTTCAGAAACCTTTGGTTGCTAGCTTTGTTGATTTCAAAAAGGCTTTCGACTCTGTTGATAGTTATAATTTGTGGTTGATTGTGAAATCATATGGTATATCGGACAAGTTAGTTAACATAATGAAAGCTCTCTATAATATCACTGAGTCGTGTGTGAGAGTTGGTAAGGCTTGTAGCAATTGGTTTTGCGTTACTTCTGATGTTCGACAAGGTGCATTTTGTCTCCTTTTCCCTTTAGTTTGGTTATTGATTATGATATGCGAAATTCACTTCAAGGAAAAATTTTGGCCTTAAATGGTCTGGAGATAACGAAAATTTCTGATTTAGATTATTCTGATGATTTAGCACTTTTAGAAAATGATGTTGATGAGATGAACTCTTTCATTCGAGCTGTTGATGAGACTGATAGTGGAGTAGGTTTGATTATAAACAGAAAGAAAACTAAAGTGATGAAATTTGGTCAGGCAAGCTGTGATTCAGTTAATCTGAATGACTGCACTCTTGAGCAATGTCTCAGTTTAATTATCTTGGGAGCTATGTAACAGATGCTGGTGATGTGCGTCATGAGATTAATAGACGAATAGGGATTGCTGCAGGTACTTTTAAGAATCTACCGAGAATTTGGAGAAATAGGCGTATACACCTAAAGACTAAAATTAGACTGTATAATAGTTTGGTTCTTTCTAGGGTTAGTTATGGTAGTGAAACTTGGAAACTTTGCAAACAAGATAACAGGAAACTAAATGCTCTTGATTCTAGATGCTTACGCAGTATCTTAGGCATTAGGTGGTTCAACTTTGTAAGTAATGAAGAGGTTAGGCAAAGGAGTCGGCAATCTTCTTTGAGCACCATATTACGAAGAAAGAGAGACTCCGTTGGTTTGGCCATGTTGCCCGTATGGATAATTATAGAATGGCGAATACGGTTATGAACAGTGTTCCTAAAAGCCTCAGAAAAAGGGGGAGACCTAGGATGCGGTGGGCAGACAATGTCAAACAGGATCTTGTTAGAATTGATGTGCAGTGGCCAGATGCAGCAGATGTAGCTCAGGACAGACTTGCTTGGAGAACTAAATTGCACGATCTGGTTTGACCTCCGTAGCCCATGGCTGCTTGAGGATGATGATGACGATGAACATACTTAATTACTTGTATCCCTTTAATTTTTCTATTTGTATTGCTTGTGACTTTTTCAATGAATAATTTCTTTTTCTTTTCCGATAGAAGGTTCCGTTCTGGACGTGGCTGGTGGCTCTTCCCACGTGAGTGTCGAGGCGCAGAGCGGCGCCCGTCATTAACTCTCGAACCCTAGGCACGGCAGCTGGCCTAGGGTTCGAGAGTTAATGACGGGCGCCGCTCTGCGCCTCGACACTCACGTGGGAAGAGACAGCCAGTCGAAAGGAACCTTCCTCGGAAAGAAAAGAAATAATGCCAGCCACAAGAAGACCAAGGGAGTCTTCCGAGGTAAAAGGAAAAACGCCCCCTCACCCAGCGGCTTATCCATCCATGAACATTCCATTTTGACACTTGTGATGTGCGTCGGAATCTCTTTGCTCTTGAACACATCCTGGCACTTTCGGGCAGATAGAAGGATTTTCTGAGGAACATTCTTTTCTTGTGGTTCATCTGTAAACATTACATCAGAAGCCTGAATTCGATTAAGTAGACAAACGAGTCATGTGACACACAAGTGAACATATCGCCGGGAATGTTTCCCGCTTTGAAGAACGTGTTGCTTTCTGTAGGTCTCGTTTTACTTTCCTGTGGCAGAATAAATGGTTCAACTAATGGGTGCGAAAGGAGAAAGGGTATTCCTTGAAATTGGTGAAGGATATATAAACGTTTAGCGACGAATTCTTCGTTAAAAGTGTTGGCCAATAAATAGCGATGAAAATTTATTTAGAGCTGCAAAAATGAAGCAACCTATTACAGAATTTGATCTCGTGAATATTGTTAGAAAATTTCCCTGCAATAATTCAAAAGTCCAGTTAAAAAACAAAATTAAGTGATCTAATTTTATCGATCAATACTTATAATGCGGTTTTAATCTTCTATTTATTACTTCTGATCTCAGGATTTATCATTTTATAACATAAAGCTCGAACGATTAAGCCACGATTTTAGCTGTAACAAACTTTCGTTGTTAAAAACCCTTCATCAATTTTTCGAAAACATCAGTTAGTGGCTAAACTTTCTTTTTCAATATGTCGAGAAATAATTTCGAAATTATAAAAGTTAGATCATAAATATTTTTACCCCTCTTGGCTGTTTCCCATCTTTTAATAAAATAAACAACTATTTCTAGAGCGACCCTTCAAGGTGATCATCGTCTTAGTCGCCTCCGTTTGCTTGACCAATGAGCGGCCTTTCGTTCCCTGCACAAGGAGATAAGAAATAACGATCCTTCGCTTCAGAGGAGAGTCAATGGAGACACAGAATAATATGGAGCACGTTCTTCCAGTGGGCTCCTGGAACTCTTTAGCATTCGTCAGTGTGTCGACTATTAAGGCAAAGGTCAGCTCATCTTTGGCAGCATGGAGCACCTCGTTTCCACTTCCTCTGTCGGACAGAGGGCGCACACAAAGATCATTGAATCGGGGCACAATGACCTCTAAGGTCATTTCATCTTCCCATTCTGTGGAATCGTGATGCAGCAAAGGCTAGTTTGGCACCTGACTGAACTGCCATTTCCCATGCTCTCTAGACTGAACCTTTATAAAATGCCTCTTCTTAATGCTCCGAAATGAAATAATTGTAATTTTTTAACAATTCAATGAAATAAATTCAAGTAATTTGAAAGCTTACTATAAAAAGAGATAAGAAATGAAAGTAAATTCATATGGTGATGAATGCGACATGTTGTTTTTGGAAAACGGACAGAGTCGAAAATTTCGCATTGAAAGAGCAACGTTCTTGGAATCTCTGAACTACCAAATGACGATATTCTTTTAGCACTGCTTTCGAATGATATTTGAACAATGTGTTTGTGTCGACACTCATTCGGTTCAGTGCAACTCCGTTCAATTCTGATGCATCGTTATCTTCGAATTCCTTCCAGAAACTAAAACCTGGATTTTCAGGAAGATTTGTTCAACCACGTGATTTAGAAATTCTTTGCTGCTGCAGGGGAATGGGAGAAGAAGAACGTGTCCACTTCGGATAGAGAAGAATCGCGCCCATTCATTCTTTCTCAATGGTCGAAAAATACTATGCTAAATAAATACCATACTTTGTTCAAAATGTGTTCAAAGAATCTAAATATTTTAAAATCTATTTTTCATTAACTAGAACAAATTGAAATGTAATATCTACCTGTCAGTATATTTTATGAAATAAAGAACAAAGTTTCATGAACCCATTCTTGTTATGTGTTAAGTAGAGAGCTATATACCACTAGTAGAGAGGTCACCTAACTCCCTATCTTCTTTGGCATGACGTTCGCGGGACATAAACGAGCCATTTTAAGAGGTTCAAATGTTTTCCGTTTATGTGGAAAATTTTGGTGAAAGTCTGTTGATCGTTGAATTTCGCGATTCTGCCTTTCGCGATTCTGTCAAAAACCGTCCAAATGGATCAAAATGTCAAAAACCGTCCAATCTTTCAACAAGTAGGCTTATTTCTATATACGTTACAATGCATTAAAATGACTTAATCGGATTTTAAGGATGAAAAATGCATGTACTTAATTATCATTGTGTGTAAGTCTAACTGCTTACTCTTCTTTGACTTATTTCTCTGTTGTCACGGAATTGATAATGTATTGCAGTAAAATAATGAAATTTTGGTCAGTTGACTTCTTTAATAAAGGACAAGTAGCTATATAGTTTCAGAAATAATAATAATACCGAAAAAAACTTCAGATTGTGTTATAGGGCCAACATTAAAGCCAGTAATGCATCTATCATCATTGCAAAAAATGGGAGTAGACCTAACCACATTGTTTAGAACATCACTGTAATCCTCACCTTCTATAACCTTACCTTGCTTATCCTTCAATCCTTGTATACCTGTCCGTTTTCTACCACACAGAACATTAACTATCTGGTCAGCTCGCTGCTGTTGTGCTGTCTAAATGCTTCCTCAGCTTTGTCAGCCAAGCCATCAAGCCAAAGATTCTTATCAGCAGCTAACTGATCTTTTACACATTTATTAAGCTCTCTGTAATGTTTTCTATTAGTACTAGTAGAGTATCGATTAAGGACATTCCTGCAGTTCTTTCTTTCTGAAATAAGCTCAAGTGCCTTATCACTCAAATAATTCTGTCTCCTCCACTCCTTTTTCCTAAAAGAATACTGTTAGTTTCCAAAAACTCTTGTTTAAAATGGTCCCATTCTTTCTCAACTTCGGTAGTATGCAAACCATGAATGTCATAATAACTAAGTAACCTATCACGGTAAGCTTTAGCTGTAACTGGGACTTTCAGGGCTTCAGTGTTAAAGGTAAATTACCACAAAACTTCTTAATTTTAAGTTGCAAGACACTTTTAACAAGGTAATGGTCAGATCCAATTCCAGCTCCCCTATATGACCTGATATTTTTAACAGAACTAGCCAATTTGCTATTAATTCCTATATAATCAATCATATTCTTATGCAGCCCATCAGGTGAAACCCATATGTACTTATGTATGTCGTGGTGTTTGTAATAAGTGTTAGTATTCTGAACCCATTGCGTTTACTTACCTGTAGTTGATGTTGCCCATTGCCATTGCAACTACGAATACCAAAAGGGCCTATTACTCCTCCCCAAAGGTCAGAGTCAGTACCAACTTTGGCACTGAAGTCACCTAGAACAAGGGAAATATCTCCTTTCTTGACAGAATTCAAAATATCCTGAAGTTGTCCGTAAAACCTATCCTTCTCATCTTCATCGGCATCCTCAGTGGGTACATAACAGAAGATAACATTCAAATCTTTAACGCTTGTCTGAAATTTTGCTGTAAGAAATCTTTCATTAATGCACTCATATCCTAGAAGAGCATCACTGGCATGTGTGCTGAGAAGCAGACCTTCGCCTTGGTGATGCTTATTATTGTCCCTCCCGGAAAAGAGAAATTTAAGATTATTTTTAAGAATCTGACTTTTATCTGTCCATCTGTGCTCTTGCAAGCCGAGAATATCTAAATTATAACAGTGGAATTGTTGTGTGAATTTTTATCCAGAGAATAAGCTCTGTGAAGAGTCCTCACATTCCAACTACCTATGGATAGAAAATGGTTATTAGGGTGTTTAAAGAAACTATGTTTATTGAGAGAGGGAATGCCGACAATATCAAACAGTCCCCTAATCGCAGACATGGGGCAAAGACCCATTCCCCCACCACTAAAGGCTGAAGCCATCTACACTGGAAGACTTCCTCCACTGTAGAATTTGACGATGCCAATAGAAACAAAGAGTTCAGGTGCCTGCGATGACCTCTGCTCAGGATTATCCACAAGCTGATAAACATATCCTGTGAATCTATTCACTTGGCGCTGTCAACCCACAAACAAACAGAAAACACAGCGGAAAATTTTCCCTCCACAGAAGCCCACCAGTGCAGCAAAATCAGGATCCATAATCAAGCTCAGAGCCATATATCTGTCCAGTCCAGTGGGTTTATATGGTCAGCATCAGGACCCTGTGTGGTTGAACACTCATCAGCAGGGTAGAAAAAAAAAAATTATCCATAGTTGTCCAGATCAGTAGGCCACACTAATCTGGCAGCCCTCCCAATCTGTTCACTTCCACGAGAGAGTATCTCTTTTGAAAGGTGTGTAACCTAATGTTGTAGGCCTGCATTGACTGACTTTAGCAATTCCTGCGTCATTGCAAAGCGGTTTGCCCTAACAATATGTGACACCCTTCGGCGGTCCCTATTGGTGAGCACAGTCTTTCTGTCGCAGTTCTGGCGACGATCAGCGGTGAATTGCGATGTAGGCCACTGCTGGAAGACCCTTTGGACAGTATGTTTTGACACACCTGCAAAGGCAGCAACTTTTGTTCACTATGCCCTTTGGCTCGGCCAAATGCAATAACATCTTTTTGCCACTCATTCATATCTTTGGCGCGACCCATGTTTTACGGAGCGACTAACACACGTGGCACACAACCACTTCTTGTCACTGTATGAACCCCGTAGTGAACGGCACAGCTATTTGTAGGACGCGTTTACTACTGTTGCGTCCTTTGTAGCTGTCGAACGGACGTAACCATCTCACGGCGGGAGATGACTAATTTTTTTTCTGGTGAGCTTATATATTTGCATATCATCAGTCGCCTTCTGTAAGGAATAATAGTATCTCTTTAATTAAACTTAATATTGACAATTTTTAATTTGAAAATATATTGAGGTTAGTTGATCCCGCCACCTATTGCTCGTGATGGTAACTAGAACTTTTCTTCCCTTTATATTTCTTGTCAAATCTACGATTTATAACGCGAAAAAACTTTTTTTTGCAATGTCACTGATTTAAAAAGTATATCAGTATTTCCACGTTTATACCAACTATTCTGTCGTAAAAGTTGCATGATTGAAGGAAGAATATTGCATTGCAATATTTTCACGTTGAGTAGTTTCACGTTGAGACTACAAAATCCCGGGTCTGGGTTTTTCACGGGTTCTTGATTCAGACGGTGGCGTACCTGCCTCGTAATCTTCAGTTCCCAAATTCGAGACCCAGCTGGGACAGTGTTGAGATTTGTCTCTGCATCTCTCCACTCTGCCCTCAGTCAGTAGGGGACACCGATGTGCTTGGAAAGGCCCTGACAGTTGGAGGGGATATCAAGCTGCGCCTCTGTCTGCAGAAGAGTCATATATTCTCCTGCATGTTAAGGAACGCGCTGAATGGCCTTGACGATGCGACCATCTGTCTCCTAACAGCTGTCCCGTGAGTCCCCGTCCCCAACATTCTCTGAGCCTTTATGATCTGGCAATTTAGCCCATTGTGTTCAAAAAAGTCATTGCCACTGCGCCTGTGAATAGTTTTATCATTTTCCAATTTATATAGCTTTCCAATATTTGAAATTGCTTTAGCCTCCTTCTGAATATACGCCTGACGTATGCATAAGGTTACCATGCATCCCTGTTTTGGACTCTCATCCCGGAAGTTCGTAAAATTGTCCTGGTTTTTAATTTTTTTTCCTCTTATCTCTACGACTATCTGACTTAAGAATAGAAATCTCGCACCCTTGTTGTGCTTACTATTATTACAATTTGCATATACTCGCAGTATTTGCAGAAAGTTTCAGAAACAGATGGAAATGGCTAGAATTGCAAACAGACCACATCTGAATCAATGCTTTTTAATCGTTTTCGTGGAAATCATATCATTTGCGCTGTTGTGCTTAAATGCTGATTTAAAAGAAAAAGTAACTTAAAAATGCATATTTATATTCAACTATTCTACACATTTTGCATTTCAATCTTAATTTAGTTTTATGATAGAAAGTTATACATAAATAACCAAGCAGATAAAAATTAATTTGGGAACATGCCAATGTATTTAAGCTTTTAACCAAGACATATTAGTCACACAATTTCACCATTAAAATGACACCCATAACCATATTACTGTAATGAAAGAGATCACTTCTTGCATGGAGTATTTGCACATCCCCAGATGGGCACAATGTTTTTAACCTTTTCCTAAATGACCCGGTTTTCTTGTATGAGCAAATGATAAGCCTGCCTAGGCATGACTGACACTTCACAATAAATAGATGAAGCAATAATTTTATCATGTTAAGATTCACTGCATACATGGGCTTATTGTCGATGTGTCCTGAAGAGATGCAACTTTTATTGTTGCTGTGAGCGTGTTGGAGAGATGCAACTGTTCTCTTGGCAGGACGAATTCGAAACCTTTACGTTCGGTGTTTGAAGTAAACTTCGTACCTCGCAGATACCACTCATTAACTGTTTGGAGCTCTGGGCAAACCGCGTTATTCGACAAAAAAAACTCCACTAAAACTTTAAACAAAAGATGTAAATACAGTGATTGAGCTATTTCAAAAACCTGTTAATTTAATCCACGTAAATCGAGAGCTGACTACTTATATTCACAAAAGAGTGGGACATTTGGATGTCCTGAAAACGTTTTTATGTGACACCGGGACAACTGTCTGTAAACCGAGGACTTGAGGACTTCATTTATTCCTTTATCATATAATAAAAAGATTACTTGATGGATCTTACGTTTCAAAAAGCTGGCATACTTCAATAAGACAAGCTTCTTCTCTTTCGTGCCTGCGATCAACAAAATAACAATTTTCCTGCCAATAGTACTATCGACAGTTTTTTCGACTATCGATAGTTCGCACCCTAATGCTTTGCACTGAATGCATGAATATTTTAAGTGGAGTGAAAAATAATTAAATTAAAATGAATAGTTCTAATGGAGAATTGTTTGTTTTGGCATTAATGATTGAAGGAGAAAGGAGAGTTCAAATGAAGGGGGGAAAAATGCTATTGAAAGGAAAATATATGTGAAAAACGAACGAAGTTTGGGGATATGACAGTTTGTTCGAAGATTTAGTAGATGATGGAAATCACAGAACGCTTTAGAAATTATTTTGTGTCCGGTACAAGTTCTGTCAGCTGGCAGAATAAGATGACGGACGGAAGAATAGTTACCTAAATTTCTTTTAGGGAAAAAAGCAAGTTTTTCTGCTGTTGTAAACTAAAAAAAAAAGCTTTTACTCTCCTTCATTTGCATTTAAATAAGATCATGAAAAAAATGTTAAATATCAAATTCATTATACGTAAACAATATCACTAAAGCAGAAAATTCATTTTCATTACAAACAAAAAATTTTAAAAACAGCAACCATCTGGGTTTAATACATGTTAACATACGGAGCTTAAGAAAACATTGGCATGTCTTTAGCGTTAATATTGCAGAATTCATACAATACCTGGACATAATAATTTTAACCGAAACTAACATTACTAATGATGAAAAATATTTCTCTAAATTAAACAACTTTGAGCAAATTTCTGATGATACTCTTAAGAAAGGGAAACGGGGAATAATTGTTTACTACATAAACACAATATCAGTTGAGTTGATCTGAGAGTAATCAAAGGTGAAACAATTTATAATACACTGGTTTCCATAAATTAAGGAAAATCCCTCTGATAAGTCAATGGGAAACTAATGTCAAAGATCTATAACTACTAAAATAAATTTTTTTGTTTTGAAAAATGTGATTGCAGATAAAGATCTGAATCAAATAAATCAGTATATCGATTATCAACAATATTCGTTCGGTATTTCATGAGTTATGGAAGTTTTAATATTTAACAACAGCAATGCCAGTCTTAGGAAACTTATACAAAACTGAAGAATAGTGAAAAAAATTTTTATATAAAGTTCTAAAATACAAACTTATTTTATTAAACACTTTGGTACAATACTTATTACTAAGTTTTAATTAACTTCTGCAGTCAATTTTTGTGGCTGGCATTATTATCTCTAAATATTCAAACTTTCATAATTCATCAAATACTGAACATTTATCTGCAATCACATTTTTAAAAACAAAAAACTTATTTTAAGAGTTATAGAGCTTTGACGTTAGCTTCCCACTGACTTAACATACGGATTTACCTTAATTTATGGAAACCAGTGTATATTAGCCTTATACAGATTACCAATCATAGATATAAACCATTTCTTAATTAATTTCCATGAATTTTTAGATCATACTCTTAAAACGCATAATGAATCCCTATGTTAAGTCAGTGGGAAGCTAACGTCAAAGCTCTATAACTCTTAAAATAAGTTTTTAAGCCTTAACTGGCATAGTGGTTAGGCAGCTAGCGACTGTTCCAGCAAGGCAAACTTTGTGTGTTGTGTTAGCTCTAACTAAGGCAGTGGTCAGCAGTGACTTTGGTCTTAGTAGGGCATGTCTTTGTATGAGAAGGCCTGTATTAAGCTAGGAGTAGCTTCTAGGATTCTTCTCTGTCCTATATGTCGCAAATCGAAAAAAAAATCAAAAAAAATATTTTAATCTTGATGTACCGATGCTAAAAAAAATAGTGTCGAAATATATGTAAATACTTTAACTGAGATGGGATATGATCTCTTAATTAGTGACGTAACTAAAGAAGAAATAGTAAGTAATAATTTATTTTAATTTTTAAGCCGCACAAGTATCGACCATATAAATGTAAAATTGGATGGAAAAATTATGTCTGAAACTATGATTTCACTGAGTAAGATCGCTGATCATTATCTCACTACAGCTATATTTGGATCAAAAGATGAGAAACTCTAAGGAAAAGTCTCAACCGATATCAAAACAACGGAAATTAACTGGTATTATAAGCATAAAAATATCGGGGAAATAATCTTAACGGACTAGTCTAAATATAACAAAAACTCATCGAACACAAACAAAAATACCGATTGTTACAATTTCTTTAAAAATAAATACGATGAAATTTTAGAGAAAAATAAAAAACCGCATAAAAATTAAAACATTTAAATAACCGTAATGTTTTCTGCTGAGGTCCTGCCATCCTCTCAGACCTTCTACTATGGCATATAAACTTACAGGCTCCTGTCAGACCTCTGTGGCAAGCAGCTGCTTGAGGGGGTATTTTTTTTTTTATTTAATGTTATCAAACAGTGGATCACAGTGAATATTATAAATTTAATGGAGCGTAGAGATAAGGCTTGGATTAAATATAAAAATAGCACAAAAAGTGATATATATAAAAATGAGAATAAAAAACTGCGCAGTTTAATTACAGCGAAAATCAGAAATCAGAAACAAAATTTTTATAAAGAACAATTAACGTTAAAAAGAAATGATATGAGACAAACATGGGACAAACATCCATCAAGCACTAGAGGGTAAAAAATCTATTGATGAAACTATCATTAAGAAAATGCCTAAAAGTTTAACACCTTTTACAAATTGTAAAAAAAATTAACAGCGAATGTTGTTTGTTTAATTTTACACATCAGAGAAATTAACCAAGAACCTGATGTTGAATTTCAAACAAACAATAACATTACGAACAAAAACCCAATTTATACATACTTTTTGCAAATAGGACTGATATTGTGATTATAATCAAAATTTGAAATGATAACAAATCTCCTTGATATTGTTCTACACCCCACCAGATCTGGTTGATGGGGAGTGAGAACTAGGGGGTAACCGATAGGTCAGACCCCCAAAATAGGCTGTGAATTGCGTTGTGTCTTTTTAATTTAATTATTTCCATCTACTTCAACTGACCATTGGGAGTACCAGAGTGCAATGTATTTTCGTGAGTGAGACCTCACACAGAAAGGTATATTTATAAACCACAATTTATTAGCTAAATTACACGGCTCACCTTACGGGGTCAAATCTGCAACACTGTAATTCTTACATGCCAGGCTGCTTGACCTTACTGGCAAAATATGCGGGGAGACGCAGAAAGGGGGAAACACTCATGGGCTAAGACTAGAGAAAAATTAAAAGCACGGGAAAACGGCTGCTGACCTTTTTGTTTCGCTTGCATCCTTCTGAACTACCGTCTGTCTGGCCGGTGAATTGCTATCGTCTGCACGCCGGAACTATCGTCCGGACTCCTTCAGTGGCACCCAAGTCCTTAGGCAAGGCACATTGCAGGTTCCGTGGACACTATGACTGTTCGAGATTGCGGGGAGTTTCGTCGCTTCTTGCACGGTTGGGGCTGTACCATGGGCTGGGACGCTCATGGACTCCTGGGTGGTTTAGTGGCTCAGGGACTCTCCAGTTCATCTAGGTTGGGTGCGACGACCATCTTGTAGGACAGGATAAGGCTGCTGCGTCGGCACTTTTACAGTCTCTTTACGTCCGTTCTCTATCGAAACATTTTGCATTCTCTCTTAGCTGGCCGCACTTTCACATTCTTCTTACGTATGTTCTCTATCGAAACTTTTTGCTTACTCTGTAGCTAGTCGCACTTTCACATTCTCTTTTTTTTACGTCTGTTCCCTCTCTAAACTTTCTGCATTCTGCCTTTTCTGCTGCACTCATCTATTCAAAGTCACACGCCGCCAAATCCCATTGAATGAACAGTTCGTCTCCCTTGACCAGAGAGACAGTGGTGTCGTTAGCCCATTGGCGCAGCGTATTTTATTGGACCCCGCGACCCTTTGGCGTGGTCCTGGCACATCCGGTCCGGCTCTCGCTGACCCAGCACTGCAAGCCCCGAAAGGTATTTTTATGACCTAGATTTCGTCTTTCTGGCTTGGGTGACGGGTGCAAAAAGGCCCAGATGGTCCGCCGTTTCCAGAATGGTGGCTCTAAATTATATTTTCAGCCGTCTTCCCGAGGAAAAAGTTGGGTGACAGACAAATGGCGACTGATAGATACGTCGGACTCGAAATTGAAAAATTCCGAGTGCGACAATATGACAATATACAAATGAAACACGTTAGAAACAGTATCAAGGTATTAGCGGATGTCATAAAAGAAAGAGTTAACAAAAGCATTTCAACCTGTGCAATACCAACTGAGCTTAAAACGGCAACCAATATTCATAGGAGGAACAAAGTCAACTATATCTAATTGCAGGCCCATTACTATTTTATCTTCTGTACATAAAATATTGGAAAAATTTCTTTACAACACCTTATATAAAGTGTGTTATAATTTAAAAACTTAAGACCAGGATTAATTCATTTACTTGTGAGTAACTTTCCTAATATTTTGACCACTGACTAGGGTCGTCTTCCGAGGAGGTTGCAGCTATCTTGGAACTTTCTTTCTTTTGTAGTAGAGGTTGCCAGATTATAGGTTCTTTTATTATGAATGCATTTTTTTTCTTTTTTAATTATTGTTGTTGTGTTCCAGTTTATTTTATGATTATTTTTTCCATGTGTCTGACCAGTCCTGCTTTATTTTGTTTCTTATTGTGACTTTGTGTTCCTTTATTCTTGTTACTAGTGTTCTTCCTGTTTCTCCAATATAGGTTTTTTTTTTATTTTCATAAAGTTTCTTTAAAAAATCCAAAGCTTTTTTAAACATTGAAAAATTTATCCTAAAAAATGCAACAATGGATAGAAACAAACTCCCAATCTTCTAAAAAATTCAAGAGAACTGGTTGAAAACCTAAAAATAATGGAAAGAATTAATTATGATGTCCTAAAAATAATGGACATCATAACTTGCAATTATGGGGTTATCCTCATAATTGCAAGTTATGATGTGGAATCCATGTACACAAATATTAATACAGATAATCTAAAACAGATCCTTAAAGAAAAATTAGAAGAAAAAGTAAATGACGGAAAAAGATTCATTTTTGAAATAGAGGCAATTTTGGACATTAAAATTTTCACTGGATAACAATTATTTTCCAGTTTCAAAATAAATTCTACGAACAAAATCCAGGAATAGCTATGAAATCACCATTAGCTCAGTATTGCGAATTTTTACCTCTATAACTGGGAAAAAAATTTCATTTCTGTGCCAGAAATAAAATTCTACCAAAGACACATGGATGACATCCTCTGCATCTTCAGCACAACCGACAGAAACTTCCCGGAAGATTTTTGCAACAAAATTAACTCATTCGAATAAGACTTAAAATTTTCAATAGAAATAGGAAAAGAAAAACATCATCAACTTTTAGATATCACGTTGAAAATGAGATGGAAAAATCTCAGTCACTAATTACAAAAAGCCAAACAATAGAGGAAAAATATTAGACCTTCACTTTAACAACCCAACGTATATAAAGAAAAATCGAATCGACCAAGCAATAAAGAAAATTCAATTGCGAAACACAGAGGAAGAACAAACAAAAATGCAAATTAAAAAAGTTGAAAAAAATCCTGCAGAAAACCATTATCCAGCCAATTTCATCCTAAAGTTAAAAAAAACAAAAAAGTAGATAAATCAAATGAAACAAAAGAAAAACCGTACTTCACAAAGAAACTGCCTTATCATAAAGGTCTTTTTGAAAAAATTCAAAGAGTGAGCAATAGATTCGATATAAGAATAGCACCAGACCTGGACAAGAAAATAAAAATATACACCGCAAACATCAAACAACAAGAAAAAAACATATACAGAGAAAGTGAAATAATTTATAAAGTATCATGTGAATGTGAAAAACCACATATTGGAGAAACAGGAAGAACACCAGAAACAAGAATAAAAGAATACAAAGCCACAATAAAAAACAAACAAAATAAAATAGGACTGGACAGACACATGAGTAGTAGCATAAATGAGAGTTCTGCCACAGTAAAAGGGGCTCGAGAATTCTATGAAAATCCATGGGAAAAGTTATGAGGTGAAAAGTATGTTTCCTGTGGTTTTTGTGGAGATAAAATGAAAATTAGAAAAAACGGAGGGGGGGGGGTTAGCATGTGAAAAATTCATTTAAGTTTTTTTTAAAAGATGAGGTTTAAACTAATTTGTGAATTAGTTTAAATGAATTAGGTTGAAATGAGGTGTGTGTATATGAGATAAAAATGATGTGTTTTGTTAAGTTATCATACACTTCACTGGATACATCAGATTCAAAACTTTTATCTAAGCAAAGTCCAAAGTATTAATTCAGTTATCAAAGAAGAGTATTAAAAGTTTTATCCAAAAGTTAATAAATTTCTTATCATAGAAAAATATTAAAACTTTTAATCAAAACTGAATAATTATTTTGCTACAAGAATATTAAAACTTTTATCTAAGCAGGTAAACAGATAAGTCGACAAAATTGCAGAAAAAGAAAATTGCAACAACCACATCAGTAAAAATTATAGGAAAAGAAATAGACAAGAGAGTATTACTGCAATGGAATTAAATGGCACACTCACACATGATCTCCAAAAAAATTTAAAACACATATATTACCAATTTTGAATACAATACCAGCGCAAAGAAACAGACACAACTAAATTTTATGAGACAGAAAGATTAGCAACAAAAATCAACCACATCACAAAAGCCAAGTTAGAAACTGAAAATCCCCCCCCCCCCCGGAGAAGTAAAAACTACTATTTGGCAACTCAAAACAAATAAAAGCCCTGATAGGGATAGATTTCCCATCGAATTTTACAGAGCTTTTTGGCATATAGTGGAAAAAGCATACACTGAGTTCTTACAATACACATTAAATCAACATAAACATGACAAATGATAGGAAAACAGGAAAAGCTACACTCCTATGTAAAAAAACTAATTACACCTACTCACAAACTGGAGACCCATTACATTTTTAACTTATTATGATTATAAGATATTAAGTAAAATTTTAACCAACGGACTTACACAATTTCAATCATTGCAGTATAGAACAGAACCATACACAATAAAACAAATTAATAACAGAGACCATTGAATACATAAAACCATAAAAAATATTAGATCAACTATCATTTCACTTGACCAACAAAAAGGTTTTGATACACTCTCTCATGAGGCAATATACACCTCATTAGAGATTCATGGCTTTGGGAAAAAGTAGTTATTAATGCTTTAAAAATTTTGTAGCATGACATCACAAACACAATTGATATAAATGGACATTTCACAAACGAATACCAGGGAATCAGGCAAGGCTGCCCTTTGTCTCCACTCATATTTGTCATAGTCTTAAATAATTTCATCAGGCAGATAGAAGCGGGGTGGGGGTGGCTCAGTCGGTAGCGCGCCAGGCTCGTAATCTGTAGTTCCCAGGTTCGAGTCCCAGCTGGGTCAGCGTTGAGATTTATCTCCGCAAAATTCTCCGCCCTGCCCTCGGTCAGTAGGGGACACCGAAGGGCTTGGAAAGGCCGCCGTCCGTCGGGTGGGACGTTAAGCCGTGGCCCCGTGTGTGGGAGAGCCATACCCTGTGCACGTTAAAGAACACGCTGGATGGCCTTGACGGGAGGCTACCATCTGTCTCCCAACAGCTGTTACAGTGGGTCCCCTCCCCCAACCTTCTCTGAGCCTTCGGGGTCCATGTGACCTGGCCATTTAGCCCATGGTGTGCAAAAAAGTGCCGCTCAGAGGTAAAACAACCCAACCCAAACAACGCAGATAGAAGCAGATACAGAGATTCAAGGAATCTCTTTACTAGGCACACATAACAGTTTAAACGTATCTGCCTAAGATATCAGCCGCGACCTTCCGCAGGTAGCGCTCCTCCATTGTCGATGCCAGGGGCTTTCCGTACTCCCTATGTCATGCAGTCGGGAGCTCTTACGATGAAGCCAAAATTGGATTTCCCGTTCCACTGACGCATGCCGTAACTGAAGAGAGTGCTGCCGGGGACTTTTCCGTACTCCCTACGGCATGCAGTCGGCAACAGTATCGCTGTCGAGCGCTGCCCGGAGTACTCCCTTCCATAAAATATAGTTCATCATCATCATCCTCAAGCAGCCATGGGCTACGGAGGTTCAACCAGACCATGCAGTTTAATTGTCCAAGCATATCTGTCCTGAGCTACATCTGCTGCATCTGGCCACTGCAGTAGTTTGTTCCCACTGGGTCGTACCCCCACGCACAGTGCTTTACCCCTATGACGTCACTGACCACGCCCCTATGACGTAACCGGCCACGCCCCTTTATTAATATTCATAATTAAAAAACCCTTTTAACCCACCTCTTTTTTAACCCATGGCGCCATCTGGTGACTATGAGGGGTACTATTTTCGGAAAAAACCCTATTTTAACTCTAATTTCCCGATTTTTGACTCCCCCTTATTAAAAAAAACCCTGGCGCCATCTGGTGACTATGAGGAATACTATGTTTGGAAAAACCCCTATTTAACTCCAATTTTCTTTATTTCAGACCCCCCTGGTTGACCCACCTATATTTTAAGCCCTCTTTCTCGATTTTTCTTTATTTCCCCTGGTTGACCCACCTATATTTTAACCCCCTTCATCTCCGAATAAGTCCCTTACCAACTTCGGGATGGTAACGATTGGCTGATGCAAGCCTAAGAATAATTGCATGGGTGGCAACCTCACGCAGAAAGGGATGATACAAGTCTCTAAATAATTGCAAAACTTTCGTTAACAGTCACTCACAGAAAATCAACTCCCAAAGTTGTATTACCCATTTTTACTCCTTATTAATTAAACACTCGTTAAAAACCTCCCTCCCCTTTATTAAAAATCAAAAGTTCACCAAACTCCTTCGGTATTCATGTACATTTTACCAAGTCCGCTAATCAATTCCCTAGTAATTAAAACCCTTTATTAAAAAACAAAAGTTCACCAAACTCCTTTGGTATTCACATTCATTTTGCCAAGTCCGTTAATCAACACCCCTAGTAATTAAACACTTATCAAAATTCCCCTTTATTAAAAATCAAAAGTTCACATTCATTTTACCAAGTCTGTTAATCAACTCACTAGTAATTAAACACTTATCAAAATTCCCTTTTATTAAAAATCAAAAGTTACCTCTATTAAAACTCCTTTGGTATTCACGTTCATCTGAAATTTTCCAAGTCCGTTAATCAATTCCCTAGTAATTAAACACTTATCAAAAACTCTGTTCCTCATCATTAAAAACCCCCACGATCGAAATAAAACGTTGTAAAACAGTTTTCTCTAGACGCGTTTAATCGGAAAAAAAAATCTTTCCCAACACAGTGGTTTGAACTCGCTACCTCGGTGTACACATTCATTTTGCCAAGTCCAGCTAAAACCCATCGCTGAATGGTTGATGCAATCCTTGAACAAGGTCCCCGTATTTTGTGAGTTCGGCCTTCACTAGAAGAAGGACTATCCCACAGTAACTGTTCCACAGAAAATACCATAGGGTAAAAAAAATTAATAAAATCTGATTTCAAAGTAAATTATTCGTAATAGGGCCTGCAGGGATGGCATATAAGATCCGCTTTAGAACAGACCACGCTTTATTGACGGATTACTCTTGACAGTGAAAAAATTTTCAAAGTCTCTAATCTTTCATCCGTGTCAACAATCGCGCACCACGAATTGACCTTCCTTCAAATCATACGGTGGGGTCGCTTATAGATGGGTGCAACTGGACTTTCAACACATCATGCAACACACGGTCATGGGGCAATCACTTATCGGTCTGGAGGTAAGAGGACGAGTGCAGAGCGCTCCACAGTGTTTGCATTTGTCGTTGATAAGGTTTTAAAATAGAAGCTAAGTCAATAGCCCTTGCTGTGCTCTAGGATGGATCACCAGATGTAAGACCATCCGACTTTGGTCATGCGCAAGACGTATCAGATAGTGGGTGGTGTATATAAACACTGTGGCTGCACTAGCTGTCATTCTGCTGTCAGAAAGTTTTGCTGCTTGTCAGAAAGTTTTGCTCTCCATTCCCAATCTACCAAGATGTCAACCATTAGAGAATTTGCACATGCTACCGAGATGGCTGCCGAGAGAAAGGATGTAGCCCACTGTTTTGAAGATCTTCTTGCCTCGGTACGTGTTTTGGATGATGCGGTCAAGCGACCTTCGTCACCTGAGGTTACAGCATCGAAACGTATTTGTCTGCCAGCACTCCAACAAGGAGGTAAAGCATTCCATCATCGCACTACAAAGCTCTCGTTAAGTGCACGCTGCTGGGCAGGCACGCCCTTACATTCCTGTGAACCCGTTAGATGGTTCATGTGCCGGACCTTCCAGTGCTCGTGACGTCACATCTGCATTCTCTGTCGTCGCTGGGCAGGCAACCTCCTACGTTCCTGTGAGCCCATTAAATGGATCACGTGCCGGGCCATCCAGTGCTCACTACGTCACATCTGTAAAAACATCTACGAAAGTCTGTTCCTGCTATGACTTCTCAGACTGTTTCGCCTCATTACACTGTGACGAATGTTCACCGCTACAACTCCGTCAAGTTTAAGACACAGTTCATGCCAACAAGCGTCCGACTCGAAGGAATGGACAATGTCTCAGCCCATAATTTCCTCCCTGTGTTACATGACCTGCACGAAAAAATGCTCACCAACGTTGTCCACAGGGGACTACAGCCATGTTCGACTGTGTTTTCGGTCGTCGGATTTAAAAAATCCTGTGAACTTGAGCCTCATCCGCCGCAACGAATTGACAGTGGAGCGTTTTATGACTGCGCTGGACCGGGTCATGCAATCCAACGAATCTCTTGGAAGCCACAGCGATATGGAATTTTACTTTGTCTGTGCCAACATCGAGCGCCAGGGCAGTGGCTGCACTGGTCCTGAGACGCGTAGCCTCGCCAACATCAAGTCGTTCGTCCATAAGAAGGGCAGTGTCTTGAGAATCGTGAACACCAACCAGATCTGTCTGGCAAGAGCTTTTGTCATTGCACAAGAGCTCTGTTTAAAAAACAAAGACTACGTTAACCAACTGCTAAACCAACTGCTACGTTAACCAACTGCTACGTTAACCATCAGCGATTATCGCCTCCGACTTCAACAGACAGAAGCAAGACAGCTGCACACGGATGCCAGCATCCCCATTGCTCCCTGTGGACTTCCTGAAGTTCAACTGTTTCAACAACATCTTGCCGGGCAGTTCCGGATTGTGGTATATTCTGCTGACGACGCCTTTCTCCCTATTTTCATACGACCTGAAGGTGAGAATAACCTTTATCTGTTATTTAATAAGGGACATTACGATGTTCTAACTAAACCATCGGGATTTTTAAGGGGTTAAGCAATTCTGTCCGAAATGTTTAAAGGGTTTAAATACACGGGGTCACGTTTGCAAGGGAACCTGCAACAGGTGCCTGTCAACCGATGTGCTTCATATGGGGGAGTTGTTGCTCTGCACAGTGTGTTGTGTATATTTGAGTGGGGCTGAATGCTTTCAGGCACACCTGGTGAAGGCATGTCAGACACGACATCGCTGTGTTAAGTGCATCAGCATTTACGATCCCCTGAAAAAGCACGTTTGCAAGGTTGACGCTTTAAAATTCGTCGAGCCCTGCAAAATTGACCCTGTCAGTCAGACCTACCTCTACTTTGACATAGAGACAGTGAAGTGTGCCGACGGATTATTCAAACCGATACTGTGTGTGGTCATGTACCAAGTGGATGGAGAGTGGGTTTACGCCTCATTCCCGGAAACGGACGAAGAGCTGGACTTTCTTCGGCTTCTGGCCGAAGAAAGTCCTGGGGTTCAACAATTCAAGGATGTCACAGTACTAGTACACAATCTGAAAGGCTTTGATAGCATGTTTATCATTAGTTACCTGTACAGAAAATTTTTAAAAGCGGATCTCATGTTCGATGGATCCAAGGTTTTGGGTATCTTTTTACCTGGCCTTAAAATAAGGTTTATCGACACGTTATCCTTTATTCAGGCTCCTTTCGATCCTTTACAAAGACCTTCAACTTGAAGGAGGAAAATCTACAGTATACAGGACCCATCCCTGATTGGCTTTTTTTCCAGCCCGAAGACATGGAGCCTGAAACTCTGTCAGCATTTAACGAGTGGTATGCTGCAGCAAGCCTTGAACCCTGGGATTTTCAACAGCAGATTCTGTATTACTGCAAGGCAGATACACAGCTGTTGTGGCGAGGCGCCCAAGCTTTCCATGAGGAATTTTTAAATCTCACAGGTGTAGACCGATTTGCATGTGACCTCACTATTGCCGGCGCTTGCCTTCGCATTTTCCATGGAAAGTTTTTGCAAAATAATACCCTCGGTGTATAAATACATACCTATAAAAGAAATGTATAAAATAATACCTCGGCTCCAACCAGGGGTATTCAGCAAGTAATGACCGGCAGTCCTTGAAAGCTCTCGTGTGGTTAGAGTATGAGGCTTCCAAGAACAATATTGAAATTCAAACTGCGCGATCACCCGGAGGCGAATATAAAATTGGGCAATACAAACTGGACGGCATGTGTCACAGTACCCGTTGTTTTTACGAATTTTTAGGGTGTTACTTTCATCGTTGTTTGAAATGTTTCAACCCTGAAAAAATAGATCAGCATACGAGAAAGCCATTCGGTTTGCTAAACACCCGAACCATGGATCGCCTTGAGGCCTTGAAACTGATGATAAATGGGTACATGTGCAAAATCATGTGGGAGCACGAATTCGATGAGTTAATGTGCAAAAACCCACCCATTGCATTAATTTATAAATCCATCGAGCCTATCAGGCATGTAGGGGGCCGTGATTACCTCTACGGAGGGTGCGTGGAGATGTTTTCTATCTTTGCATCGGCTGACCAAGGATGTAGACTTAACTACGTTGATTACAACAGCTTGTACCCTTATGTTTGCAAGAAGGCTCCTTTCGGTAAAGGTCACCCAGTTTGGATCACCTCCGATTTCGCCACGGAACTCGACCACTCTTTTGGCATTGCACATGCCACATTGTTAGTACCAGACGACTTGTTTATCCCCGTACTGCCCTACAGGTGTAATGGGAAGCTGCTTTTCCCCCTTTGTAGGATCTGTGCAGATGGTCAACTGGCACCCCCTTGCCAGCACAGTGTGAACCAGCGCGCATTGACAGGTTCTTGACCAACGTTCGAAATTTACACTGCTATGCGCGCTGGATACAAATTTCTCCAATTCCACGACATGTGGTATTTTAAGACCATTCTGCAGTATGATCCTGCAAACAAAAAGGTAGGTGTCTATGCGGGGTATATAGATACTTTTCTGGGGCTGAAGCAGCGTTACTCCAGGTTTCCCCCTGACATGCAGACCGAGGAGCAAAAGGAAGCCTTTTTTGAGGCCTGGTTCCATGTGGAGGGGGTTTGGATCCTCCCCTCGGAAGTTGAAAAACAGCCTGAAGTGTACTCTTTCCAAGGTCTCGCTTAATTTGTCATGGGGAAAACATGCGCAGAACATGAGTCGAACCCAGACGACCATCGTGAGCTGTCCAGTCAAGTACATGGAGCTCTTGATGGACGCCTCATTAGTTGTGACTGACATTGCTGTTATCACTGATCAGGCCGTGTTAGTCACGCACAAGCCTGCGGAGTCTGCCACTCCACTGAACACCCGTGGAAGCTAGATTCTCGCCGCAATTCTCGCCGCAATTCAGATGAGTCAGGCCCGACTGAAACTGTACGAGCTTCTGTCAAAATTAGGAGCACGTGCCTTGTATTCGGACACGGATTCAGTGATTTATTCGACGTCTCCCCGCGACACCTACACCCCTGCACAAAATCCGTTTCTCAGAGGTCTCGACGACGAAATCACAACAAAGTATGGAAGTGACGTACATATCACTGATTATGTCAGTGCTGGGGCCAAGAGCTATGCCCTTCGTCTCAGTAATGGCGACGAAATTTTGCGCGCCAAGGGCATATCTCTAATGAAGAAAAACCACTGTAAATATAATTTTGAACTTCTGAAATCCATGGTGTTAGAGCAGTCCCCCTCCAACGAGACCTTCAATATCCCCTTCAACTTAGTTCGTAATAAAGTGGATGAGTCACTTACGAACAAGCCCATGGTAAAAAGGTTTAAGGCCAACCTTGACAAGCGCTATCTCAACTCGTGTTCGACTGTCACTGTACCCTATGGGTAAAACGACCTGGGATTGGATAGCTTTATTCAACTCATGGACGAGTAAATGTACATATTTCAACAGTCTTCATTTATTATTTCAATGTTCCTAGTGGAGTTTTATTTATTATTATTTCATTGTACATAGCGGTGCTTTATTATTTCATTGTACATAGTGAACCTTATTATTTCAATGTTCCGGTGAACCTTAACTTATTATTTCAATGTTCCTAGTGAACCTTGTTATTTCAATGTCCTTAACTTATTATTTCAATGTTCCTAGTGAACCTTATTATTTCAATGTCCTTAGCGGACCTTATTATTTCAATTGTTCCTAGTGAACCTTATTATTATTTCAGTGTCCTTAGTGGACCCTAACTAATTATTTCAATGTCCTTAGCGGACCTTATTATTATTTCAATGTTCCTAGTGAACCTTATTATTTCAACATTCGTAATGTCCCTAATAACACATGGTGTCGTCAGCAGCTTTTGAAATCTGTATTTTTTATACAGGTCTTATATGTGTGAATTACCAACATCATTGTCTTTGAAACCTACAGTGTTTTACTTACCAGCATTGGATTTGTCATATGAATTGTCTGTTTTATAACTGTTGTTGTGTTTTAATAAAAAAAGGTTTCAAAAAATCCGTCTCTTTATTTCCAAACACTAGAAAATACTATGTGGGTGAAAGCAAGAGATAACTTTGTTTCAGGTGATCTGGAGTCTTATCAGTGCAGCGGTCTACAGCAGCGGCAATGCTCCCATGTCGTAGCAACGTTTTCATTGGTCCCCTCTGCCTGTACTAACGCCCTCTTCCATACTTCCGGGTTTGAGCATCCGTGCACTCTCCCATCTGTATGGTATGCACTAGCGGCGGCGTAAAAACTTGTTCACTGAATGAACAAGAAGCGTAAAAACACTGAATGAACAAGAGACATATATCAGTTTTACTTTCTTTTATTGGGTATCTTTTAATACATTTTTAATACTTGGTTTTTTAATACAGAATTTTAATACATATTTTTAACACAAGTCTTCAGGCACAGAGATCATGGTAATACATCTTCAATACGAAGCCCACTCGGATAATTTTCTTTTCTTACACCGGATGGGAACAGCAATGTCTTTTGGGGAGCGATCCTCTGATATAGGCTGTCTGAGAATGTTGACCCTTACTTCCTGTGGACTATCAAGCTGCTTGGTAAATAACAGGTAATTTTTCAAAGCAGTCAAATACTTTTCAGATTTATCCCCAGCATCGCCAGATTCCAATATTTTCTTCATCTCCGTGTCTAAATCACACACTTTTTTTCTTATGTTTCTCCTCTGCACTGCTTTCACCAAAATCATTTTTTTTTTCTAAATAAGGAGACCAGCAGGTGGTAAGGCAGCAGTCAGCAGTGGAATGATAAATCCGGAACCACGCTGTAGGAGATGTTTCTTGTGACGAACAGATGCACGTTTGGAAGCTAAACTTCTTATGACAGTCTTGTGCTGGCGTAAATTCTTTAATACTCTAGGGGAAACAGGTATATTGCCTTTTAAGAAATTGACACACACTTCACATAGAGCATACATCTGGCGATCGGAGATGTGCTTCAACAGCGCAGCACGCTGCTTTCACCGAAGTTTTGGCAAACACTGAAGGAATGCGCCTTGAGATTTAACTTTCATTTGGAACGTAATGTATTTCAGGTTCTGTAGATGGAAGAATCTTGGTACGGAGCCTTTCGCTGTCCAACGTTCTGGGATGGAGGTCAACACACAAATACCCGCAAGTAGACTGTGTAGCTAACCTATAAGCATCTGTCAGGAGTTTAGAATGATGGGGGAACACTTGTCTTGCCAGGTGCGTTATTTGTGAAGCATCCCGACAGTTGCGAAATAAAAACATGTAGTGAGCATTGAGTGATATAGTCCTCGAATGTCTTCCCTTTAAAAACTGATTTTGTAAGATCAGGACAATCGTGATATTTTTATGATGACCACCACGAATAAACAATTATGATATGTGTTCGCTGGCTACAGACTGTTCCATCAAGTCATCCAGTACCAGAAGCGTAGGTCTGAGGGATCAAATTCCAGATTTTGATCAAATTCCAAAGTTTTCTTGAATGGTTCAAAGACAGGTTGCCACTCCCCTTAGCAGTAAACGACACGTTGGGGTGGGGGGTCAAATACTTGAGCGGCTTCTTTGATGAGTTTCAGAGTGAAAGTCATCTTTCCACACTGTGAAGGAGCGGCAATTATAATATTTGAAGGAGTTCGGAGAGCCATCGCACCATCATGCAGTCGTAAAGTCTACTCGACACGTGTAATCACGATGCAGTATTGTGGGAAGAGTCGAACCACACGCTCTTTTAAACAGGAAATACAGAGAGTGAGCACCACAAGTGTCTCCCATGGGGTCCTGCAGAGTTATCGAAGGATGTAAAATGTGATGTATGCCTAGCCAGCTATAGTATTCTTGCATGGAGACATCGGGACTCGTACCCAGGGGGTCAAAGTGATCCACATGCATTCCTTTCTTGTAAACCACTATCCAGTGGGTTCTGGGTAGGGAGGATGGATTGGTATTGGATAAACAAGGCCTCTGACCTGTCGATTCTGCGGGGTAGTCTGTCACGGGGGAACACACCGAGACTTGTAGGCAACATCGAAAGGATGGATTCTAGCTGATAGGTATTCATGAGCTGTAGTCAAACAGGACTTTACGATCCAATGGGATTTCCAACAAATTCTGGTTTCAGCATACAGGATCACAGTGACCGATGTGGGTAGCGGCTTGGCAAACTTTAATTCGACTCTCCCACTTCCGCTCTTTATTAAAGAAAACACTTGATTGCATTCACGTTGCTCGGGGGTTAATTGGAATCCAAACAGTGTAAAACCTTCTCCATAGGCTTTTTGCGATAAGTTAATGCCGCTATCGGATTTCCAGGCATCCACAGCTTCCAATAATCCTTGGTAACATCGGAGATAACGTCCATTCGCAAAGTCGGGGGTGTAGGACTGATGACCACTGTCAATGTGAAGGCTGATGTAGTTTAAGTCGAAATGTTGGAAGTTGAAGGGATTTTTTTCGTACGATCCATTCAGGCTGGTACTTTCCACCATACCCAGTACCAGACGTACCAGGAGCTGGCCGAGAAATAAATTGTCACGGTTCACACTTGTCAGGACCGAAGCGATGGAGAACATATGTAAATCCGTTTTTTCGCAGAAGGTACTTGGCACTCTCTGAACTCAGTAGGCAAGCGTGTGAGAGGATGACACCGGAAGTGGGCTTGACTTTACCCACTAAAAATTCAGTTTCGTGTATCTGTACTTTGTAAGAGGGGTCCGCTTCACCTGTCACGAGACAGAATTCGGGCTTGGATCTTAACAAACGCAGTCTCAGGTCGACTTGATTGATTAGGTAACGATCTTGATTAAACAGATCGACATCGATCCACGAGATGAGTTTGATACCTGCTGGTTTGACGTACCCCTTGCGCTGATGCCATCCCTCATTCTCCCGACTGGTCAGTTCCATTTTACCAGGGGTGTCGAGGTACCAGAGTGACGTACCGAGCTGACTTCGTGTGGCATCGGTCCCGTAATTCAATAGAGTCTCCAGGTATGCCCTGTAGGGGTACAGGGTGTGAGAAGCACTCACTAAGTGATCGTTGAGGAAGACATCTACCTGGCTGAAGAGGGCGTGGAAGAAATGATTGCAGGGAGCAATTACTACCCAACAGACGATTACAGACGATTACATTGATCTATCATGAGATCAATGTAATCGTTGTAATTCAATGTAATCAATGTAATCGTCTGTTCCCTTCACGACGAATTCAAGTGGAGCATTACCATCAAGGGAAGCCACAGGTAAATAATTGACATATCAGCCTCTTTCTAATTGTGAGACAGTGGGAGGAACCAGAAACAAGTCCAGTTCTGAATTGGCATAATCGCCAGAATCAGCGTGAATTTTCTGAATGCTCATGATGAAAACACGTCCTTCACAGTACAGAGTCTATTCACTTTATGAACCTTGGGATGCTGACGACGGCGTTTTATTCCTTTCCCTCCCTGCAGCTTGGAACTGACCCGTTGCAAGAGGTCTGCAGCTGCTTTGCGGAGCCCCGCTTTGGCTGCAGATTTGAAGTTTTGCCCCTGGGACATCTCTGAAACAAACCGTAGCCCACCCTTACGCAGGGTAGCCAGCGCAGGTCGTACGAGAGGGCTGATGAAACGTCCGATAGTGGTAACGATGCTTCCTAACCCATCACCTCTCTGATAACGAGGACCACAGAACAACCCTTCCCCGTTTGGATCTTGTAGTAGCTCACATAGGCATCTACAGAACGGGGAACGAATTTAACCCTCATGGCAGAAATGTAACTTGACTAAAACTTTACCGAATTTAAAATGCAGAGGTTCTCCGGTGTCGGTATGAAGGAAGATTCTCACACCTCTCGGTTCCTTGCAAGGGGGTAGTAATCAAGTTGCTGGTACACTGCAACAATGGCTTCGTTATTACTGGTTCTGACAGCAGGGTTCACAACATGCAACAGTTCACTGTGAGTATCACCTAACAACTGAGGTGCAATCAGGTCTGAATACAAATAAATACCGTACATTCCTCTGTTCATATCGATGGAATAGTCACCCAGGGCCTTATTCAGTGGCATATCTAATTTAGTAATTCCTAGCATGTCTCTTAATCCGGGGTTCGATCGAGGAAATTTAATGAAATGTGACTTGTCTGTATCCATCAATAAGGTGTGATCTGCCTGTTGCTTGAAACGGTAAGCTTTTCTCAACCTGTAGGGTAACATCTGGTTCATTGCATCGAATAATGATTCGACAGTTTCGTATCGTCTGTGGGGTACCTTTCGTTCTTGGAAACTACCTGGGGGGATCACGTAGAAATAACACTCGTCACCTATGTCGAATGTTGCTGTATTGCAAAGTTTGCTGGCAAATCGTTGGTGGAAGGGTTTGTCAACTTCTCCCTCACTGATACACAGAAGTTTGCCGAAATTCGTTTTAGGAAACATCAAACCGTATCCTTCACTGGGTTTGAATACCCAGTAACCGCTGTTATAGAAAACTATTATTTCTTTGGGGAGCTGAGTGGTTAGGAGAGACAACAGCTCCATTCGGGTTATTTTGCCTGATTTAAGCTTCATTTTCGTGTATTCTTCAGAGGGAGCAGGAGCGTAATATTCATTCATGTCATTAGAACCGTCCACATTGTACCAGCTCACGGGTAAGTGAACTTCTACTAGTCCCACTTTCCATTTTCCGCTCAGTCTTAGGGGTTGTGCCAGACGAACCATGAAATCAGTCTGTGAATTGTTCGGATAAATATTCTGACTAGCCGTGGAGAGAAGGGTCAGGTAGAAACTATCCATTTTTTAGGGATCAGGAACGCTTGGGATAACCGCGAAATTTGACTAGCGCCTTTTGTCCTGTTCTCTCGATTATTTTCTCAACAGTGTAAAGTTCGGATTCTGTCACTTTTTGAAGTTCTGATTTATAGAATGTGCCTTTCAACACTTCTCACTCGGAATCCCGTATGACGTATACAGGGGGCTGACATTGTAACACCCTGTCGACTATAAATATTTCTTTGGTCCCCAAATGCGTACCTGCCTTCTTGAAGGGTACTTTTACACTGGCTAGTCGAACCGTGTCCCCTACTTTTAATGCCGGTTTTTCTTTTACTATGGATGGATTGCGATAGAGTCGAACCCACACAGCGTCTTCATTGTCCTTGGGAGCCATATCGTGTGCACTGTGAATGCTGGCAACCCCGTACAACACGCTGCAGCACGTCCAGGTACCGGTAGGTGTTACTGTGTGTATAATATCTCCCCAGTCTCTCACGTAGGGTGCGATTCCATCTCTCCACCAAAGCTGCTTTTTGTGTCAGAGTAGGTGACAAAGAACCGAATACCTTTCTTTTTCAGGAATTTCTGGAATACTCTGTTGGTAAATTCCATACCTTGATCCGTATTTAAATTCATGGGAGATCGCCCCTTGAAAAGGATTTTTTTGAAAGCCGACACCATTTCTTTCCCTGTTTTTGCCTTCATGGCCACCGCCCACCTGTACCTCGAGAACACATCGATGACTGTTAATATGTAGCAATAATCGTCATTGAAGCGAGTTAGATTTTTCACGACTATGAGATCGGCTTGCCATTTTTCGTCTAACCCTGTGACGTAAACTTTGCTACAGGGAACTTTCTGCAAACAGGTTTATGTAGCGTTTAGGCGGGTTGCTTTTCTAACCATTCTCAGACGAGTTTTGGTGGTAGCCCCGTATTCAGAGCTAACTTTTTTACACTATCGAATCTTCTTTCAGGGTCGAAATAATGGGACCCCAAAGTTTTGTGTTCTGCTGCACCCAGACGTCGTACCCTACCAAGTTCTGCCATTGATGTAATGAAAGTCACTTAATCACGTTAATACCTGTCACTGTAGGGACATTTCCTATAAACTGTCTGATGTCCACTGTTAAGTTACACACGCGAATTTTGTATTCACCGTCTAAGGTTTTTGACTCCCCACACTGAATATTATTACTAGGAGCTACAAGTTCTAATACAAGCACCACTATCGTTAACACTGTCACGATTACACTACCGACACTAGCTAACACCTTCTTTCTCCTATCCATACCAAGACTAAAATGACATAGGATGAAAAGACAGACACATTATATAAGGTTACAATTATTTATATAATTTCTACATCTCTTTTTTTGCCTCGTCGACAATAGCATTATATTTTAGACCACACACAAATCCAGAATCTACAAAATTCAACAGACCTTGTTTCCAGGCCGTATCCACAAATACCTGTGCCAAGGCGTTAATGTCCAAGTCACCAGTCCACCCTACGATGGTCGGTATTTTTTCTTCGGGGTGTAGTCCATCTAACTGTATCAGACGCATAAGTTCTTGCTGAAAAATATTCACCAGCAGCGGGTAAACACACTCGGGACCATAGAAAACAGGTCCCAACAGGAAAGGTCGAACGGATTCTGAATGTTCTATAATAGCCATACGTAGATGGTGATCTTTGAGAGTTCCACACACGTTATGCACAATGCGCATCACTTCGTCTACATGGGTAGCCAGTCTGAACCACTGTGAAGCATTCAGCATTATACCGCGTCTCACAACACGGAACTGTAGAGTTCTCTGGTCAGCTGATTCTTTAATGAAGTCGACACAGCGTTCACCACCTACATTGCGATACATGTAGGCATGTAAACCAGGCATCACGTACCATGTCTGGTGATCGGGACCGATTTTCACTTGGTCCTCTATTTGGGGCACCATGGCGCACAAAGCCTCCATTCAGGTATGGAGAGGGTAACCCCCACAGGTGTAAGGTAGATGAGTTTGCCATTTTCATATTTCTTGTAGCGACGTACGTGCACAGAAAACTTATTTTTGAACAGCGAAGGCACGACGTAAACATCTTCACCGAGACACCACACATCTCGATTGTTGGCTGCATCGTGAACAATGTCATCCCCTAACACACGGCAGTCATCCCCTATTTAACGAGAGAGAGCAGCACCACGTAGGACGACCAATCAAGAACGATAATTATGCAGATAACATGATAAGGGAAAATCTGGTGATGCAACACTTGTTGCGACATGTTCTCAATACTTGAGGCAATGATCAATCCATCCGAAAAAAGCAGCTGTTTCAGCTAAAGAGCAGTGGACTCCCTCTCCTGTGTGATATCCACACTCAAAATTGGAAACTTTTGGAAGATCACAATATTTGGGGCATCCGTAAAGTTCAAGATTAACTCTGGGAAGATTTAATTGCTCCAAGAGAATTCTTTCCACACTACCTCCTTTGTAACCTACCACAGTAGCTTCTTCAGTACGTGCAAGTTTGTAAGCATGTTTCACGATGTTAGGAACGTGATCTAATGACCACAACTTTTCACTAGGCAGAAGATGAAAGGGTAGACCTAACACATATTTAGACACGTAGTTGATGGTCTTCCTGTCCTTTACCGACAAAGGTTGGTGATGCCGAAGATTGAACCGATAGACACCACATTTCCCGTTCAGAGTTGCATATCCAAGTTCACGAACTAGGAAAGACCATTTATCCGGAAACCATCGAGATCTAGAACCATACAGATATTCTGCATGTTTGCACTAGTTTGAATACTGGGAGACAAACGCTTGGCGACTTCACACAAGGCACGACTACAGACGTCTCTGCCGTTTACGTCTCAGTGCCTGAACGACGTTCTGTGGCAGTCCTGGGGGCCAGGTTTCAGGTGGTTTCATGACCAAAGGTCCTCGTAGTCTTGTAGGTGTCATCGTCCACATGAACGGCCTGTAGCAAAGGACCACAAGGTCCAGGGCGTAGTTCCATTCTAACAGTTGAAGGAGGCACAACCACAGGTCGACATAACAACCGACAAATACGGGTGCGGAAGTGTTGTGGATTGCTCTCATAGCCGGAGTCTACATCACTCATCCAAAAATGACGGAAATCCTTGCTGGCGACTATAACACGTAGCTGAGAATAAATACTAGACCTTTTTCATCCGTTATATACAACCAGAACCGTGACCTTTACACATCACCCCATTGGATAAACACACAATACGGTCAAAGAACGTGTGATACAGAGCAAAGTACTTATTACTGCAACAACTGATCGTTGCCATCCCGAAGTTGGTAAGAGTCTTATTCGCGAAGGGGGGCTTAAAATATAGGTGGGTCAACCAGGGGGTATGAAATAAAGAAAAATGGGGACTATTCATGAAGGAAGGGCTTAAAATATAGGTGGGTCAACCAGGGGGTCTGAAATAAAGAAAACTTAGAGTTAAAATAGGGGGTTTTCCGAAAATAGTACTCCTCATAGTCACCAGATGGCGCCAGGGGTTTTTTTAATAAGGGGGAGAAATTTTTAATAAGGGGGAGAAATTTTTAATAAGGGGGAGTCAAAAAACGACAAATTAGAGTTAAAATAGGGTTTTTTCCGAAAATAGTACTCCTCATAGTCACCAGATGGCGCCACGGATTAAAAACGGGGTTAAAGGGGAATTAATTATGAATATTGACAAAGGGCGTGGTCAGTTACATCATAGGTTACGTCACAGGGGACGTGGTCAGTTACGTCATAGGGGGAAAGCACTGTGCGTGGGATACGGTGGAGTGGGAACAAACTACTCACTGCACACCAATTCTAACAAGATCCTGTTTGACATTGTCTGCCCACCACATCCTAGGTTTCCCCCTTTTTCTGAGGCTTTTAGGAACACTGTTCATAACCATATTCGCCATTCTATAATTATCCATACGGGCAACATGGCCAAACCAACGGAGTCTCTCTTTCTTCGTAATATGGTGCTCAAAGAAGATTGCCGACTCCTTTGCCTAACCTCTTCATTACTCACAAAGTTGAACCACCTAATGCCTAAGATACTGCGTAAGCATCTAGAATCAAGAGCATTTAGTTTCCTGTTATCTTGTTTGCAAAGTTTCCAAGTTTCACTACCATAACTAACCCTAGAAAGAACCAAACTATTATACAGTCTAATTTTAGTCTTTAGGTGTATACGCCTATTTCTCCAAACTCTCGGTAGATTCTTAAAAGTACCTGCAGCAATCCCTATCCGTCTATTAATCTCATGACGCACATCACCAGCATCTGTTGCATAGCTCCCAAGATAATTAAACTGAAACATTGCTCAAGAGTGCAGTCATTCAAATTAACTGAATCACAGCTTGCCTGACCAAATTTCATCACTTTAGTTTTCTTTCTGTTTATAATCAAACCTACTCCACTATCAGTCTCATCAATAGCTCGAATGAAAGAGTTCATCTCATCATCATTTTCTAAAAATGCTAAATCATCAGAATAATCTAAATCAGAAATTTTCGTTATCTCCAGACCATTTAAGGCCAAAATCTTTTCCTTGAAGTGAATTTCGCATATCATAATCAATAACCAAACTAAAGGGAAAAGGAGACAAAATGCACCTTGTCGAACATCAGAAGTAACGCAAAACCAATTGCTACAAGCCTTACCAACTCCCACACACGACTCAGTGTTATTATAGAGAGCTTTCATTATGTTAACTAACTTGTCCGATATACCATATGATTTCACAATCAACCACAAATTATGTCGATCAACAGAGTCGAAAGCCTTTTTGAAATCAACAAAGCTAGCAACCAAAGGTTTCTGAAACTCTAAACATTTCTCAAGAATCTGCCTAAGTGAAAATATCTGATCCACACTTCCTCTACCACTTCTGAATCCACATTGCTCATCACGCAATTGACTGTCAACCAGATTCTTAATTCTATTAAGCACAATCATGGAAAGAACTTTACCTGGAACAGAGAGTAGGCTGATACCCCTATAGTTATCACAAGAACTGCGATCACCTTTTTAGAAAGTAGGGATAATAATAGCTCTGGTAAAATGTTTAGGAACCATGCCTTTATCATAAAAGATATTCAAAATTTCAGTCATCCAAGTGGTAACTGAAACATTCCCAGCTCTGAGCATTTATGCAGTAATTTAATCTCCCCCTGGGGATATATGAAGTTTAAGTTTAGAAATAGCCAAAATAACTTCAGATTGTGTTATAGGGCCAACATTAAAGCCACCAATGCATTTGTCATCATTGAAAACATTTCGAGTAGAACTAACCACATTGTTTAGAACATCAGTGAAATGCTCAGCCCACCTAGCCATGACAGTATCCTCCCCTTCTATAACCTTACCTTGTTTATCCTGCAATTCTTGTATGACTGTCCGTTTTCTATCACATAAAACATTAACTATCTGGTACAGCTCTATGCTGTTGTGCTGCCTAACTGCTTCCTCAGCTTCGTCAGCCAAGCCATCAAGCCAAAGATTCTTATCAGTAGCTAACTGATCCTTTACAAATTTATTAAGCTCTCTGTAATCCTTTCTATTAGGACTAGTAGGGCACTGATTAAGGATATTCCTGCAGTTCCTTCTTTCTGAAATAAGCTCAACTGCCTTATCACTTAAATAATTCTGTCTCCTCTGCTCCTTTTTTCTTAAAAGAGTACTGTTAGTTTCCAAAAAAGTCTGTTTAAAATGGCCCCATTCTTCCTCAACTTCAGTATTAAGCAAACCATGAGTGTCATAATGACTAAGTAACCTATCATGGTAAGCTTTAGCTATAACTGGATCTTTCAGAGCTTCAGTGTTAAAGGTAAATTTTTTAAATTTAGCACAACACTTTTTAAGTTTAAGTTGCAAGACACTTTTAACAAGGTAATGGTCAGATCCAATTGCAGCTCCCCTATATGCCCTGGTATTCCTAACAGAACTAGCCCATTTGCTGTTAATTAATATGTAACGAATCATATTCTTATGCAGCCCATCAGGTGAAACCCATGTGTATTTATGTATGTGGTGGTGTTTGTAATATGTGTTAGTTATTCTGAAACCATTGAGTTTACTTACCTATACGAGACGCTGCCCATTGCCATTGCAGCTACCAATACCAAAAGGACCTATCAATCCTCCCCAAATGTCAGAGTCAGTACCAACTTTGGCATTGAAGTCACCTAGAACAAGGGTAATATCTCCTTTCTTGACAGAATTCAAAATATCCTGAAGTTGTCCGTAAAACCTATCCTTCTCATCCTCATCAGCATCCTCAGTGGGAACATAACAGCAGATAACAATCAAGTCTTTAATGCTTGTCTGAAATTTTGCTGTAAGAAACCTTTCATTAATGCACTCATATCCTAGAAGAGCATCACTAGCATGTCTGCTGAGCAGCAGACCTACGCCTTGGTGATGCTTTCCATCCTCCCTCCCTGTATAGAGAAATTTAAAGTTATTTTTAAGTATCTCACCTTTACCTGTCTTTCTGGTCTCTTGCAAGCCTAGAATATCTGGGTTATAGCGCTGGAATTCCTGCATGAGGACATCAAGAGAATAATCTCTATGTAATGTCCTCACGTTCCACGTTCCTGCAGAGAGAAAATGATTAGTAGGATTTTTAAAGAAATTAGGTTTATTGAGATTGGTAGGGCCAACAATATCAAACAGCCCCCTGATCGCAGGCATGGGTTAAAGACCTGTTCCTCCTCTGCTAAAGGCTGAAGTCACCGATGCTGGAAGGAACTTCAGGCACTACCTTTTCAAGTGGACTTTTTCAAGAGCCATATGGCCTGCCTGGGACACATTACTCCAGTTTAGGCTTGATGATGCCCAAGTAGCTAAATAAAGTTCAGTACCTGCGATAGCCTCTGATTAGGATTATCCACCAGCTGATATAACGTATTCCATGCCTCTGTTCACTTAGGGCTGGCAACCCAGAAGCAAACAGAAAACACAGCGGCAGATTCTCCCTCAACAGAGGCCCACCAATGCAGAAAGTCCAGGATCCATAATCAAGCTCAAATCTATAAAAAAAAGTCCAGTCTAGTGGTATAAACGGTCAGCACCAGGACCCTGTGAAGTTGATCCCTCCTCAGCAGGGTTGAAAAAAAAGAAAAAACTGGCCATAGATGACCAGATCAGTAGGCCATACTGAACTGGCAGCCCTCCCCTTCCGTTCGCTTCCAAAAGAGAATATCTCTTTTGAAAGGTACTAACGGCCTGCACCACCAGAAGGCGCGGTCGGATATTAGGTGCTAGACCTGGCCGGTTATCACTAGGGATGCTCTACGTTCGTTAAATTTTCAATCATTCGAAGTGTTTCACATCTTCTTTAAATAGAAGTGCATTGCCGCAATTTTTTATCTCCAAATTAATAATTTTTGCGGCGTTTTCTTAACCAGAAGAAAAATATTCTCTTAATTTAGGGAATTTCCAAGGATCTTGGCACATATTTTATCGAGAAATTGCTATTGGCTGGCTAAATCTCATGTTCAGTTTCAGCCAACCAATACGAATTTTGCGATAAAATACGTGCCAAGATCCTTGGAAATTCTCGAAATTAAAAGAATATTTTTCTTCTGGTTAAGAAAACGCCGCAAAAATTATTCATTTGGAAATAAACATTTTCGACGATACACTTCTATTTAAGGATGCTAAACCCTTAGAATCAGTGAAAATTAACGAAGGTAGGTATGTTATTTAGATTGATTTAACTGTAAAAATCGTGGACGGAAAAGTCTGCCGTCAGCATGCCGTAGGGAGTAAGGGAAGGTCCCTGACTCTCCTCAGTTATCCATTAGAAATGCACAGATGGTAATTATCTTTGAAAATAGGTGACGTTAGTAGGTCGAATTTTGTGTTTATCTGTATAATTGGATGAGACTGCAATATGTCTTTTTTCACTTCTTTATCATAGGTAAGGCACAGTGTTTTTTTATCAACGCATAGTTTCTTAGCAACATCATTATTTAGAATTGGGGTGCCAACATTCGTAATTCGTTTTCCCTTTGCATCGCCATTAAAATTGCTCCCACTTGATGCAAAAAGTCCATTTTCATTTCTCAATAGAACATTGGATGGGTTGCGATCTAACTTTGTCAAGCCATCAACGTAACTTTTTGTTGTCGCATTTCTGTTGTGCCTCGGTTCCCCAAGATTTCCTATACTCTTATTGTTCGCATTAAAGACATCCTCGCCAGTTAATGCGACTTTTTCCAAATATCCCTTAGTTACAGCAGCAAAATCAGACTCGGTATCGGCAATATCAAGGATTTTTTTTTCTGCATTGAAAGAATTGATTTTTTCTGCATTGACCGTCGAATGCAATGCTTCGTGGAACGTAACACCCATCTTTATTTCTCATCAATGTATTCATTGGACTGTTTTGAACAGAGGTCAAGTTGTCGAAGTAGTGTTTCGTAGTCGCATTGGATGAATCGATCGGTTCTGCAAGATTTTTAATGCGTTTATTGCTTACATCATAATTATCATCCTCATTGTAAAGTGCTCTTTTTTCCAAATATCGTTTTGTAACTACTCCAGAATCTGCATCCGGTAAAGTAGCATTGATCATTTGTTTGTTTCGCGAATCGTAGCGATTGCTCCGAAAAGTTAACGAACTATTATTAACGTATTGAATGGCAGCGGCATCTCCATTTTCTATAGGTCTGCCTACATTCGATATTCTTTTAGTATTTGCGTCATAATTTCCCGTGTGATTCAGTGTTATAGACTCTTGTTACAGATATTGTTTTGTCACAGAGTCCGAACCCTCTTCGGGATTGGCTACATTTCTCAATTTTTTATTACTCATGTCGTAGTCTCCATCATGTGTCAATTTAAAACCGACACCTGGAATTCCCGCTGTTCCTCTTTCGGAACCGCTCTCAGAGCTGATGACGCCAATCTTTGTCAAGTTATTCATCTTTATTTACCAAAAGTTTTTTCTGTACTAGAGAGGCATGTACTTGGTTTTTTTATCGATTAATAAGAAATCGTGTGGTTTTGAAACTGCATATGCATAAAACTGCAAAAAAATATCTTTCTTGATTTCTGTTGCATGATCCATTTGTATCTGCAACATTTCTCTCTTCTTCTGCATATTAAAGAATATAAAATAATTACACTGTAGTCGAATGTCTTTTGGAGTCGAAAAAAAACTCTGTGTCAGGTAAATCAATGATATGTTCTTTTTCCTTCCTCTGACGAATAATTCTTCGATGAGATCAAAAACTCATCGAAGAATTATTCGTCAGAGGAAGGAAAAAGAACATAACTTTGTCCGTTACGAAATCGTCGAAAACAATTAAATTTTGCATTTCGGGATCCAGTTCATTGACCTTGACGATATCTTTTTACTGGAAGAGAAAGTTGCAACCGGGATTTTTTCGCCAAATGTTTTCTCCAGAATTTCGTGCAAATCGTCGAATATTTCTTGCATAAACTGATATTTCGGCTCGGTTAAGTGTTTGGCATATAAAAATATTTTATTATAGTACAGATGTTTAAATATTAAGTTCAACAAAAGGTTCGTCTTCCCTGAACCCGATGGACCACAGATTAATAGTCTAAAAGGCCAGAGAGGTGCTAATACGTTTCTGTTTAAGAATTTCTCATCTTCTTCAAAGTCAAAATTTTGAATCTCCATTTGCTTTATTTAAAAAGATCATGTTCTTTGACCCAGGAATTAAATGTATTATTATAACCAAACCATTTAACATAATACTCTTTTTTATTATTCTTCACTCTAGTTTTCAGAATGGTTTCAACTTTATAAATGTCATCTTGCTTTTCGTATTTCACCATTTCTTGGGTGTAAAAACTACCAATGATTGGTTCTCCTTTCAGATCCTTGATCTTATAGGTTATGGGATCTGTATTAAGAACTTGAGTAATTTCAAAAATCTCTTCAGTAAAATTCGGGAGATAACCTTTTCTATACGGTGTCTTGTTTTGGGTGATTCTCACTATGTCGCCAATTTTAAATTTTGGTGCTGCAATAGATTTACTTCTTTTACCAAACAGATTAAAATACACAATATCTCTGTTTTTCTGCAAGCTTGCCTCTTTTGGGGTCATTCTTATTGATCTGTGATAAGAAGTATTGTAATTCTTAACGAGTTTTGGTAGAACATCGATCCATTTTCTAGTGTTATTGGCAGTGAAATATTTCCACATTTTTGTCTTTAGAGTCCTATTAAATCGTTTCACAATTTGAGATTTAGTCTCATTTTCAGTGGCAAACCAATGGACACCTCGTTGGTTAAACAAAGCTTGAGTTTCTTTATTGATAAACTCAGTTCCCTTATCCGTTTGTAACTTGGATGGCTTACGTTGTTTAAAAATTTCTAAAAATGCTTTGGTAATCTCATTACCCGTTTTCTGTTTAATAGGTATTGCCCAAGCGAATTTGCTGAAAATGTTAATCACGGTTAAAATGTAATTCGTGTGGTTATTGTGAAATTTAAATTGTTACATATCGATTAAATCACTCTAGACTATTACATTCGAAACATAAACCTGTCTGGTTTGGAATTTTTTATAAATGGGTTTGTGTAACGTGTACACATCTTGTTGTTGGAGAAATCTTTTTACTTCTTTTTCCGTCAATCCAGTTTTGCGCATTAGATCTTTTATACCGGAAAATCCCTTTAATGAGTCATAGTAAACGGAAGAAAGCATCTTATTTCTTGCGTCCTAAACCGAACCGTTTCTTTGTTTTAATAATAGGTTTGATTATCGTTCTTGAAATTCTTTCTCCTAAAGTTGGATTCTGAATTTCATCCAAATCATTTAACAATTCTTGGTCGGCTTCGTGTCTCTTTTTAGCTTCTGTAGATTTGCTATAAGAAATGTCGTGCTTTTTGCAGGCTTTGTCCACACGTTAATACCAGGATCTCCTCGCATTAACCTTTTCTCCAGTTTCGTAAAAGATCCACAATACTGGTAACCTGGAATATGCATTTCGGGTGGATTAAAATTTTCTTGAATCCAGCGTACTATATCTCCACCTTTTACAAATTTTCCTCTCTGTTACATAAATTTATACTTCGTTTTTCCACACATTCGACATCTACCTCTCATCATTACTCTTTTATTCTTTGATGTGGCTTATTCGACGTTATCCGTTAAAGTTTTCGTTTTACACTTTACACAATACATGCTTAATTTTTATATATGAAATATAAGTGCGTGATACTTATAAAAATAAAGTATAATATATCACAGTTATCTAACTAGTTTAACGCCTGGGCAAAAGCAAAAATTGAAGAGTGCATTTGTAAATAAGAATCCTGTAACTTTAAGTTCCACAGAAGAAAGGTAACGATACTTTGAAACTGACGAAGACAAATCATTAAACTGAAAAAATCTAAAACGCTAGTTCGACTTCGTTTCAGTAAAACACAGCTAGGTGGATTTCTGCCGTTCTTAATACCTGCACTCGTAGCACTGGGAAAAGCAGCTGCAGTTGGAGCTACGGGATATGCTGGTACTAAGCTTGCACAAAAAGTTCTAGGAAACGGGTTATACATTCCCGGAAAGCCAAGAGCAGCTGGCTTATCTGAAACTAAAAGAAAAGGAAAAGGTTTGTACATTCCAGGAAAACAAATAGCTCAGGGATTTAGAAAAGAAGTGCCATTAAGTAACTTAGATATCGAAAAATTAATGGAAAACGAAAAAGGATTCCGTAGTGTATACTCTATCGATTCTTTACCAAAACAATAATCAAGAACAAAAATGGTATAGTGAACTTTGACGTTTCCCATGATTCAGAAACTCATTGAGTAGCTTATTTCAATGATACGAAGTTACCTTACGTCGAGTACTTTGATCCATTCGGTTTATCGCCATCAGAAGACATAAAACACTATTTACTTTCATCTTCAAAGCCGATCGTGTATAACTCCTCGCAAATTACTCTGTAAAATGCGGTTACTATTGCATATATTACATTAAACGAAAGAATAATAACATAAGCCCATATGATGTATTGTATCAGTTTGAAGAAACTCCTAACGATCAGAATGAATTGTTGGGAACAACTAGCATATGATTACCACACTACATTAATAAAGATGGTACTCATAACTATCAATTCCTCTACTGTTACGGCATACAACCCCGAAGATTTGGAAATTAATTATGAAACGCTGATCACACTCAATAGTGAATACGAGATAGCACTGATCGGTAGCAATATGTGGTATTCCTGGTACAACATAAGTGATAAATATAACAATAACACTCTGAAATACTTCAATGGAAGACAATGGAATAAAATAACTTTCCCGAATGGAATGTACGATATAGACGGATTCAATGACGTTTTAAAAAATGTCTTTGGGGATCCTAGCCCTATAATACTAGAAAGCAACCTCCCCACATTAAGATTTGTTATTCGTTTGGCTTTGATTTGTTGATTCGTTGATTTGTTATTCGTTGGTTGGATATAAAATAGATTTTTCTGAAGGAAAGTTACGAGAAATACTAGGGTTCGAATCGAAAATTATCGATGCAGCAAAAAACGAAGGAAATTCCCACCCAACGTAAAGAGAGGGTCGATCGCATTCTGATTCACTGTTTTATTGTCGAATCTTCCTTCTCAATAACCAGAAGAGCGACGTGTTGTACAGTTTCGTGCCTCAAACACCGCCTGGGAGTTTAATCGACACACATCCTTTCTACCCCATATATTTACCGCTGAATAAAACTGATTTCATTTACGTTAGAATGAAAGTAACCGATCAGAACAATAAAGTAATTGACTTGAACAAGGAAAACGTGACTTATATGTTACACATCAGACCCAAATAAAGATGAAGATACTGAGAAAACGAATTAAAATATTTTATACAAATCCGTCGCCTATCGTTCGAAAAAACGAAAAAATATCCCCTAAAAGCAGAAATACTCTTAATCGGTTAATTTACGGAAATGGCCTAAAAATCATAAAGTAAGTATAGGATGAACGTTGAAGCTGCTTACTGGAATTTCTTCGAAGACTCAATAGACGATAATTCCACGACAGAATATGAGTACTTAGAATATCGAGAAACCAATGTTAATGTTAAAAACCGCGAAAAATACCAAAGATTTACCAAAGATATAGACGTTTTTCTACATCCGCACAACAGTTATATACACGTCAGAGGCAAAATACTGAAATCAGACGGGTCTGATATCGGTGGCAATGATGTAGTTACGATGGTCAATAACGGGTACAACATTTTTAAAAGATCTCAATATTATATAGAAAACAGAGAATTGGAAGATATTGAATTGCCAGGAGTGACGACCACAATTCACAATTTAATTGATTTTACCGAATACTTTTCACACAGTGTTCTCACAAGTATGATGTGGTTCAAAGATACCGCAGACAGTTTGAAAATGAATAAGTATTTGTACGACGGAGGCGAAGATAAACTGGACATTGTAAAAAGTTCTTCTATGATAACAAATTTATTCAGTTTTGGTTTTAAGTTTCTGTTCTGTTGAGTATTTAAAAGCTCTAAGCTGGAAGAAAAATCAATTTGTGTTTCTCTCCTGAAGGGTAAGATTTCTCTCCTGAAAGGTAAGTATGTTTTATGATAGATTTTAATTGTAAAGCGAGAAATATAAAATATTCAGCTTTGCTTTTCATTAACAAATAAAAGTTTGACTTTTTATCCACGATCTGATTGAGATATATATTGTAAAATATTCTTCTGTGATAAAAAAATTTATTCAGTTTTGGTTTTAAGTTTCGATTTGATAACAGAATTATTACTTGAACTTTGGTTTCAGATAAAAATTTCGGTTTGATAGCAAAAATTATTACTTGGACTTTGTTAGATAAAAGTTTTAATATTGTTGTTTGATACGAAATATATTCAGTTTTGGTTTCGGATAAAAGTTTCGGTTTGATAGCAAAATTATTATTTGGACTTTGGTTAGATAAAAGTTTTAATATTCTTCTATGATAAGAAATTTATTCAATTTTGGTTTTAGATAAAAAAATTTAATATTCTTCTATGTTAAATTATCATACACTTCACAAAGTTTAGGTTTGTTAACAGAATTATTATTTTGGACTTTTATTAGAAAAAAGTTTTAATATTATTGTTTAATAGCAAAATTATTACTTGAACGTTGCTTAGATAAAAGTTTTAATATTCTTGTAGCAAAGTAATTATTCAGTTTTGATTAAAAGTTTTAATATTTTTCTATGATAAGAAATTTATTTCATCATCATCATCATCATGCAGCCATGGGCTACGGAGGTCCAACCAGACCGTGCAATTTAGTTCTCCAAGCAAGTCTGTCCTGAGCTACATCTACTGCATCTGGCCACTGCACACCAATTCTAACAAGGTCCTGTTTGACATTGTCTGCCCACCGCATCCTAGGTCTCCTTGTATTTCTGAGGCCTTTAGGCACACTGTTAATAACCCTATTCGCCAATCTATAATAATTCATACGGGCAACATGGCCAAACCAACGGAGTCTCTCTCTGCACAACATGCTGCTTAAAGGAGGTTGCAAACTCCTTTGCCTAACCTCATCATTAGTTACAAAATTGAACCACCTAATGTCCAAGATACTGCGTAAGCATCTGGAATCAAAAGCATCTAGTTTCCTGTTATCTTGCTTACACAGCGTCCAAGTTTCACTACCATAACTAACCCTAGAAAGAACCAAACTATTATACAGTCTAATTTTAGTTTTTAGGTGTATACGCCTATTTCTCCACAATCTCCATAGATTCTTAAAAGTCCCGGCAGCAATACCTATTCGTCTGTTAATCTCATGCCGCACATCACCAGTATCAGTTACGCAGCTCCCAAGGTAATTAAACTGTGACACCTGCTCAAGACTGCAACCATTCAGATTAACTGAATCACAACCTGCCTGACCAATTTTCATCACTTTAGTTTTCTCTCTGTTTATAACCAAACCTACTCTAGTACCAGTTTCATCAACAGCTCGAATGCAAGAGTTCATCTCATCACATCATTTGCCAAAAGTGCTAAATCATCAGCATAATTTGAATCAGAAATTTTCGTATCTCCAGACCATTAAGGCCAAAATCTTTCATTTGAAGTGAATTTTGCAAAACATAATCAATAACCAAACTAAAGAGAAAAGGAGACAAAATGCACCCTTGTCGAACACCGGAAGTAATGCTAAACCAATTACTACAAGACTTACCAAATCTCACAAACCACTTAGTGTTATTATAAAGAGCTTTCATTATGTTAACTAACTTGTCCGATATACCATATGATCTCACAATCAACCACAAATTATGACTATCAACAGAGTCGAAAGCCTTTTTGAAATCAACAAAGCTAGCAACCAAAGGTTTCTGAAACTCTAAACATTTCTCAAGAATCTGCCTAAGTTAAAATATCTGATCCACACATCCCCCTGAATCCACATTGTTCATCACGCAATTGACTGTCAACCAGATTCTTAATTCTATTAAGCAGAATACCTGCACTTTACTTGGAACAGAGAGTAGGCTGATACCCCTATAGTTATCACAAGAACTGCGATCTCCTTTTTTGAAAATAGGGATAACAATAGCTCTGGTAAAATCCTTAGGAACCATGCCTTTATCATAAAAGATATTCAGAATTTTAGTCATCCAAGTGGTAACCGAAACATTCCCAGCTCTAAGCATTTCTGTAGTAATTTCATCTACCCCTGGGGATTTATGAAGTTTAAGTTTAGAAACACCCAAAATAACTTCAGATTTTGTTATAGGGCCAACATTAAAGCCACCAATGCAGCTATCATAATTACAAACAATGGGAGTAGAATTAACCACATTGTTTAGAACATCACTGAAATGCTCAGCCCACCTAGCCATGACAGAATCCTCACCTTCTATACCCTTACCTTGTTTATCCTTCAATCCCTGCATACCTGTCCCTTTTCTACCACACAAAACATTAACTATCTGGTTCAGCTCTCTGCTGTTGTGCTGTCTAACTGCTTCCTCGGCTTTGCCAGCGAAACCATCAAGCCAAAGATTCTTATCAGCAGCTAACTGATCTTTTACACGTTTATTAATGCTTTCTATTAGGACTAGTAGGGTATTGATTAAGGACATTCCTGCAGTTCTTTCTTTCCGAAATAAGCTCAAGTGCCTTATCACTCAAATAATTCTGCCTCCTCTGCTAATTTAATAAAATCAAAAATTTATTTACTTTTGGATAAAACTTTTAATATTGTTCTTTGATAAGAGAATTAATACTTTGGACTTTGCTTAGATAAAAGTTTTGAATCTGATGTATCCAGTGAAGTGTATGATAACTTAACAAAACACATTATTTTTATCTCATATACATACACCTCATTTGAACCTAATTCAATTAAACTAATTCACAAATTAGTTTAAACCTCATCTGTAAAAAAAAACTTAAATTAGTTTTTCACATGCTAACCCCCCCCCCCCCGTTTTTTCTAATTTTCGCACATATTTTCACAAAACCCACAAGAAACATACTTTTTCCCTCATCCCCCATAACTTTTCCCATGGATTTTCATAGAAATCTCAAGCCCCTTTTACTGTGCCAGAATTCTCATTTATGCTACTAATCACATGGAAAAAACGAATCATAAGTAGACTGGGACAAAACAACAATAATTAAAAAAGAAAACAATGCATTCATAAGAAAAGCAGAAGAAGGATCATTAATTCAATCAGCAGATTGCGCCATGAACGATATGCTTGGCTATTGGTTACCTATAATATGGTAACCACTACTACAAAAGAAAGTTCCAAGATAGTTACAACCACCTCGGACGACGACCCCTGACTGGGATCGAAATAACTCACAAGTAAATGAATCCTGGTCTTAAGTTTTTAAATTACAATGCACTAACTATTCTAAGACAGCCATGAATACAATTATTGCCTGATATAAATTTTTAGTAAACATAACATTCTCAGTGAAAATCGATATGGGTTCCAAAAGGAAAAAAGTACAGTGGACGAAATTTACTGATTTAGCCTACATGGCAGCACTAAATACAGGTGACAGGACAGTTGCAGTGTTTTTAGACTTACAGAAAGCCTTTGATACTTTGGATCATGATATTCTTCTACAAAAATTAGAAAAGTATGGGATTAGGGCAACTGCATTACAGTGGTTTCAAAGCTTCTTATCGAATAGATTTACGGTAACTAAAATTAACAACACTTACAGCAAAACGTGTCAAGTTAAATTCGGTGTTCCTCAAGGATCTATTTCAGGCCCGCTTTTATTTCTGATTTACATAAACAATTTAACAAAACTGAAACTAAATAGTACCATGTTTTTATATGCCGATGATATAGTTTTAGTTAATACAAACGAAATGGAAGATGTGGTTAAACATATAAAAAAGACTACAATACTATTAAAAGATGGTTAAACTTTATCTGAATAACAATGGATGACTTTTCATTCACCTGGTTTCAAAATTAACAATAACTTAGTTATTAAAACACACAAATCAAACTGCAGAAAAAGTGAACCATATTTGATCTTGATAACTGTGGCTGCATAAAAATTGACAGAGTACACACAATAAAATACCTATAATTACATCTCGACAATCCCTCTGTTGGAAGGTTCATACTGAGAAAATCTGCGTCACATTAAGGCTTTGTGCTTTGAAATTAAACAAATTACGATATATTATGGATACCAACAATGTAACTGTATAACAGATTTAACACAGCTGAGTTAAATTAAAAATTTAATCACTATCCGAGCTGTTTTATTATTATTTTAGTAAACCAAAATAGCATTTCGATTGGTGAATACAAGATGGTATAAATATTAGTCACTTCTTGTACTAATATGCGAAGTATTTCCTTTCCTGTTGCAGTCACTCAATGATATTTAGACTACTGTAACGTTGCCACTATTAACTTGTTCTTCATAGATCGTATAAAGATATTCGATGTACCGGGTAAAACTTTACCCCTAACCATTTCCATCTGGAGATATGTCTATTTGGCATGAGTATAAACATAAACGTAAACCACCAGTGGGTGAGCCCCGAGGGGCTAACGAAAAAGAAGCTAAAAAACAAGTATAAATGTATATGAGGCCTAAAACGGATAGCTCTCCTCAGAGAAGGGCACCATTTTAGGTCACTTGTACTTATTGAGAACAGTATGATCGTAAAGTAAAATAGAAGAAATAATCTTATTCGGATTATTGCTTACATCCTCAAAGAATCTTTTTGAGGTGCATTTGATGTGTATATATATATATATGGTCGATGCCTAGATCTTTATGGATTTGTCTGTTAGTAACAAACCAGGGGGCATCGACCGCAGTTCTCAAGATTTTGCTTCGTAAGACCTAAATCTTACGAATATTGGCGGGAGTGGTGTTCCCTCATATCGGTGAAAAATATAAAATCACAGGTCTGATGATGGCGTCATAGAGCAAAAGCTTATGATCTATCATGAGAATAGAGTTTCTCCTAAGGAATGGCCCCTGAGAATGTTAACCTTGGAGATATGGTTGATATGGCAGTCCCACTTTAACCTCCAGTGTAGAAACACTCCAATATACTTGACAGACTCCTGCCAGTCAATGGGATCGTCATTTTGGAGGCAAGTGTTATTTTTGGAGGCAATTGGAGTTTTGGAGGCAATTGGAGGCAAGTGTTATTCATCACACGCTTGCTGGTACAGAATATGGCAGAGATCATTTCAGAGGTGATCTTGATCTTCCATTTTTCGTACCCCTTGCCCATCTCGGTCAAGCTATTCTGCAGCCTCTTTACAGTAATAGTAGGACCAAGGGAAGGAGATAGTAAAGCTAGATCATCTGTGTAAAGTGCAAGATGGATACGATCAAAAGAAGATAAATCGTATAAATAAAGAGGGAAGAGAACTGTACCCAAAAGGGAGCCCTGGGGCACGCCTGCTGAGATGACTCTTCTTGTAGAGATGACAGATTTAATTTGGACTTGAAAAGTCCTGTTGGAAAGATATGATTGAAAAAGACAAACGAGTCCAGATGGAACCTCAGCTTGGATAAGCTTATATATTAAGCCATCTAATCAGACACAAAGGCTTTGGCCACATCTAGGAAGATGGCTGCAACACACTTCTTTTTGTTAAGGGATTCGGCGACTTTTTCGACCACCCTGAGGACCTGGTGTTTGCCTGAAACCAAACTGGGTCTCAGACAAAACAGGACAGTAACTAAGAAAGTCGTCTAAACGGTTGAGTAAAATCTCAAAAAGCTTACTTATTGAAGACAGCAAGCTCATGAATGATAACTGGATGGAATGGTAGGATCCTTGCCTGGTTTATACAAAAGTCTGACAATAGCATTCTTCCAGGTATCAGGAAACAATGGTGGTGAAGTAAACAATTAAAAATCGAGCAAAGATGCACGTTTTTCTTTGGCAGAGGTTTGAGCATCTTGTTCGAGATTTTATCTTGACCTGAGGCTTGGTTTAATTTTAGCCATTTGATAGTCTGCTGTATTCCAGGGGTGATGTAAATTTCACCTTGGTTCGATCCACCTGATCGAAGTGGAAAATGGCATTTCTCACCATTTCATAAGTAGAATAATCAGAGAGATAATAATTTTCTGCAAATTGCAATTCGAAGGCATCCACAAAAGCCTCGGATTTATCCTCGTCACTGAATTTTAAGCCAATTTCCCCATATACAGGGGGATACTGGTAAAAGGTTTCTTTCGAGCCTTGGTCATATTCCAGATGGAATTATTAGTTGTAGAAAGTGATTCACTTTTTTATTCCATTGGTCATTCCTGAATTCCTTGAGTTTTGTTTTAACCTCAAGTCTCAGGGAGTTGTAAAACTTTTTGTTAGAGGTGAGTCTATGTCTCTGCCATGTATGTCCTGCCTGTTTTTCTCCCTGATAAAACGAGAAAGATGCGATGGCAAGACATAGAAATCTGATTTAGGTATAAAATCTTCAATTGCTTCATTTTTGGAAGTCAGCAATTAGGTTAGTAAGGTCAATGATGACATCACTGATGGATCTGTCATTTAAAATTTGGCAGGATCCAAGAATCTTGTTATTAACAAGGATTTTGTAGAGTTGCCAATCAGTCCGACTAAACGAGCCAGTCACAAGAGGCATGGAAAGGTGTAAATTAAGGCATACTGGCAAATGATCACAATTGAGTTGATTGACAACACCAAGATCATAAATCAGCAAAAAGTTGCCAAAAATGACCAGATCCAGAACATCAGGTCTATGTAAAGTATTGAAGGGGTAAAACGTCGGCTCACCTGGAGCATCAACAATAAATCCCTATCAGTGGAATATTCAAGTAAAACATTTCCATTACTGTTGCAGGTTCTTGAATGCTACACAGTATTTTTGGCATTAAGGTCACTTGCAAGAACAGTAGGGAAATTAGAATCGAAAATGGAGTTTAAGTTTTCCTTAATTAGCCTGGAATTTGGCGGCTTGTATGCAGCAACCAGGTGAATAGTTCCCAGGTTGGTATCAAGAACAGCCACAGCAGTGGCTTCAAAAGTTATGAGGTCTAAAGTGGGTAAAAGATGATGGTGAATTGATCGCTTGATCATAATGGCTGTGCGTCCTTCACTATTATGCAAGTGGTCTGAACGATAAACCTCATAATTAGGCATCTTAAGAATATCTGAGTCACGTAGATGAGTCTCACCAAGTAAGACAATGTCTGCCTGAGTGTCTGTCAAAAATGAACAGAACTCAGGCAGATCATTTAGGATTCCGTGGCAATTCCAGTAGAAAATCTGGAGATGATCCTTTGTACGTTTATCTGCCATCCGAGACGAAGGTAGAGAGCAGAACATCAAAAAATTCTAAGCCAATTGTAAGTTTGGCCATTAGGCCATTGGCTTTCTGATAATCAGCCATTAGAGACGTAATTGTAAGCTCTTGAATAAGAGGAAGATATCTTTAAGATCATTAAAATATTGGCATCAAATTGATCGCCAATAGGTTACTGTTCATCAGAAAACTTAGCTGCTTTAGGGTCTGGCTTAGTTTTGTTAGGTGGCTTTCCTGAATTGGCATATTTCGATGCAGCAGCTGCATAGGATAAATTGGGAGTTACCTTAGGGCTGCAACTTTCTTCTAAGGGAAAACAATTGGTTTGTCACCAGTATTTATCACCACCTCCTTCTTTGGGAAATGGACACATCCTCTATAGTTTGCGGTATGTCCAAGTCCACATTTGGTGCATTTAGGAGGACTGTCCTCTTTCTTTCGAAAACAATCCTTTGTGAAATGATTTCCTGCACACTTCGCACAGTGAGGCAGGTTATAGCAGCTACTTTGAGTGTGTGCATATCTTTGGCACTGGTGGCATTGGGTAGGACTTTTCTTAGTCCTATAGCTTTCGACGTGGATTTTTAAATGACAAAGATCCGTGAGATTATAAATTTTCTTATTTGCTGAATCTTTATGTAGCTCAGCCAAGAAGACAGGTATTTGAGTTCTCTCTTTCCCTTTTTTCATTTGTGAAAGTTTTATTATGGTAAAGCCTAAGTCCACCAATGCAATGCGGACTTCATCTGAATTTATATCTGACGGGAGGTTTTTAAGAACCACTCTCATATTTTTTTCACACTTTAGCTTGTATGTATGAAATTGTTGCTTGGAAGTCTCAAAATACTTGACGAAAGACCTGTAGTCGTCAGAGCATTTAGTCTGAAGACAGACTGTTTCTCCAGATGTTTTGGCTGTGAAAGACTCCACAGCAATCTTGACAAGGTCTTTGTAAATATTAATCCAATTTTTGGGTGACCTTAAAATGATGAGTGGTATTTTCCTGGTATTATTGCCTTTAGTATTGGATTTCGTAGGAATCTCCACAGCTTCCATCTCCAAAACCTGTGGAGCCAGAAATTCCTCCTCCAAAACCGAAAAGCGAGTTTTGGAGGTGTAATCAAACTCAATAGAGAGTAGGGCACGTTTGTGTCCCTTCTTGTTCTTACTTTTCCAAGAAGCCTTTGTTTTGGGTTACTTATTGACAACAGTAGCATCGAAATTTAAGAAACTGTCCATCTCGTGCATTAGATCGAGTAAACTGTCTTGGATAACCTCCAAAACAATCGTTTGACTAGAGCATAACTCCGAGCAGACATGCTCGTGGATGTCCTTTTCAATATAAAACTTTCCAAGTATAGCTTTATTAACCCATTGTGCTGAGAAACCCAGCAAATTGGACTAAAATTCATAGAGAACTCACTGAGATTGCAGTTGAAGCCTTTACCGTCAAAACCTCAGGAGACACAATTAGTACTCAGGCTAAATGTGCTCCTGATTTTCGTGAAAGAGACAAGAAAATTTGGGAACAGCAACTTAGCTTTCCACACCTACCAATTGAAAGCGGAGAACCTAAAGGTGATTATAAAGAATTTACCAACCGATGTCACCTGTGAAGAAATGTAAAGTGAAATCACAGATATGGGTTTTAATGTTATAAAAATTACCCACCTTAGAGAAGGCACAGAAAGAAAACTCATTCCAGTTTACCTGATTCAACTGTCCAAAAATACATTCAATAAACAAATTTACAACATCAGTGATCTATTCCACTTGAAAATTAAAATTGAAAACTGCAAAAAGAGAAAAATCCCTACTCAGTGGCATAGATGTCAATGCTATGGCCAAGCCTAGAGTGGGTGTTATAATGGGCCACGTTGCGTGAAATGTGCTAGGGATCACTTCACTAAGATCTGCACCCGCAACGAAAATGATGGTCCACCCAAGTGCGCCAACTGTGGGCTTGGCCACACTGCTAACTTTAACGGGTGTAAATTTTACCCTAAGAATGCATTAGTAAATAAAAATGATAACGCTAAGGGAAAAGCTTCAGACAGTGATACAAATATGGTGAAAAGTACTCCACTACATCCAAACACAACAGCAGATAAAGGAAAATTTATTCCAAAAATTCCTGTTAAAACTACAAAAGATATCACATATGCACGTATTGTTAAAGGAAGTGACAAATCTCAAAGACAAATGTAAATAAAGCTATGCGAAATAGTAAACCAAAAGCTAAAAATATTAAAGATAAAGGAACAGATAATAAAGAATCAGACTCGATTCTTATTAATGATCTGAAAGAAGTTTTGAAGTTTTTCAAACAGATAAATCTAGCAGAACTTCTTGTAAATATTAAGATGCTCTTTATGGAATACAGACTGCCACTGCCTTATGGCCAAACTTACTATGGGATTTAAAGTCTTTGACTTTCTTTTCAATGCCATAAACTGCAATGGCTAATACACCTGCAACTAAGGATGAACTAAAGATTTTGGCCTGGAACTGCAATGGCCTGAAGCTCGATTTTTATGAATTTTTAAACTTCTTATTGGAATCTAAAACTGACATTGCTCTCTTAAGCGAGACGCACTTAAGAGCTTGTGATAGGTTTAGGATTCCAAATTTTGATGTATACAGAACTGACCGTCTACATAATAGTGGGGGGGGGGGCACTGTGATTGTCATCTAACGCAGTGTACCTCATTTCCACTACGAAATTTCCAACATTGATTCTCTTGAGATTAGTGCCGTCTCTATTTTGGAAACCAATATAGGGAATATAAACGTCATTGCAGGTTACAAACCTTCTAACAGAAAACTGGTAACTTCTGATTTAGATAACAATTTCGATTCAGGAAACCCCACAATTTTAGCTGGGGGCCTGAACTCGAAACATAATGCTTGGCATTCGAGAAACTGCAATGCGAATGGTCGCATCCTACTCGATTACTCCACAAACAAAGGTATCATTGTTGATGCACCTTCTGATCCCACATATTACCCGTAAAATACTAACTTCAAACCGGATGTATTAGATGTGATAATATTGGGAAATTTCTTTCTGACTTACAGATTAAACAGTAAATGTATTTAACTCTGACAATATCCCTATTGATACCCAACTTTCTATTAACTCAAAGGAGGATCCTGCAGATTTGACTTGCACAAACTGGGACAAATTTACGTCTCTTGTAAATGAGTCCATCTCGGGGAAATGTAACTCATCCAACTTAAGTACTATATTATTAAGTACTCATATCTTGCTTGATTCAAAAGTAAAAGCAAGCAAGGTTTTAAAGAACTACTAAAATAATATATATATATCCTATTATTATAGTCCTATTTATTACTCTTTCCTGAATATTCGTCCCATTTATTATTCACTTCCTGCCTCCATTTTAACGCTTATTAAGAGATAAAAACTGACATCGGCCTAAATGGCAGAGAAACAGAAATGAAGACAAAAACTCTACTATCAATTAAAAAGATCAAGTTAGAAATGAAATAAAGGATTTCAGAGAAAAAAGCTGGAAAAATAATATCAGCAATCTTTCTGGGGAATTATAACTCCATATGGAGATTAACAAAAACCTACAAAAATCGTACACAATCTTCTACCTCTTCATGGACTCCAGGGAGTGGTCTTCGGTGATGGATTTCAGAGAAAATAGATGGAAAAATAAAATCAGCAATTTTTCTGTGAATGATAATTCCGTATGGAGATTAAAAAAACCTTCAAAAATCCTAGACAATCTTCCACCTATTCATGGACTCCAGGGAGTGGTCTTCGGTGATGTGGAAAATGCAGAAGCTTTTGCCATTGATTGATCAATTTCAAGTGAATCATGATCTTTCAGATGAAAACATGCATGATGAAGTAGAGGTGGACACTATAGATTCTCGCAACTTCCTGTTGATAATATTCAGTTTACTACACAGCAGGAAATTGCCGATGCAATTAAAAATCTTAAAAGAAATAAGGCCTCTGGACCTGACCTGATTCACAAGACAATGTTAAAAAGATTGCCACGGCGATTGTTCATTTGTGCTCAATCTGCTCATTAGATATGGACACTTCCCAAATATCTGGAAGAATGCACATGGCAGAATGATCTTAAAACCAGGGAAAAACCGAACTTTCCCCCAAAGTTATCGCCCAATAAGTATGCTCTCCTGCTTGGGCAAACTGTTTGAGAGAGTGATTCTAGACTCTCTGAATTTCTTAGTCAGAACATTTTACCAGATTCACAATTTGGTTTTAGAAAGAAAATGTCCACAGAACATCAGATTCTCCGTGTTGCTGAGAATATTGCTGAATCTTTCAACAAGAAGGAAACGGTTGCCTGTTTTCCTTGATGTGGCCAAAGCCTTTGACAGGGTTTGGATTGATCGTCTACTGTACAAACATGTCAGGGCTGAGGCCCCATCAGGAATTATCCTATTTATACAATCAAATCAGAACAAACATACATTCCAAATACCGGTTAAAAGGAGCCTATCCTCTATTCATCCCATCGAAGCTGGAGTACGACAAGGATTCCTTCTTGGACCAGTGGCCTTTACTTTTTATCTTTCTGATTATCCTCTGACAGGATCACTACAGCGAAGTACGCAGATGACATTGCTCTTCTTTCACCCTCGCTGAATGCATCTATTGCTATTAATAGATTGCAGCAAGGTCTGGATAAGATAGAGCAATGGTACAGCAAATGGAAGATATGAATGAATCCTGAGAAAAGTGCTTCACTTCTTTTTACCACCAAGAGAATTGCTAACCCTCAGATACTTAACATATTCGATACTCCACTCAACTGGCAGAAAACAGTTAAATACCTGGGTGTTACTTTACATCACAAATTCAGATGAGACAAACACATTGACTATGTTTTGCAAAAGGCAAACATGGTTAGATATCAGCTTGGTCCTTTGATGGGTAAGAATTCTATCCTCTCCGTTGATCATAAACTGCTACTCTATCATACTGTATACTGTTCTTAGAACAATCATAACTTATACAATCCCGATTTGGGCTAACACGACTAAGACAAATATTAAGATTCAGATGTGGGTGGTGGGTCCCATAGGATTAACATTGACCCGCCACCGAGTTAGAATTATTATCCTCCTACTTACCTATATCACAATATATATAAGATCTACAGTGCTGTCCAACTAGCGGCCCGTACAAGGATTTTTGTGACCCGCGAACAAAATCAAGTTTTTACTTGAAATTCTAAATAAATATCTGTAATCCTTATAATTTTTGCACATCTTATATTACTTAATATGCAATCTTCAACTTACTCATTCTATTTGCAATTATTATTGCATTATTTCAACTTACTTATTCTATTCTTATTGCCCAACTACGGCCAAAATGTTCCCATTAAATTTATTAAATATTTGATAAGGTTTAGAAAATTTATATTGGTTTATTATTACTCATTATTTTTGGTATAAATAATTTTTTGAGATTTATTATTACTTTTTATTTTTGGTATAAATAATTTTTTGAGTTTTTGTGGTTTATTATTACTTATGATATAAACAGGATAATTTTTTTAGGTTTATTATTACTTATTATTTTTTCGTATAAACAAAAAAACTTTTTGTGGTTTATTATTGTTTATTATTTTTGGTATAAATAAAATAATTTTTGAGGTTTATTACTTATTATTTTTGGAATAAATAATTTTTTGAGGTTTATTGTTGCTTATTTTTCACATGAATAACTTTTTGAGGTTTATTATTACTTATTATTTTTCGTATAAATAATTTTTTGAGGTGACATGAATTGACTTTTCAATTACCTATCCTATTCTTTTTTTTTGGCCCGCGAAATGTTGACAAAAGAAAAAATGGTCCGCGGTCTTAGAGAAGTTGGACAGCACTGATCTAGAACAATAGCCAATCTGTAGAGCAGAACATCTGGCGAGAGAGCAAAAACGTGGTAAGACAGTAAAGCGAATGAGGCAGTCTTCAAAAGGCCATCTAGCTATGGTTGCAGGAATACGAGACTTTTACCAAAACTTCAGAAGGTATAGCGAAAGCGAGTATATACCAGGATTAACAACACACAGTACTGTGCAAATTAGTTGGGACAATAGGAAAATGCAGTAACAAAGACACAACTAAAATATTTATTCAATAGTGTAATTAATAGTGAATGTGACTCCCCTTAGAGTTAATTACTTCTTCCACCCTCTCAACCATTGATGTCACTAGCTTTCCCCACATTTCCTTCACTTCAGGACCACACTTTCATGACACTTTCTATCATTTTGGTTTTCGTCGTGCAATCCATCTTAGATATGCGTTTTAATAATGGCTCACAAATTTTCAATGGAGTTTAGATCGGGTGAATTTCCTGGTCACTCCAATACCTTCAAATGTTGCTGGGTAAAGCTCTTAGCAAGCTTAGAATTGTGACATGGTGTCAGATCCTGTTGAAATACCCCATCGCCGTTAGGAAACAGCTTCTGCAGTGTTGGGACCATTTTCGCCTCCAGAACGCCTATGTACTTTTTGCTGTCCATCATTCCTTCAATGGGGTGAAGCGTTTGTGGCCCAGAAGATGTGAAACATCCCCAAAACATAACCTTGGGTGGGTGTTTAGGGGATTGCTGGATGTGGACGGATCGAAGAGGTTCTCCAGGTGAGCGGCAGACGAAATTTGACCTGTAGCCATGCACCTCAAAGTGGGTTTCGTCGGAAACTATAACTTTTTCCCCAATTCTCGACAGTCCAGTCTCGACGTTTCTTTGCCCACGATAGCCTTTTTTGCTTCATAACGGATGTCAAAAGCTGCTTTCTGGAGGGACGTTGAGCCCGGCGGCCACACTCCAGAAGTCGACAATGTACGGTGGAAGAATCTATATTAACCCCATGAGATGCAATCTCCCTTTTGATGTCTCCACTAGTCTTCTTCGGGTCTCAGATACTAATTCTTCGAATTAGACTATCATCTCTAGGGGTGGTTTTTCTTTTTCTTCCACAATGTCTTTACGGGACGTGTCCACGGACCGTCTCCTTATGCAGCTTCATGATCCGTAAAACGCTGCATTTCCCGACGCCAACCGCTTTTGCTACCTGCCTAGCAGTAAGTGGTGTTTTCGCCTAAAGCGATTATTTTAGCTCGTTTACGAGTCGTGATGTCCACGATGTATTTAATAAAAGTTTCCAATGAAAATTGTGAACTACTTACATAATCACGTCCTCAGCCTATGAAATATCAATTCCGACTAAAGTGGATGTGTAAATAATAGCAGAGTAACACGACAGACAATTCTAGACTTACAGATATCGCTCTGCTGAAAGTCTAAACTTGCAGCAGAAGGTTACGAACAAGTTTAGACTTGCAGCGGAAGTGACAGCGTTCCTTCGCTTGTCCCAATTCGCACAGTACTGTAGTATATCGCGAAGATTTTCAATGAGCAAGGCGATTCAAATGGATCGTTCGGTCCCGTTTCATGGAAGAACCTACTGATTCTAGGACTGTTCTTGACTAACGTAAGGAGAGGGCAGTGAAACATGTTCACATGCACTATTTAAGTGTGACTATTGTATTACGAGATACAACATGTACTATGTATCTCATGTTGGGAATAGAAAAATTTAAGCTTGAAGAGTGACTTGTGTGCAGTGTATGGGTGTTTACTGATTGTCATCGCTTATTTATTAGTTGTTTTGTGAAACGAGCATCTATGGTTGTTTACGAAATATCGTTCCCAATCAAGGCCAACTAGAAAGACAGGCCACGACACTGGAATATCACGTGATCAACTTAGTCCGAGGTGCTTGGTCCGAGTGCTTGATCTACAGTCGCTGATAAGGGACTGCAATTGTTTCTGTCTTCAAACTACATTTGGATTACCCCCAAAGAGGTAAGCATTTCTCCTTATTATTATTATTTGTAGCATGAAATATTTGCTGCAGTTAGTGGTTTGATAAAAGTAATAAAAGTAATTATTTAGTGCTTGAAAAGTGTTTTGAGTGCATTGCTCTCTTAGGCCTAGTTTCAACGTGTTGAATGATGGTGTGTTGAATGAGATGGTCTTTCATTAAGTTAGAAACTTTTTTGGCTGCCCTTATATAACTTATCGCTGTTTTGATTGAAAAAATTGAAGGAATTAAACTTAGTAATATACGTAATTTTTTATAGAGTGAAAAATTGAAATTGCCCGTATCGAAATATGAACCGCTACAATAGTTATTTTTGAATCCCCTGATTTATTTTTTTAAGTATTAAACTGCAAATAAATTTTCCAATGTTTTGTATAGTAAAAACTATTTTTTCTAATATATGCTTTAAATTAACAGGTAACGTCGTAGATTCCTTTGCTGAAATTAACTTTTAGAATTATTTCAGAGCAGAACTTAAATGTCCTTTAAATTTTTATATTTGAATAGTGCCATCGATATAGCACAGTTGTGATATGAAATGCTATCAATAATCAAATGTAATATTTGTGAATACTAAACACAACTGTTCAGTAACTTTTATATATGTTACTTGCATAGATATGATCATAAAATCTGATCTGAGCATAGGGACCTCTGGTACTAATTGACAATATTTTAAATGCAGAAATTGCAAAAACTTATTCTTTCATTGCTAATAACAGCATATTTTAATTTATCATTGATATTTTGCTATTAAACTCATGCCTCTTATCACTGGTTTATCAAATTACAGTTTTTTTAATGCTCTGGTAAGAGTCACATTTTAAAGTGGCAGTGCAATTATACATAAATATTACTAATGTGTTATACAATTATTATATGAGTTGAGAAATGAGCAGTTGCTTTTTAAAACTTAAGTAACATTTTGTTATGTGATTTTGCTTTGAGAGTAGCTACCAGATCTCTTGAGTAAATCATTTCTCTTTTGCACTGAATTTTCTGATACAGCCATGACATGGCCCTATATTTACCTACCTTTCTGTATCACCTTAGAGGTATTTTATAGTCACCATACTAATTATCTGAGAAATCAATATTGAATTTTTCTATGGCCTTCATTAGATTATTAGGGGAATAGCCAATTAATATATCCTGTTTTTCGAATCATATAAACAAAGCTTTGCTATAGAGTGATAGAATGTTCTGTTTAATAAACAATTGATCAATCATGATTTTTAATTCCTGCTGACAAGCTTTTTTTTAAATGTTCAGACTTAGTAAATTTCCAGCCTGGTACATGAGTTAATAATATTGACCAAATTCATAACTGACTTGTTTCTAATTGAAAATGATTTTGACTACTTTAACAGCACTGATAAAGTAGTATGAACAGAAATGTTACTTGTGCAGTGCAGTTAATAAATGATGCTTGTGTTGTTTTTATTTGTTTGATAACTGTTTTTTTTTTTGTTTCTGTGAATAACACCATATGAGACCTGCAAAATGTACAACGTATTACATTAATTCACAAATTTTTATCACTAAAAAAAATTCACTTATTATATAGAGCTGCACACTTTCCATTCTCTTGCATACCATAACTATTAAATATTAAGATTATGTATTACATTAGTTCCCAAATTTTTATCATTAACAAGAATTTCAATCATTATATAGAGCTACAGACTTTTAATTATCTTACATACCATGACTATTAAGATAATTAGTCAATGATTTGAAGTAATATTCACATTTTATTCATCAAAGAATGAAAACCACATTTAATGTTGTAAATTGCTCAGTACTTTTACTTTTTTGACGTAAAGAGGAATGTGAATAGAATAATTTACTGGTCCCTTGCAATTCATAGGTGAGGAAATCATGCCTAGACACTGTAGTGTTGCTGGATGCCGGTCCAACTATGATGGAGAACAACATACCTCAACTTTTACTATTCCTAAACAAGAGCCCCAGCGCAGCGAATGGCATTGAAAAACTAATTAACTGAATTTTTTTTCGACTTTATTGATGCAAATGTTTTACATGAAAAATATAAATACCTCCTCAAACAACTGCTTCCCACAGAGGTCTGACAGGAGCCTGCCAGTGTAATATGCCTTAGAGGTCTGAGAGGAAGGTGTGATCTCAGCAGAAAAGCGCAATACAAACATCCATGCCTTACCTGGGACTTCAATGCATGTTCCTTTGATCACAAACACAATACAATTTGTTTGGCCTAGTTTTGAAGTTGAGAGCATGAATTATTTGATATTTTAACTACTCATATTTAATACTTTTGCAAATTGCTATAAATGTGTGGATGATCAGGTTAATTACTGAATGCTAGCATTTTTCATTTCATAAACTGGGTTCGAGCCCCGGGTAAGGCATGGATGTGCATGTTGTTTTTCTGCTGAGGTCCTGCCATCTGCTCAGACCTTCTACTATGGCATGTAAACTGACAGGCTCCTGTCAGACCTATGTGGCAAGCAGTTGCTTGAGGGGGTACTTTTTTATTTTTAAGGGGCAAACCAGATATTTGTCGTTGCCCACAAAAATTGTCGAGTCCATGTTTGATATTCTTTGCACAAACAATTCTCTTGGCAGTCTTTTTTGTTTTTGAGCTAATAAGTTTTATACGCTGAAGGGAAAAGTAGTTTAGACATAAATATGCTATCAGCACTTGTTTGAACTGCAAAATTTGTACTTGTATTCTTATTCATAATATATATATTTCATATATCTAGGTAGAGTAACTATGTATCCATAGGAACAGGTTTTATCAGTCTTTAGAGTATATCATGTCAATCACAATTTTTGAAATTGAAAATGTCAATAAAAGGATGATTATTTATTATTTTATTAGATCAGATAATGGATGTTATTATTAATGACTTAGTCAGATTGAAATCCAATATGCAAAAGATATTGTTGAACCCAAAACCAGTTATTTTTCTTTCTAATTTAATGAATTTCTTCTAAATTTAAAACCCTTTAATTTTTGGTTATTCTATGGAAAAAAAAATATTTTCATGTTGTTTTTATGTCCATGAAATAGCAGATAATGTCATTAAAGCTTAAATTCAAAAATAGTATGGAAACATTAAAATTTAATTAATCAGATATTAATTTATATTGCTGAATACTTGTAGTGAGAGTGGACTTTCAGTTTATAACCATTACCTAATGAAAATTACAGTTATATTTACAAAATCATTCTAAAGGTTTATAAAAAAATCTAATGCAACACAAAATACAAAAAAAATACCCCCTCAAGCAGCTGCTTGCCACAAAGGTCTGACAGGAGCCTGTCAGTTTATTATGCCATATTAGAAGGTCTGAGAGGACGGCAGGACCTCGGCAGAAAAACGACACAAACAGCCATGCCTTACCCGGGGCTCGAACCCAGGTCCCTTAGATCAGTAGCCAAGTGCGCTAACCACTCGGCCATGTACTATGTATATATTAGAATACTATGTGTCTACCAGTTGTTTTTTATTAACCTCTGAATGGCACTTCCTTTCACACAATGGGCTAAATGGCCAGTTCCCAAGGGCTGATAGTTTAGGGGAGGCAGCACACTGGAGAGGTGATAGCCTCCCATCAAGGCTATCCAGAGTGTTCTTTAACATACACAGGGTATGGGGCCCATGGCTTAATGTCTCATTCTACAGATGGTGTCTTTTCCAAACCCATCAGTGTTCCCTGTTGACAGATAAGATCCCAGATGGGATTCAAACCTGGGAACAGCAGATTATGAATCTGGCATTCTACCAACTGAGCCACCAAGAGTTTTACTGGATTTTCACATGACAATACAGCTCTATGAGGTTGAGACTGCTGCTCTCTATGAGGATGGACTGTAATTTAACAGTATTATATATATGAATATATAATGCTTGCTTTATCTGGCTGTGATTGCTAGCTAGATATTTTCGAAAAGAAATATATGTTGATATATATGAGCACATAATACATTTCTATAATTATAAAGAAGAAAAAAGGTTGGTTCTGGATTCAATATTATCTGTTGCATATTGGTATCCAGTTCCCAGGTTTGAATTCCCTAGTCAAGTCACTCAAAAAAAATTATATCATTTGGCAATTTTTGTACCTTGAACTTAATATGCCATTTACAATAATCTATTAATTTTGACTTTGCAAACAGCAATATTCTCTGTCTTAACATATTTATTACCTGAGCCTATGCAGTAAATAAATTATGCATGATTAACCATGATTAACTAATGTGTTCTCCCATTGTTATGCTTCAGGCTCATACATGTATTTGAAAGATGTAAAATTCGTATTCTCTTTAATTCATTTTCTCCTATTCACCAGAAAATACATAACCTTTAGAACCTTTAATATACCTTTTTAAAGAGTTATGAAAGCTGAATTTTACCAATATTCTGTGAAGGAAAAATGACACTAATTTTTATACCGTTTTAAACTGTTGTAACCAACAAGTTATTTTTTTGGGGTTCAACATTATCTCTTAGATATAGGTGTCCAATCTGACTAGTCATCAGTTTGCAACACCCATTATTTGCTCTAAATAAAATAATCATCCTTTTACTGACATTCTGTTTGAAGAAATATTATCTATATTATATATTGCTTATTTCAGATGGTTCATGAGAATTAGGTTGTATTGATCATTTTCAAAATTAAATGACTGATCAGTTAATAAAATTTTGTAACTTCATAAATATAACTTTAAAAATAATGTCAACCTAGTCAAGTGTTTGCTTTTGAGTTGCTTATGTTGTTTATTATCATTAGAAATTCGGTCAGAAATTTAAACAAATTTATTGAGTGCCAAGAATGTTGGCAAAATTTAGTGTCTGAAAATTACTTTTGCAGTATATTATGTTCTTTCAGAAGCTGTGATGTGTTATGCGAGTGCAAAATTAATGAATTTTAGGATATCTTTCATGTTCTAGATTATGTATGAGTCTTTTAGGAAGAGATACATAATTTTCATTAAAATCAATTTACTAGATAAATGTTTTATAATGAACTGATATTACATGATCTAATATATTTCTTGTCACATCTTCATTGGGCATCTTTTATGAGTTGAAAAGAAACAAAAAAAAGTGTAGTGAAATATTTACTTAAATATATTCCAAAGCTGTGATATACACTAGTATATTGTTAAAATCAATATGCAGAAAATCTTATTTTTTTTTGAGTTTTGTAATTTTCTGTATCATATTCTAAAATATTACTGCTGAATACAGTACAAGTTTTATTCAAATCTGTATATTCCTCACTGTATTTGCATTATGTTGCCTCAGGGACATTATGCCCATGTTTGCACTGAAAATAATTTGTTGTAAACTACCTCAAATAAAGATGAAAAATATGTTCATTCCTATCAAATATGCTGTTTCTGTTCATTAAACTGTCCTATTAAATGTGGCAATCAGAAGTGCTAAGCAGTCACTTTATTAGGTACACTCCTGTCAATAGGGCACAGCAATTTTTTCATTGTGTTTTTCATAGGAAAATGCAATTGAAAATAAACCATTAAATCTAGGTTTTTAGAAATATGAGGTTCAGTATTTAAATAGTTATGAAGGTAGAAATATTTAACTTAGCTCGTTCAAAATTGATGGAAATTAGTATGTGAACTACTAAAATGTATTCATACTTTTCACAGTATTTATCTTACTAAAGTTTAATGTACCGGATATTGCTTCCATTTCAACCTGTTTACGCGACAGCAGTTATATAAAGTGGAATAACTGTTATTAAATATTCCATAATTAAATACCAAACGTGCAACGTAGCTACTGTCACAATTTTCCTTAATAATTTTAAGAAGTTATTGCACTGTAAAATCTCGATTACTGCTTGCATATCATGGAAATTTATCTAATAAGTGACCACTGAAAGTATATATTTTTTAAATTATATTTGAGTCGGGCGATTTCTTTTCCAAAAGATTAAAAAATGTACTCAATAAGTAAATATTAAGGATACCGCAACTGGTAAGTAAATGAAAACCAATGGTCTATTCTGAATCAATGCCTTGCAGTTGTTAAATGTTTAAAAAAAAAATTTAAAAATTATATATATTTGTATATACATATCCCAAACCACCCGTTTAAATACACCTCTGGTTTTCTGATTTTGTTCTTTATTCTAAACACTATAATATTATGCCTCTAATTTTTTTTTAAGGAAACTGCTGGTATTTTAAGAATATCACAAATTAGATTAAATGGGGTATGAAGAAAGAAAAAAAATAGGTTTCTTGTAAAAATCAGCTAGTTTTAAATTAACTATCGAATTTAATTTCGCTTATATAAAAAGCTAAACAAAAAAGTGGAAAAAGAATACAGCCATTATTTATTCTACACAAGGAATTTTTCATCTGATTTAACGATACGAAAAAAAGCGAAATAAAATCGCAAAAACGAGATACAAGGTTCTGTGCGAACGAATCGAGTGGCGTTTGCAGCTACCGGACTAAGTTGATCACGTGACGGTTGAGGATCGCCTCAGTGTCATGGCCTGTCTTTCTAGTTGGCCTTGGTTCCCAATAAACAGACTGTGTAGATGGTAAGAAAGATTTTTGGTAAGTGTTGGTTCTGATTTATGTAGAAAACATGGTTATTCACTTTCGAGTGTTAATTCTTTTAGTTTTTGACAATAGTAATTGGCCATTACTTTAGTCTATTTGCACATCAAGTGACGAGTACTTCAGGTTTTACTTATTTCTAGAAAATTAATGCTTTATTCATTAGTCATTTATTAACTGGTTATTTCGAATTCACGCACGGAGTTATCACTCAAAAATCTGTAACGTTATATAATTCATTTTAGAATGAATTGTAAAAAAAAGTGATATGGGAATAAAATGAATTATGAAAAAAGAAACTATTATCAGAGCTGCTGGTATAGAATACTTTTGAGTTGCAAATCAGAGAGCGCACTTAGCCAACTGCACTAAGAATTTCTGGTAAAAGTTTATGTTAAAATGCATTATTATTCCATCGTAGATCAAACGTATAAATAGTTAGTAACTCAGTTCTAGTTCATTTGACACATCTTGCCAAGTTTAGGCCTGTTGTTGTGCCTGGAAGTATCAAATAAAGTTTTCCACTAACAAGATCTTCGATTACTGGTTGATCGGTAGAAACTAAAGCAGGGGATGTAGCACTGATGCACAAGTAACTGCAGCGATTGTCTACATACGTAAGAAATAATGATTACAAAACGAATATATATTAAACCCTCTACATCAGTAGTTCCCATTTGGTGATTTGCGACTATGGTCCAAGGGGTTTGTGCTAAAAATTCTGCAATGGCACCTTAAGCACTAAAGAATTGTTTAATTATGTTAAAAAATATTTTTCACTCCATGATGGTAAATTTTAGAGGCTTCATTATTATAGATAGGAAAATTTTACAATCATATAAATTTTAATTTGGAGCTGTTTTTAGTCATTATTATTGCTGCGAATTGTTTTGGTTTAATGGGTTTGTATGATTTTATAATAATGACAGATTCACAAAACCGAATTATATATTTATGTAAGTTGAGTTGTTTTACCCGAGCGGCACTTTTTTTGCACAAAATGGGCTAAATGGTTAGGTCACAAGGACCCTGAAGGGTGAGAGGACCCATGGACAGCTGTTGGAAGAGATGGTAGCCTCTCGTCACAATCATCCAGCACGTTCTTTAACGTGAACAGAGTATGGTTCTCCCGAATATGGGCCATGGCTTTAATGTCCTATCTTACGGACAGCAGCTTTTCAAGCCCATCAGTGTCCCCTATTAACCATTGTGGGGAGTTTTGCGAAATCTCAAAACACAGCCGAGACTCGAACCTGGGAACTGCAGATTAAGCCCAGCATGTTACTGACTGAGGATACCCACCCCATATTTACATAAGATCTTGAAGTCATTTAATAATTACATATTACACGAGTATGCTAGCACAACCACTGTGGTCTGTCATACTCTTCTAATTCTACACTTAGATTTACTCTTTTTACACCTACCGTTGAAGCAATAATTGATTCACAATCCAGTTTTTATTATAAAATATCGAAAACACTAATGGTCGTAAGTAAAATTCAAATTATGCGTACGAGCCACCCCTGGTGCCACCAATCTTGGAATGGTTTTGAACGAACATAATGACTACTTCTGCTGTCAAATATTTCAGGTTTTACTCAAATGTTAATAGAATTTTTTAAATCGAGATTCAGATAAATTTAATTGAGATGTTTTTCTTCTGCTCTCATGGGAGGGCAGAGATTCACTGTCATTAAAAAGGCATTTTAGAATTGGAGGGAGCTTGGAATTTGGTTTCCTATTCAATTAACATGAAAGAATCCTAATACGCTTGCTAATATTTATCCTGCAATTCACATTCTGTAAAAATTTCCACTTTTGTTTTTCTGGAGTGTTTTGAAGCAGTTGGGTTGTTTTACCTCTGAGCGGCACTTTTTTGCACACCATGGGCTAAATAGCCAGGTCACAAGGACCCAGTGAAGGTTGGGGGAGGGGACCCACTGGAACAGCTGTTGGGAGACAGATGGTAGCCTCCCGTCAAGGCCATCCAGCGTGTTCTTTAACGTGCACAGGGTATGGCTCTCTCGGACACGGCGTCACAGCTTAACGTCCCATCCGACAGACGGCGGCCTTTCCAAGCATATCGGTGTCCCTTACTGACCGTGGGCAGGGCGGGGAATTTTGCGGAGATGTCTCAACGCTGACCCAGCTGGGACTCAAACCTGGGAACTACAGATTACGAGCCTGGTGCGCTACCGACTGAGCCAACCCCGCCCCATGTTTTGAAGCAGTGGTATAGTGAATGGAAAGCATATTTTCTATGGCTTAATTGATGGGGCTCAGTAGGTATTATTACCATTAATCAGTATATGATTAGCTCAGTAGGTAGTACATCAGGCTCGTAATCTGCAATTCCCAGGTTAGAGTCCTACATGTGCCAGTGCTGACATTTTATTCTGCTAATCCTGGGGACACAACAAATGGGCTTGGAATTTTGGGTTGTTTTACCTTCGAGTGGCACTTTTTTCGCACAATGGACTAAATGGCTAGGCCACAAGGACCCTGAAGGCTGGGGAACCACAGGACAGCTGTTGGGAGACAGATTGTAGCATCCCTTCAAGCTTGTTCTCTAACGTGCACAGGACATGGCCTTCCTGCATAAGGACGCAGACTTTCCAAGTCCTGAAAGTCGTGCCCCACAATTATACCACACCTAAAGTAGGAAAGATCACAATGATGATCCATTCTTCAAAGTAACATGAAAGCTGAAATCTCTTAAGGTCGAAGAGAAGAATGTGAAACACCAGCCACACCATTCCTGACCTTCAGCCATCATCAAAATGCATTAGCACATCTAGTCTAGTTAGGATAAGAAGCACTGAATCTCTCGTTGTAATGAAGGGACCACTACAAGTTGACATTTTAATGCAACCTATATGTCTCTAGCCGTCCCGTGGCCGAGTGGTTAGCACGCTTGGCTACTGGTCTAAGGGACCTGGGTTCGAGCCCCGGGTAAGGCATGGATGTGTTGTTTTCTGCTGAGGTCCTGCCATCCTCTCAGATTTCTTACTGTGGCATAATAAACTGACAGGCTCCTGTCAGACCTCTGTGGCAAGCAGCTGCTTGAGGGGGTATTTATTTTTTTTAATTTTATATGTTTCTAAATTCAAGACCAATACTCTGCTAGTTTGCCACATTTTGCAGAATCCTAATATTTGGAAACTTTCTATAAAAATTTACTTTTTATTGAAAAATTATAAATATGTGAAGGCTCACTACGGTTATTTATAAAATCGTTCGCGATCTTTCACTGAGGCTTTCTTTCTTTTCCTCTCCATGTACTTGTCAAGTTTTCCAGAATTTTTCAGCTTGGTGTATAAGTTGGCCAAATCTTGTTTCTTCTTTTCAGCTGTGAACATGAAAGTATATTAGTTATTAATAAAGAAATAATTCCTTAAAATTGTTTTTACAACCTTCGCATTACAGAACAAAAATGGGATCCATTTTGATGTAGGATTTTTTTTTTTGGAAACTGATGATCATAAGGGGAAAAAGAATTGTTGCATCTCAAGGAAATTGTGGTACAGTAAAAAATAACACAACCACGAGATGAAAGATATGGTTAAAAATTCTATAGAATGTATCAGTGGAGTCCTTAATGGGCCCCCATGTGTAATGCGAGGGTTCATTAGAACTGAAATAAAATTTGTTGATGTAAACTAGTTGGTTGTATATAAAATTATTTCAATTTATTTCACTTTAACATCAATATATGTATATAGCATACAGTAAACTTTTGATGAATTAAACTGGGAAACAAAAAAAAAGCTTTGAAATGAAAATAGTCAATCTTTACTAATTTTGAGGTGCTGAACACGAAAATGACAATAAAATTTGTCGATTGGGAGACAGAGATGGTCGTGTATAAATGACTCAGTCCACATTGAGTACAAAGGTAACCATTTCACAACGCTGTATTTTAAACTCCAGATTGCAACATATTGCGTTGTACTGCATCAGCCCGTGCAATGAAGTTGAGTCATGACATTGTGGCTTTACGATCATGGCCAAAAGATGATGCAATCGTTAGTGGTAAGCAACATCTCGTAGGATGAGCAAGTCTTTTGAGTGACTCCCATTTACCCCTGAGTCATAAGTGCAACACATGTGATCCTTGCAGTTTTAATCCAGCAGTTGTGATGCCTCATAACTGTGTTAATAGTGCAGATACATTTTGTTACATTTCCGGGGAAGTGATGTCTGCACGCCAGAAAAGGGCCATCATTACAATAGTGAACGCGTCATATTAGTTTTATTTTGATGCAAGATTGGGGACCAGGACAAGGCCTGGGCACCACACATATGCTGCAGTAGATGTGCAAGAAATCTTCCGAAGTGGCTGAAAGGCAAAAAAGTGGCAATGCTGTTTCTATGGTTTGGAGCTAAGCAATCACGCAAATGACTGCTACTTCTGCATGGTTCAACCTTTTTCTGGAGGCATTCCAAGGAAAAAGAAGTGGACCACTAAATTTACTTACCTGTAGGAGACATTGCCCATTGCCATTAGAGCTACCAATAACAAATGGACCTATCACCCCTCCCCAAAGGTGTCAGTACCAACTTTGGCATTGTCACTTAGAACATGGGTAATATCTCCTTTTTTCACAGAATTCAAAATAACCTGAAGTTATCCGTAAAACCTATCCTTCTCATCCTCATTGGCATTCTCAGTGGGGCATGACAGCAGATAACATTCAAGTCTTTAATGCTTGCCTGAAATTTTGCTGTAAGAAACCTTTCATTAATGCACTCATATCCTAGAAGAGCATCACTGGTGTGTCTGCTGAGAAGCATGCTCTTCCAGGATATGAGTGCATAGATAGTGTAAGGATAAAAAGTGATGCTCTTCTAGCATAAGATTGCCTAGATAGTGCAAGGATAAAAAGTGGTAGAGGATGTTGTGATGAACCAATGAAGTTCCGATGCTGTCTGACTATGACAGACGTGATGACCTGGGTTCGAATCCTTTCCGACTGGGCCAGATGTGGTGTCCACCCTTCTCAGATCTATGGAGCTGAGCCAAACATCGTGGCTGTATATATTATAAATAAAACTGTATATATGCGATTGTTGCTTAATGATTAGTTGCGATCATCGCAACTAATCATTAATTATGATTAGTTGCGATGCGATTGTTGCTTAATGATTAGTTCATCCTCACTTCAGTGAAAATACAGGTTCTCGGGTTTTTAAGCCCATGCCACTGCACGCCTTTGAAGAAACTGGTGTCAAATGATGAATAACAACAGTCCATTAATTACTGCACGAGAGTTAGATAGGGACGACACAGTTTTATTTATAATATATACAGCTAAGTGCTGGGAATGAGCTCCACTCTGTGGGCCTTTGCTGCTTTACTGCTGCAAACGTTAACAATGAGTTGGAGAATCGCACACTCTGCAAGTTCTCACTTTACAGACCTCAACTTCGGTGAAAAGATAATCAACCTTTGCCTACACTGTGGTTCACTCTGAATCGACAAAACTGCTATCAGATTCACCACTCAACTCCGTGAGCCTTTGCTACTGCAAATATTAATAATGAGGTGGAGAATCACACACTCTGCAAGTTCTCACTTTACAGACCTCAACTTCAGTGAAAAGATAATCAACCTTTGCCTACACTGTGGTTCACTCTGAATCGACAAAACTGCTATGATTCACCACTCAACTCCGTGAGCCTTTGCTACTGCAAATATTAATAATGAGGTGGAGAATCGCACACTCTGCAAGCTCTCACTTTACAGACCTCAAACTCGGCGAAAGGATAACCAACCTTTGCCTACACTGTGGTTCCTCTGAATCCACAAAAATAATAAAACAGATTCTCCAAGAATCTAGATTCCCCCTTGGAATTGCACTCTCACTTCAAGGGTTACTTTTGAGAAAGGCGACGTCCCTTTGACGCGTGCCAAAACAGCCTCTTCGTTTGACAGCTACGCACAGAATAACACTTCCAATCTACCGCCTAGCCTTGTCACTGCACTAGCGCCCCTAGGCTACTCATTTACGGCATAAACAACTGCTGGCATTCGTCACCACTTACACGGAGCAGCTTTAGACCCAAAAAACAACAACAGTGAGTCATCCCAGCACAAACATTTCCAAGAACACATAAAAATACAACAATAAAATACGACAAAAATATACAATAAATAAATAAATATAAAATTCGAGGGACATGACAGATGTGTGTATCATGTGATGCGTCTGCTGAGAGCGTAGTGTCTGTTGAGAAGCAGACCTACGCCTTGTGATTCTTATTAGCTTCCCTTCCTTAAAAGAGACATTTAAAATTATTTTTAAGCATCTGATCTTTATCTGTCCATCTGGTCTCTTGCAAGCCAAGAATATCTAAATTATAATGGTGGAATTCTTGTGTGAAGACATCAAGAGAATAAGCTCTGTGCAGAGTCCTCACATTTCAACTACCTATGGAGAGAAAATGGTTAGTGGGATGTTTAAAGAAACTCTGTTTATTGAGAGAGGGAATGCTGACAATATCAAACAGCCCCCTAATCACAGGCATGGGGCAAAGACCCGTTCCCCCATCACTAAAGGCTGAAGCCATCTACACTGGAAGACTTCCCCCAATTTAGAAGTTGACGATGTCAGTAGAAGCAAGAGTTCAGGTACATGCGATGATCTCTGCTCAGGATTATCCACTAGCTGATAAAACATATCCTGTGAATCTATTCATTTGGGGCTGTCAATCCACAAACAAACAGAAAACAGCAGATTATCATCCCTCCATAGAAATCCACCAGTGCAGCAAATTCAGGATCCATAATTAAGCTCAGACCTATTTTCAGTCCAGTAGGTTTATATGGTCAGCACCAGAACCCTGTGTGGTTGACAACTCTTCAGCAGGGTGGGAAAAAAAAAAAGATGTAGCCATAGTTGTCCAGATCAGTAGGCCACAATGATCTGGCAGCCCTTCTGTTTCCTTCCACAAGAGAGTATCTCTTTTGGACATTAAGTGCTAGGCCTGGCCAGTTCTATGCATCATCACAGGGGATTGGTGTATAACTCTCCTTCCGGTGACTAAATAGCTACCATTTACAGACCAATGACATGTCTTCTAATAATTTTCAAACCAAATTATTTCTTTTGTCAGAGAGCATGGAAAAAACACTGTAGATACTTCAGTTGCAGGCAGGGGCGTAGCAAAAGACTATGGTTGAGGGAGATGGAGAAATTAAAAAGTTTCCAACTCGAAAATCAAATTTTGCCAACAAGAAAATAATGTCTCTATCAGGTTTGTACCTAAATTTCCCCTCAATGGGAAAGGGGAGGAGTTTGAGGCTACTTTCACAACTCTCCTGCATTTTGTTATGTAACTTCCAATTTTGCCAACTAGCCATAATTTCACAGAAATAATCTTAATATTTACATTTCTCCTGAATTGTAGCAAGTCAGTGTGAATTTTCCCAACTCCCCTTGATTTGGACAACTCTCCTTAATTTCATAAAAACAATTAAAATCTTTACATCTCTCCTATCTGAAAAGTCACTTCAAATTTTTCAAACTCCCCAAGATTTTGCCAAGTTGTCTCGATTTTTTCCAACTCTCCTTAGTTTCACAAAACCAATCCCAATTTTCACAATTCAGCTGTATTTTACCAAGTGGTTTCCAATTTTGCCAACTGCTCTAGATTTTGCTAACTCACCACAATTTTAGAGAAAAAAAAAACAGTTTTTACATTTTACCTGATTTTTGCAAAGTCACTCTGAATTTTGCCAACTCACCTAGATTTTGCGAAGTTGCCTCGATTTTGCCAACATGCCATTAATTTTACAGAAAAAAGATTCAAATTTTTACATCTCACCTGAATATTGCCAACTCCCCACAATTTTCCGATCACTCCAAATTTTGCAAACTGACTGTAGATTTTTCCAAGTTTCCTCAATTTTTCCAACTCGCCGTAACTTTACAGAAAAAACTCTCCAATTTTTGCATCTCACCTGGTTTTTACAAAGTCACTCAGAATTTTGCCAACTCATCATAATTTTGCAGAAAAAAAAATCCCAATCTTTACATTTCACCTTAATTTTTTGCCAACTCCCCACGATTTTCCCAAGTCGCTCCCGAATTCTGTCAAGCCCCCAAGATTTTGCCAACTCACCTGTATTTTCCTAAGTGGCTTTGAATTTTGCAAACTGCTCTAGATTTTACCGTCTCCATTTTCCCAGTTGCCTCGATTTTGACAACTACCCTAGATTTTGCCAAGTTGTCTAGATTTTGCTAACTCCCCTTAATTTTACAAAAAAAAAGATTAAAATTTTCACAACTCACCTAGATTTTATGAAGTCGCTTCAAATTTGGCAACTCCGAGTTACTTTGGGGGGAAAGCCGTTGGTTGCAGGTGCTACAGAACAATTATTGCCAGTCTTTGCAATGTTTGATCTTGATTTTTCCAGTAGTGAAAAATATTTCCTTTCATATAATAAATTCTCTTTGCTCTCTCAAATTCAATAAATAAAACTGAAATTTTCTTTTATCTCCAGTTTTTCGGTTTCATCAAGATAGGTTTCCGTCAAATCATTTGTTGAGTCGTTTGATGACACTGATTTTTATTGATGGTTTTTTATAGCAGAGATTTGCTGTGCTTTTGAATGTACTCAAGCAAATGAATTAAACGAGTTTTCGCTGAGACTTCAAATAGCATAAAAATAATCTAATGAATAAATATAAGTAAAGAAATTGAAAACTTTGCTTATTTAACTTTATTCAGTCTGTTCTTAAAGGACCAGCAGAGAAGCACAAGACATGCTTCATCGAAACATGAGAATTACTTTCATTTTTTGCACCATACATCGAAGAGCCAAAACATTATGACCAGCGAGTCTTTATGCAAATCGAAGCAACCGCAGGCAAACGATAGCGGGTGTGAAGGTCATGTAACGGTATAAATAACAGCTGATATTGAGCTCTGTTAATCAGTGTTATTCTTGTTCTTCAGATGGAAAAGGCAACAGCCTTAAGCAAGTTTGACAAAGCCAAATTGTAATGGTCAGACGATTGGGTCAGAACATTTCTGAGATGGCAAGACTTGTGGAATGCTCAAAGTCAGCTGTGGCTAGTACCTCCAAAAAGTGTTCCGAGGGAATAACCACAAACCGCCAGCAAGGTGTGAGCCAACCACGGCTAATCGATGCTAGAGGTGAGCGAAAGCAATTCCGTATGATACAAGCCAACAGAACGGATACTGTGGTACAACACACAATACATCGAACCCTGCTGAAAATGGGACTTTGCAGCCACAGACTGCTCTGAGTGTCATGCTAACCTCGGTTCACCATTGAAAGCACCTACAAAGGGCACCCTAGCATCAAAACTGGACCTTGAATGATTGGAAAAAGGTCGTCTGGTCTGATGAATCTCATTTCATTTTCCAGGAACCTGTTGTATTTAGAGGTAAATGAAAAAATCTTTTTACGATTAGATAGGAACTGATAAAACATTATAAACTTCCCTGTCGGAATCTTTCAAACACTATAATTGCACCCTCCAATGGTGAAAACGACTGAAAATTCCAAAATTTCAAATGAATATTGCAATGATGTATTATGATAGAAATATGAAATTTTGGTGGTAAAATGTGAACGTCATGAAGTTTCCACTGGGAACAATGAAAATGATAATTAGAAAACTCTTTTTTAATTTGATTGGTACTAATGAAATATTATAATTCGCATTTTTCAAATACTTAATAGTTTTAACCGGTAAAGATATATACCGATCACTGAAAAGAGTTGGGTTGTTGTTGGGTTGTTTTACTTATGAGCAGCATTTTTTTGCACACCATGGGCTAAATGGCCAGGTCACAAGGACCCCAAAGGCTCAGAGAAGGTTGGGGGAGGGGACCACCAGAACAGCTGTTGGGAGACAGATGGTAGTCTCCCGTCAAGGCTATCCAGCGTGTTCTTTAACGTGCAGAGGGTGCGGCTCTCCCGCACACTGGGCCACTGCTTAACTTCCCATCCGACGGATGGTGGCCTTTCCAAGCCCATCAGTGTCCCCTACTGACCGTGGGCAGGGCGGGGAATTTTGCGGAGATAAATCTCAATGCTGACCCAGCTGGGACTCAAACCTGGGAACTACAGATTATGAGACTGGCATGCTACCGAATGAGCCACCCCCGCCCCTTCACTGAAAAGAAGAAATGGCGGAGCTGTAATAGAGTTTTACAAATAATATGCATAGAATAGAAATTTGAAAAACTAGTAGTAGTTTTTAAGAGATATTCCACTGACAGCAATAATCTACCCACTTTTCTGAGACAGGTGTGGGAAATGCAACTTTTTAGATTTAAGAATTAAAAGATGAATACTTTTATGTTGCATAATTACTCATGAAATACTATTTTCATTTTCCCATCATCCATTAGCTCAAATTAAAACTTTTAAGGAATGAAACAGTATGTACAGGAAAAACTTTGTTCTCTTTGAAAATAAGATTCTCATATGGGCCAGAGGCAATATGCATCCTTCTAGTTTAGAAGTTATAGAGCTTTGAAATTAGCTTACACTGACATACCATGGAGAGAGGTGTATATATATATAGGCTTATCATACTCCCTAGTTTTAAGCTCTTGTCCTGGCATCTGTATGGTTTTAATTCTTTCCCTTCTATGACTTTCTTATTGAAAGTAGTTGATATTGCTACAAATTCCACATTCACAAGATTTGTAGATAGTTTGGAAAACAGCAATTTGCAAAGCGATTACACTTAATTGGGATAGAAACACTGGAAGAAGGGACCACAGCAGAAGAAAAGTGAGTACAGCCTTTTAGCGTATTTGCGAAAATAACATTTCTTTTTTCATGTTATTAAATTTACCTCTTTTTTAACTGGAACATCAGCTCCTATTGAATTACAGTTCTCACTCATGAACAACGTTTGATCACAGGATGGGAGTCTCGTGTCGGTAAGTTCCGTTCAGGCTTTGGTTAACAGTACTTACCAACAAAAAAATTGACTTATGTCTGGAATTTCATAAAAAATTAGGAATGATAAAAAATATGCAATAAATGATTTTTTTCTGTGCTTTACAATAAACTAGAAGAACTGCTCCGTGTTGCTCAGGCTTCTATATAATAATTAAGAGTAGCAGGCTTATTCATAACTGGTGCGCAGACACTCATTAACATTCAGGATGATGCCCCCAGTGGCAGACGTTTTCAACTCCCCATAATTCTTCATGTAATCAATCGATCAATCATGAATATGGTATGAGGGTTCCACTTAGTTATGGCTACACACAGATTCAAGATTGGGTTCCTACTGTGATGGATCAGGTTTGAACCCAATGCAAGTGTCTGAAATCTCTGGGAGCACTGCCATCACCTACCTTATGAATGGCGACTTGAAATTTATGAATCGATAGGTTATCGATCTTTGAAGTTATCAATGGACAGATGTTTCATAGCAACTTTTCAGGGTGGGTATAATTTTCTGGGGTTCAATCCCATAAAATACACTAAGTTACGGGGAGATGAAGTTGCAGATGAATATAAAATTAAAAGGACCTTCTTGCTCAGAAATTAATTAAAAATAACTTAAAACTCTCTGTCGTTGAGCAATACAATTTTAAAATTTATCCTTCAAACTATTTGCACGTTGAAAGTTTTTAGGAGAAAACTCGGAAGCTTTTTGGAGCAATGACAGTGCTCTGTCTTCAATGAAGTGACATTATGTGGTAACATTAGGTCTGTTTAGACAAAGAGCTTCTTTCGACATGTCATGAAAGGCGATTCCAGTGTCTTGGTTGCAGGTGGGGACAGAAAAGCTTTTGCAATCATCGTATGAACTACTGAATGGTAAACAAATTTTAAATTTTGGATTTAAAAACTGAAATGGAGTTTTTTTCTTCTTGACATCCTGCATTTTACGGTTCCCTCTGGTAGCATAAGTATTACGAAGCGAAATTCCTTTATGTGAGGGGCTCTGAAACTCTGAAGACTTTACCTCTGCTCTGAAATATTTTTCCCCACTCGCCCTTAAACCTGACGATCTTCACGTGCATTCTTTGATCCTAATGGGTCATTATTTCAATAGCCTTGCAGACTATGGTTCCGTAGAAAGTAGACACATGTGCAAGCAGTGCGGCATCATCACAGTGTGTTTACTCCTAGCTCAGGGGCGTCTGTTGTTAGCTTGTTTTGGCTGACATCAGTTTGGTGCTCTGTGAACCTCTCTTGTAAAGAATGTATGGTTTTGCTGATGTAATAAACAATGGAATTATCTGGCAAATGTAGGGAAAATCGGTATATACCCAATTTTGGAAGTAGGCTAAATTTGTTTCTGTCCCTTTTGATTAATTTCTTCAGATTTGGAGCTGGGCTGAAAACAATTTTGATATATTTGACTCTGAATAATTTGCAGACTGATTCACATAGGACAGGAATGTAAGAAATAGGTAGGCAAAGATTGTACATTCGGGGTCAAATACTTAATAGTTTTAACATATATATCTTTACCTATCACTGAAAAGAGTTGAAGTGAATGGAAGTGAATGGAAGGAGAACCGAATCTCTTCTGTTTTTGTTTCTATATTTACTGATTAATTTGTCTATTGTTGTTGAGTTGTAGCCATGGGAAGCAGCAATTGAATGGATGTTTTGAATTTCTTTTTCAAGCAGCTGCTAATTTGAAGATATGGTGAAGGACTTATGTGTGAGGGAATGGAAGGCTGCACGAATCCGCGCAAATGACAGAGGGGATGTAGGTAGGTTTTCGGTATACTGACATCATCAAGGTGCCTGTGTCATCTTTTTGGATGAAAACATCTAAATATGGGATGGCACTGCTATTTTCCTCCTCCTTAGTAAAATCTATCATAGGATATTTATCATTGGCAGAGTCAATGAGGCTGTTTCAATGCTGCCATTCCAAATTAAATGTACATCGTCGACATAGCGATACCAGAAGAAGGGTAAAATTGCTGTTGAGTTGAATAATTTTGTTTCGAGATCAAAAAATCTCAGATAGGATGCTGGAGAGGGGTGAGCCCATGGGGCCCCTGAGTCCTGCCTGTAGATTTGATTGCCAAACTGGAAATAGTTGTTTTCGGTGACGAGTTTTAGAGCCTCGTGAATGGCATTGATTTCGGGAAGGGAAAATTTTTGCATTTCAATAATTTCTGTCCAAAACAATATGACCACATCAAAAACTGGAGTGGATGGGAATAAATGGACAGTGTGACTAATTTGCTGTCAGGAGGAATGGACAGATCTTTGATTCTGTTGAGAATTTCTCAACAGACTCAAGGATTTGTCCATTAACTAATTTTTGTCCGAAACAATATGACCGTATCAAAAACTGCAGTGGATGGGAATAAAAAGAGACTACGTCATGTGTGACTAATTTGCTGCAGGAGGAATGGACTTGGGTCAGTTGAGAATTTCTCAACAGACTCAATGGCAGGAACTCAGGGGCCCCCATTGGCTCACCCTTTTCTGGCACCCTATCCGAGATTGTTCTTCAAGATCTTGAAACAAAATTATTCAACTCAGCAGCAATTTTACCCTTTTTCTGGTGTCACTATGTCAACGATATATTTTTAATTTGGAATGGCAGCAATGAGCAATTAACAGCCTCATTGACTCTGCCAATAATATATATCCTACAATACGTTTTACAAAGGAGGAGGTAAATAGCAGTGCCATCCCATATTTAGATGTTTTCATCAAAAAAGATGATGCAGGAGCCTTGATGTCAGTATACTGAAAACCTACCTAAGTCCCCTCCATCATTTGCGCAGATTCTTGCACCTAACAGGCGTACAAAACCGCAGCCTTCCATTGCCTCACACATAGGGCCTTCGCCATATCTTCAAACGAGCAGCTGCTTGAAAAAGAAATTCAAAACAACCATTCCTGCTTCCCATGGCTACAACTCAACAACAATAGACAAATTAATCAGAAAATATAGAAACAAAAACAGAAGAGGTTTGGCTCTCCTCCCAATCACTGACCCCGAACGTACAACCTTTGCTGGACCTATTTCTTAGGTTCCTGTCCTATGTGAATCAGTCTGCAAATTACTCAGAGCCAAAAATATCAAAATTGCTTTCAGCACAGCTCCAAATCTGAAGAAATTAATCAAAAAGGACAGACAAATTTAGCCTACTTCCAAAATCGGCGTATACTGATTTCCCCTACATTTGCCAGGTAATTCTGTTGTTTACTACTCAGCAAAACCATACGTTCTTTACAAAAGAGATTCACAGAGCACCAAATTGATGTCAGCCAAAACAAGCTAACGACGACCACTGCCGCCAAGCTAGCAGTACAACACACTGCAACAACAGATTGGGAGGATGCCACACTGCTTGTACATGTTTCTACTTTCTACGGAACCATAGTCTGTGAGGCTATTGAAATAATAACCTTGTCCGTCCCCACCTTCAACCAAGACATTGAAATTGCGCTTCACAATATGTGGAAAGAAGCTCTTTGTCTAAACGACCTAACGTCATCACATAATGTCACTTCACTGAAGACGGAGCACTGTCATTAATCCGAAAAGCTTCTGAGTTTTCCTCTAAAAACTTTCAACATGCAAATAGTTTGAAGGATAAATTTTAAAATTTCATTGCTCAACGACAGAGAGTTTTAAGTTTTTTTTAACTGTAGATGAAGTTTGGAGAGCCTAGCTTTTCCCATCTAAGAGATGTCGAACACACAGAGAGACAATTGCTCTAAGACATGTAATAGATTTAAATAAATCATTAGTTTGCTCATAAATAACACATAGATAAATATCTCCTAAAACAGCTGCTTGCTACAGAGGTCTGACATGAGCCTGTCAGTTTACTATGCCATAGAAGAAGGTCTGTGGAGATGGCAGGACTCCAGCAGAAAGACAACACAATCATCTATGCCTTACCCAGGGCTCAAACCCAGGTCCCTTTGATCAGTAGCCAAGAGTGCTACTGATCAAAAGGATCTGGCCACAGGATGGCTATTTGCTCATACATCCATTTTCTTATATTGCTTAAAACAAGCATGCTACCTTGATTTTCAGGTTTTTTCCTTAATGTCCCAGTTTGGTTGTATAAAAACATGATAAACTTCTACATATATATATATACACGCACATTTACACATACTATGCTACAGAAATATTTGCTTTAAAAACTATAGAACTACCTGCACTCAGTGATTCCAAAACATCCAGTATTGGAACTACGTTCTGTTCCAATTATTTGGAAAGTCGAAAAATGCCAATCCAGTTCGACGATTTGGAAGCTTAAGTGCTGCAATGTCAAAAAGGTCTTAAGTGCTATAATATCTTAGGTCGGTTGAGGGAAAATATGCCACTGTGTTTTCTGTTTGCTTGTGGGTTGCCAGCCCTAAGTGAACAGAGGCACAGGTACCAGAACTCTGGTTTAATGATTTGGAAATATAAATCCTGGAATGGCATTCCTGTTCAATGATTTGGAAATGTATGTACTAGAATAGCATTATGATTGAATTTGAGCAATTCTTTAATAATTGCTTCCCCTATTCAAAAAGTCACACTTTGCCACTGTATAGGATCAATTAACATCTGATAGGAATCTTTGCTGTCCCAGTAGTCAAGTGGTTAGCACACTTGGCTACTGATCAAAGGGACCTGTGTTCAAGCCCCAGGTAAGGAATGGATGTTTGTGTCAATTTTCTGCTGAGGTCCCGCCATCCTCACAGACCTACTATGGCATATTAAACTGATAGGCTCCTGTCAAACTTCTGTGGCAAGCAGCTGCTTAAGAGAATTTTTATTTTTATTATTTATGAATCTTCAGCTTGATAGCTTGGTTGACAATGCAGAGGAAGTGGCTAGACAATGTATCTGGTACAGCAGAAAGCTGATAATTTTTAAGCTTATAAGAGGGATAAACTTAGTAAAGTTATTGAAGGTGAGGATTCTTTCATGGCTAGGTGGCCTGATTATTTCAGAGATGTTATAAACAATGCAGTTAGTTCTACTCCAATTGTTTGTAATAAAGGATAAAGGCATTACTGGCTTCTATGCTAAACCTACATGTAATGGACAGAAAAATGGAAACAAGGTTTGTGGAAAGCCTTTAGTTTATGTTAAACAACAGCATATACATGCTACTGACGAAGGCATCAAAGCATGCAAATTCAGTGAGTTCAGTGATCTGCCACTACTGATCTGGTCATATATGGCTACTTTTTTTTTTCAACCCTGCTGAGGAGTGGTTAACTTCACAGGGTTCTGGTGCTGACCATTTATACCTACTAGACTGGACTGGTTTATGGATTTGAGTTTGATTATGGATCCTGGACTTGCTGCACTGGTGGGCCTCTGTTGAGGGAGAATCTGCCACTGTGTTTTCTGTTTGCTTGTGGGTTGCCAGCCCTAAAGTGAACAGAGGTACGGGATACCTCATATCAGCTGGTGGATAATCCTAATCAGAGGCCATTGCAGGTACCTGAACCTCACTTAGCTAGTTGGGCATCATGAATCTTAAACTGGAGTAATGTGCCTCAGGCAAGTCTATGGCTCTTGAAAAGATCCACTTAAAAAGGTGGTGCCTGAAGTTCCTACCAGTATGGGTGGTTTCAGCATTTAGCAGTGGAGAACCTCAACCCTCACTTTGCTAGTTGGGCACTGCCAATCTTAAACTGGAGTAATGTGTCTCAGGCAAGTCTATGGCTCTTGAAAAGGTCCACTTGAAAAGGTGGTGTCTGAAGTTCCTACCAGCATCAGTGACTTCAGCCTTTAGCAGAGGAGGAACAGGTCTTTGTCACATGCCTGCGATCAGGAGACTGTTTGATATGTTGGCCCTACCTCTCTCAATAAACCTTGTTTTTTTTAAAAAAAATCCTACTAATCATTTTCTCTCTGCTAGTATGTGGAACGTGAGCACATCATATAGAGATTATTCTCTTGATGTCCTCATGCAGGAATTCCAGCATTATGACCTAGATATTCTAAGCTTGCAAGAGACCAGATGGACAGCTAAAGGTGAGATACTTAAAAATAACTTTAAATTTCTCTTTTCAGGCAGGGAGGGTGGAAAGCAACTTCAAGGTGTAGGTTTGCTTCTCAGCAGAGACTTCAATTATACCCTTCTAGGATATGACTGCATTAATGAAAGATTTCTTACAGCAAAATTTAAAACAAAAATTAAAGACTTGAATGTCATCTGTTGTTATGCCTCCACAGAGGACTCTGATGAGAACGTGAAGTATATGTTTTACAGCCAGTTTTAGGATATTTTGAATTCTGTGCAGAAAGGAGATATTTCTCTTGTGCTAGGTGACTTCAATGCTAAAGTTGGTACTGACTCTGACTTTTGGGCAGGAGTTTTAGGTCCCTTTGGCATTGGTAGTTCCAATGGCAATGGAGAAGGTATGAATAACTACATACTATAAACACCGGGACATTTATAAATATAAATGGGTTTCACCTGTATATCACCTTTAACACTGAAGGTCTGAAAGATCCATATATAGCCAAAGCATACCATGATAAGCTACTTGGTCATTACGAAAATTATGGTTTGCTTGCTGCTGAAGTTGAGAAAGAATGGGATCAGTTTAAACAGGCTTTTATTGAAACCAACAATACCCTTTTGGATAAAAGGTAACAGAGGAAACAAAATTGTTTGAACAATAAGGCTATGGAACTTATTTCTGAAAGAAGGAAATGCACGATTAATATGAATCAACACCCTACTAGTCCTAACAGAAGGCATTAAAACAAGCTTAATAAACATGTAAAGGATCAGTTAACAACTGATAAGATTCTTTGGCTTCATAGCTTGGCTGAAAAAGCAGATGAAGCAGTTAGACAGCACAACAGCAGGGGGTTGTACTAGATAATAATGTTTCATATGGGAAGACTGACAGGTACATAGGGATTAAGGAATAAACATGACAAGGTGGTTGAAGGTGAGGAGTCTGTGATGGCTAGGTAGGAAAAACTAAAGTGATGGAAATTGGTCAGGCAGGTGGTGCTTTAGTTGCTTTGAATGGCTGTACTCTTGAGCAAGTGTTGTGATGGTCCACCCCTTCACTTTTGCTTTTACTTAACCAGTTTTACTTTATTTATGTCATATTTATCATTTGGAGATGAAATATTTCATTTTTGGACTGATCACAATTCTTACTTCCAAGCTGTGGAAGGAGTTGCGCATGCGCAACTCCGAATTTTGATTGTCAGTCATTAATGTGCACATGTAGTACAAGACCCCTCTTGCATCATAACTAGTGTGATCGCCAGATTATGAAAATGTTTTCCTGGCATGCAATAGACACATGCCGGATTTGTACACCGCAAGTTATAAAAGTGGCATTATGTCACAGAGTCAATATTGTTAGTGGAAGCTGAGTAAAGAATGATGTTAGTCAGTATTGTTAGTAGTAAGTGGAAGTTGAGTAGAAAATGATGTTAGTGGGAGGAGGAGGAGTCAGAGAGAATGTGTTGTGTAGATAGAAGGAGTTGTTAGTAGAGATTTAGGTAGATGTGAGTTGTTAGTTACTCCAACTTTTTGTATTCATCAACTGAATTGATGTCTTTGAATTTTTTTGGAAATAAACTTTGTTTCAAAATTTTTGACTTTTGCTATTTTTCTCTTGAGCAATGTTAATTGATTTTTGATTACATTTAAACTTTAATTAAACTTGACTATCCTTTTTGAATTCTTGCTCAATAAGTAACACTATAAAATAAATAAAAATAAATACCCCCTCAAGCAGCTGCTTGCCACAGAGGTCTGACAGGAGCCTGTCAGTTTATATGCCACAGTAACACTATATATATATAAAACAAACCCTTTTTCAACTTTATTTGGCAAGTTAATATTGCCTGGTGTCCGACAAGCTATCCAGAATTTTGAATAAATTTGGATCAGACAAAAGGTCCAACTTTAAAAGTTAATAATCTTTGGAGCATTACAGTGTCTCAGTTTAATTATCTTGAGAGCTATATAACTGATATTGGTGATGTACAGTGCGAGATAATAGAATAGGGATTGTTGCTGGGACTTTTAAGAATCTGTGGAATGTGTGGAAAAATATGTACACCTAAAGACTAAAATTAGGCTGTATAATAGTTTGGTTCTCTCTACGGTTAGTTATGGTAGTGAAACATGGACCCTTTGTAAGCAGAATAACAAGAAACTTGATACCTTTGATTCTAGATGCTTATGCAGTATCTTGGACATTAGGTGGTTTGACTTTGTAATGATGAGGTTAGAGAAGGAGTCATCAACCTCTTTTGAGCAGCATATTGTGCAGAGACTTATTCGTTTGGCCATGTTACCCGTATGCATAGCTGCAGATTGGCAAACAGGATTATGAACATTGTGCCTAAGGGTTTCAAAAAAAGGGAGAGGCTTAGAATGCGATGGGCAGAAAATATCAAACAAGACCTTGCTAGAATTGGCCTCGAGTGGCCAAATGCAGCAGCTGTAGCTCAGAAGAGACACATCTGGAGGGGAAAATTACACAGTCTAGTTGGATCGCATAGTCCATGGCTGCATGAGAATTTTCTATGTATGATTTTTGCATTGAGTGCATTTGGCAGGAGCATCTATCACTAAGATAGCTGAACTCACTAATGTTTCATGAGGAAGTTTCCAAGGTTATGTCTACATGGGAATTTAAGGGGAAGTCATCATTTGCAAAAGGCAACAGTGGGTGAAAGGCAAACTCCAAAATCAAGACATTCGAGCATTAGTGCAATATGCAAAGTGAAACTGTGCTGCAATTTTAAATGCTGAACAGTGCAAACTTGTGCAGCGATTTCAACATAGGATGAGAGGCCAGTTCATCAAGAACATAGAACTCAATATCAAGGGTCGAGTTGCATCTCACAAACAAGTCACTCGTCACATCTGTCAATGCACGCTGACATGTCCAGTAGTGCAAAGAGCACAAGAGGTGTAGATTTCAGCAGTGGAGCAATGTGACAAGGTCTTATGAATCAGCCTACACTGTGTTCACAGCAAATGGATGAGTGCACGTGTGGCACCAACTGAAGGAAACTTACGAAAACTCAGATTGCTTATTTCTTACTGTTAAGGGTTCTGTAATGGTGTGGGGTGCTTTCTTGTGGTATGGTTTGGGTGCACTCCTTCCATTAGAAGGCAAGATTAATACCAATCACTATTTGACAGTCTTGAGTGATCATCTTCATCCAATGGTACAGCATTTCTTTCATGAAGAGAAAGCTGCCTTTCAGGATGACAATGTTCCCATCCACAGAGCACATGTAGTCACCCAGTGGTTTGAGGAGTATAAAAAAAGTCTTTTACATATCATGCCCACCGCAGTCACCAGATATCAGCCCGGTGGAAAATCTATGGGAACTTCTTGAAAGATGTTTCAGGCAGTGCTTTCCAGCTCCATCAGACAAGAGGAATTGATCGTGTTCTTGTGGACAAATGGTGTTGTATCCCTTGCTCCTCACACTTCCTCCTCCTTCAGACACTAGTAGACTCCATGACATATACAGGCTGTACTTGAGTCACAATTGTGGTCCAACACATTAGTGATTATGTTGCTGTTTCCATTTTTTTTTGTACATTACCTATAAATAACAATTTGAAGTTATTTTGGTTATCTCCAAATAAAAAAGTTAAATTCCCAGGGATATATGAAATTGTTACTGAAATGCTTAGAGCTAGAAATATTTCTCTGTCACATGGGTGACTGAAATTTTGAATTTTTTTTTATGATAAAGGTGTTGTTAAAAGATTTTACTACATCCATTATTATTATCCCTATTTCTAAGAAAAGTGATCTTAATGCTCGAGATAATTATAGGAGAATCAGTTTATCTTCTGTTCCATGTAAAGTTCTTTTCATTATCATGCTTAATAGAATTAAGAATTTGATTGATGGATAACTGTGCAATGAACAGTGTAGTATTCAAAAGCGGTAAGGGATGATTATGTCATTAAATTATTATCTGACATATCAAATATTTTCACTTAGGAAGAGACAAAATAGATCTCGATGTTGGCTCAGATGGGACTCGGACCTGGTAACTGCAGATAACAAGTTTGGCACACTACCAACTGAACCAACACCTCCCCCCTCCCCACCTCCTGTCTAGAAGGCAGCAGGTATCATGACAAATAAAATGAAGGAGGCTGAGAAATCACTAAGTAATCCAATAGATGTAATGTGTAGTCCAATAGATGTAAGTAATACAATATTTATAAATGTTCAAAAGTAAAAGACTCACCATGGTATATGGAAGAGAATAAATATAAGGCAAGAACAGTATAAATAATCCAAGGAATCACTGTTCAGTGATGATGTTATGGAGGAGGTTGGCCAAACCCTGTTACCTGAATGAAAGTGCAGTACAGTTATGGTTTTCTATTGGCTCCCCTCCACTTAATGTTTGTATAGTGTACATCACCTGATTTGAAGTAACACCAAGATCTGGAGGCTACAAATATGGAAAATTTGAAGTGGTCATCTGCAGATATTGGCCAAAGGAGTGGGCCAAGTGTCACAATACAGTAAATTTTTTATCTGCAAACAAACTTCTATCACTACTACAGCCACAATGACATCAATATTTTGGACTGTTATGCAATCCACTACTCAAAGAGCAAACAATGAGTCACCATGAAATAAACACCATTCAAAAAAAATTAGGAAGTAAAAACTAAAATAGAATGCACTTACATTTTTTTACAAAATAAGGCTTTTTGCCATGTTTTAAGGTTTCAATAAGTTTTTCTTTGCATTTCATTTCTTCTTTTAAAGCATTGGCTTTCAGTTTTTCTGTTCTCTCTTGATTTTTCTACAGAAAAATGAAAATAAATAATACAAATAGTGAAAGTAAATCTATTATAAATATACAGAAACATGAAATGATGAAGTACACAAGTTTTAACCAATATTTCTGATCAGATATGATCCATTTGATTTAACTATTATTTATATGTTATTTTGGTCCATTTCATTATTCAGTTCATTTGAATAGATACTTATTTACTGTACCATGTATTTAAAAATACAATTAAACAGACCATCTTGCTCAGAAAATAATTAAAATAACAAATTAATTTGAACTACACAGCAAAATGTTCAAAAATATTTAATTAATTATGTTATTAATATTTAATTAATAAATTATGCTATAATAATATTAATAGCTCCTGAGCAACATTATTCTACATTTAGCTTATCACTATTTACATAGTCAAGCCATGAGTATTTTTTACCATGGTATAATATCACTTGAGGACACTTTTAATCCTTGCGAAAGATTCCCAAGTAAATAGGTGGAAAATATTACCATTTCAAGTGTCTTCTAAACTTCTTTTGCTAGCTTAGTTGGTCATGCTGTTATCCTTATGTTGTTCTTGCAAGGACCCTGCATCAAGGATCTTAATTTGGTTGCCAATGATTTCTTACTGGCAGCCACTGCTAATACACTATGTTAATCACTTGATATTTGGATACCGGATACCAGTCCAAGTTTTTAACTAAGTAGACACTGACCATAATTAATAACTAACCAATGCTGGTTGTGTTGCTCACATTCCCTATTACTCATATTACAGAACACAGTTGTTCAAACAGCCTCATCTTACAATTAGTATAATAAATAAATAAATACCCCCCAAGCAGCTGCTTGTCACAGAGGTCTGACAGTAGCCTGTCAGTTTATACACCATAGTAGGTCTGAGAGAATGGCAGGACTTCAGCAGAAAAAAACACAAACATCAATGCCTTACCCAGAGCTCAAATCCAGATCCCTTAGATCACTAGCTAAGCATGATAACAACTCAGTCATGGGACAACATCTTAAAAAACATTCACCGAACTAAGTTTTAAATCAAAAACATTAAAAGTCACAGACACAAACATTGCAATTTAAAAGAATGACCATCCTCTCCACAAGACAACATGTTTCTCCCTGACACCAGCGAGGCTTCATTTGGCACTATATCTCTTGAGGTTTGGTTTCCACTGTGCTACTCGCACAGCACAAGGTTTCACGCTGCCAGAAGGGGCAGGATTTCGGTGTTACACAGGTGATCTTTATGCAAATTAATCATGATGTTTTCCATGTACTGAAATTGGTATTTATTTGGAGGTGTGGCAATGGCTTTATATGTTAAATTCTCTATTTGCAAATGACTTTCAAGAATTGTTTGTGATAAAGCTGTACTAGATTTTTTATTTTTTATGTCTTGTTAATGTTCTAATAAGTGCTGTTCATGTGTTCTATGTTTTTCCTATATATTGATTCCCCCCCCCCCAATTTATTTTCAGCCTCAGGCATCTCGACATCATAAACCCCTCCCATTGGGATATGTTATCTCTATCATTAATAACTAAATTTTCAATTGTGTTAGTTACAGTGTGTGGCATTTTTAATTCATATTTACTTATTGTACATTTCATAGTTTTAGATATACCAGAGATATATGGGAAAACGTGTGTATATTGTATTTTATTTAATGTTGTGTTGGGTTAGGTTGTAAAGTTTGTTGCATTTTATATTTAGCCGTTTTCTGAATTTTATTAACAAAATTGCCAGAGTATCCTGCTGACCTTGTTATATCATATATCAGTCTTATTTCTTTTTTAATAATTCATTATTAGATGAGTATCTATATGCCCATATAAAATACGTATTTATTACTGATTTTTTATAATTGATAGGGTGTATTGAATCATACAGTATAAATTAGGAGTAATTGTAGGTTTTTGATACACACGGTAGTACAACCTGAATGTTTATGTTTAATTAATATATCTAAGTATGGCAATTCTCCGTTTATTTCTGATTCGCATGTATATTTAATGGTAGGCATAATACTATTAAATGTTACTCAGTATTAAGTGTCACTCTCTAATTCATGTATATGATGATCCAAGAAAATTAAAGCATCTTCTACGTAACGTAAACATACTCTTTTTAAGGCTGATTCTTCAACATGCCACATAATGACATCAGCATTGAGGCCAGAGGGTGGTGATCCCATTGTGAGCCTCTCAGTCTGAACCCATGGACAACCACACCAACAAACCAATTACAATTAGTAGCCAGGTTCAGGGCCTCGTGTATACTAAAATACTGTTGGGTCATGGCACTGGTAACTTTCAGCACTCCACTTTCAGCCACATCGTTGCATCCAAAATAGGTGTATTTGGATACAACAACACAACGTCTAGGAAGTGAATTGTTGTTGTGCTTGTGATTTTTGTTTGCTGTATAATTTTAATTGCATCATGACATGATATTAAAGTACATTGTATTGGTGGGAAATATGGACAAAAAAAGTTAAAACAATGCTCTTTCTAGATTATAAGTAGGGGCTTTACATTTATTTATTAATGGTCTAAATGGGTGGTTTTCCTTATGCAATTTAATTTTTACAAACATTTGTGGGATATCAGGATATACTGCTGGTCTGCATGCCTTAGTTATAATTTGGGGTAAGTAGGGGTCATTTTTCAACTCTGCTAATTTTTTAATAGTTTCAGATATTGAATTCTTTACTACAGGTTGTCTCTAAAGGGTAGCTACATAGTCACTGAAAGGAGAGCTATGCATCAATAATCTGTGATGATACATAGAACTGGCCACGCTTACCACCTAATGTTCAACACCACCTTCTCATTGTGCAGGTCGTTAGTACCTTTCAAAAGAGATACTCTCTTGTGGAAATGAAAGGGAGGGGAGGGCTGCCAGATTAGTGTGGCCTGATTAGTAACATGATCTGGACAACTATGGCTACTTTTCTTTTTTTCTACCCTGCTCAAGAGTGGTCAACCACACAGGGTCCTGGTGCTGACCTTATAAACTTACTGGATTAAGGCTCTGAGCTTGATTCTGGATCCTGATTTTGTGCACTGGCGGTTTCTGTGGAGAGAGAATCTTCAGCTGTGTTTTCTGTTTGTTTGCGGGTTGACAGCCCCAAGTGCATAGATTCACAGGATATGTTTTATCAGCTGGTGGAAAATCCTGAGCAGAGGTCATCGTAGGCACCTGAACTCTTGCTTCTACAGGCATCATCAAATTCTACATTGGAGGAAGTCTTCCAGTGTAGATGGCTTCAGCATTTAGTGGTGGGGGAATGGGTCTTTGCCCCATGTCTGCGATTAGGGGACTGTTTGATATTGTTGGCATTCCCTCTCTCAATAAACATAGTTTCTTTAAACATCCTAATAACCATTTTCTCTCCATAGGTAGTTGGAATGTGAGGACTCTTCACAGAGCTTATTCTCTGGATAATAATTCACACAAGAATTCTACTGTTATAATTTAGATATTCTCGGCTTGCAAGAGATGAAACCAAATTTTTCTGTCCAAAAAGATGGATAGATAAAAGTCAGATTCTTAAAAATAATCTCAAATTTCTCTTTTCCGGGAGGGACAATAATAAGCATCACCAAGGCATAGGTCTGCTTCTCAGCAGACATGCCAATGATGCTCTTCTAGGATAAGTGTGTATTAATGAAAGGTTTCTTATGGAAAATTTTCAGACAAGCATTAAAGACTTGAATGTTATCTGCTGTTATATCCCCATTGAGGATGCCAATGAGGATAAGAAGGATAGGTTTTACAGACAACTTCAGGATATTTTGAATTCTGTCAAAAAAGGAGATATTACCCTTGTTCTTGGTGATTTCAATGCCAAAGTTGGCATTCACTCTGACTTTTAGGGAGGAGTGATAGGCCCTTTGGTATTGATAGCTCCAATGCCAAATGTCTCCAACAGGTAAGTAAACTTAATGGTTTGAGAATGACTAACACCTATTACAAACACCACAACATACATAAGTACATGTGGATTTTGCCAGATGGGCTGCATAAAATTATGATAGATTATATATTAACAGTAAATGGGCTAGTTCTGTTAGAAATACTAGATAATATAGGGGAGCTGAAATTGGATCTGACCATTACCTTGTTAAAAGTGTCTTGCAACTTAATCTTAAGAAGTGTTGTGCTAAGGTTAAAAAAGTTACCTTTAACACTGAAGCTCTGAAAGACCCAGTTATAGCTAAAGCTTACCCTGATATGCTACTTAGTCATTATGGCAGTCATGGTTTGCCATACTGAAGTTGAGGAAGAATGGGATTGTTTTAAAAAGGCTTTCCTTGAAACTAAGAGTACTCCTTTAGGGAAAAAGATCAGAGAAGGCATAATTTTTTGAGAGATAAGGCACTAGCTTATTTCAGAAAGAAATAACTACAGGAATGTCCTTAATCAATACCCTACTAGTCCTAATAGAAAGGATTACAGAGAGCTTATAAACGTGTAAAGAATCAGTTAGCTGCTGATAAGAATCTTTGGCTTGATGGCTTGGCTGACAAAGCTGAGGAAGCAGTTAGGCAGCATAACAGCAGAGAGCTGTACCAGATAGTTAATGTTTTATGTGGTAGAAAACAGACAGGTATACAGGGATTGAAGGATAAACAAGTTAAGGTTATAGAAGGGGAGTATTCTGTCATGGCTAGGTGGGCTGAGCATTTCAGTGATGTTCTAAGCAATGTGGTTAGTTCTACTCCCATTGTTTGTAATGATGATAGATGCATTACTGGCTTTAACGTTGGCCCTATAACACAGTCTGAAGTTAGTTTGGCTGTTTCTAAACTTAAAGTACATAAATTCCCAGGGGCAGATGAAATTACTACAGAAATGCTTAGAGCTGGGAATGTTTTGGTTACCAATGGATGACTGAAATTTTGAATATCTTTTATGATAAAAGAATGGTTGCTAAGGATTTTATCAGAGCTATTATTATCTCTGTTTTTAAAAAAGGTGATTGCAGTTCTTGTAGTAACTATAGGGATATAAACCTACTTTCTGTTCCAGGTAATGTTCTTTGCATGATTGTGCTTAACAGAACTAAGAATCTGGTTGACAGTCAATTGCGTGATGAGCAATGTGGATTCAGAAGTGGTAGAGGATGTGTAGATAAAATATTTTCACTCAGGCAGATTCTTGAGAAATGTTTAGAGTTTAAGGAACTTTTGGTTGCTAGCTTTGTTGTTTTCAAAACGGCTTTTGACTCTGTTGATCGTCATAATTTGTGGTTTACTGTGAGATTGTATGGCATACCAGACAAGTCAGTTAACATAATGAAAGCTCTCTATAATAACACTGAATCGTGTGTGAGAGTTGGTAAGGCTTGTAGCAATTGGTTTAGCATTGCTTCTGGTGTTCGACAAGGGTGCATTTTGTCCCCTTTTCTCTTTAGTTTGGTTATTGATTATGTTATGCAAAATTCTTTGCAAGGGAAAGATTTTGGCCTTAAATGATCTAGAGATTTCAAAATTTCTGATTTAGATTATGCATATGATTTGGCCTTGTTGGCTAATGATGTTGATGAGATGAATTCTTTCATTAGGGCTGTTGATGAGACTGGTAATAGAGTTGGGTTGGTGATAAACAGAGATAAAACTAAAGTGATGAAAATTGGTCAGGCAGGATGTGATTCAGTTAATCTGAATGGTTGCAGTCTTGAGCAGGTGTTACAGTTTAATTACCTTGGAAGTTATGTAACAGATACTGGTGATGTGAGGCATGAGATTAATAGGCGAATACGGATTGCCTCTGAGACTTTTAGGAATCTACGGAGAGTGTGGAGAAATAGGCATATACACCTAAAGACTAAAATTAGACTGTATAATAGTTTGGTTCTTTCTAGGGTTAGTTATGGTAGTGAAACTTGGACATTTTGTACACAAGATAACAGGAAACTTGATGCTTTTGATTCTAGATGCTTACGCACTATCTTGGGTATTAGGTGGTTTAACTTTGTAACTAATGATGAGGTTAGGCAAAGGAGTCTGCAACCTCCTTTAAGTAGTATATTGTGCAGAGTTAGACTCAGCTGGTTTGGCCATGTTGCCCACATGGATAATTTGGCGAATAGGGTTATGAACAGTGTGCCTAGAGGTCTCAGAAGGAGGGGGAGACCTAGGATGCGGTGGGCAGACAATGTCAAACAGGACCTTGTTAGAATTGGTGTGAATGGTGAAATGCAGCAGATATAGCTCAGGACATATGCTTGGAGAACTAAATTGTGCTGTCTGGTGGACCTCCATAGCCCATGGCTGCTTAAGAATGATGATGTCTACAGGTTGACATTTTAAATCCTGTAATAACTGAGTTATTTTTTCATACCTTATCTATTAATACTACTTTTTTTTATCTGCTAGCATAATTTTTATTTCAGGATTATTTTTTAAATTATTTAATACCTTTGTTTCATTAATATGTTTTGTTTTCCAGTGTTTTGGTTTTGATCTTATTGTTTTATACTACCCTATATCTGAAAACATTCTTTATCCTTTACTATTATTGGTATTTTTTGAATAGTTTGTTCTCTTTGTGGTATCAATGTTGTTAATTTAGGTATTAATTTAGAATATGCAAATTTTGCCCCTTTTTCCAATATTTGAGTTTGTTTTTTATCCAATTGAATTTTAGAAAAATTAATAAATTTTGGTTTATTACAAATTTTATCCTTTACTTCTAAATATATATTATGTTGTTTCATATTCAAATTATTCCTTACTCAGAGCACTAAAAAGAAATAGTTGCCACACGAGATCAAAGATGGTGCCAAAAGAAGGCGCCTTATATTCACAGAAAGAATCATTATTAGTGGAAAAAAGACCGAGTCGGCATTAGTTCAACAGGTTAGAATACTCTGGCATATTTCTGGAGAGATGCAGGTTCGAATCCCATATGTTTGCAAAATTTTTTTGACAAAAACATTTTTTAAATTATTTAATTTAGTATTATATGTTTTACTTATTTTTTACATTTCTTTTCCTCTTTGGTAATATAAATTACCCAATAGTTGATTTAATGATATATGGGAAATTGTAGTCGCTAATTTTAAATATTCTAAATAAGTTTCCTTTTATATTTTCTAAATTGGGAATTACTTAGACTAAAATTTTTAATCAATTGTAAGAAAATTAAAATAATTCCAAAATTTTTACAAATATACTGGTTTCCACAAATTAAGGAAAAGCCCTATGTTTAGTCAATGGGAAGCTAACACCAAAGCTCTATAATTTCTAAAGTAAGTTTTTTGTTTTGAAAAATATGATTGCAGATAAAGATCTCAATTAAATAAATCAATAACTCGATTTTCAACAATATTAGTTCAGTATTTAATGAGTTATGGAAGTTTGAATATTTAGTGATAACAACATCCACCACAAAAATTGAATTCAGAAATTAAAACTTGGAATAAGTATTGTATCCAAGTGTTTAATAAAAGAAGTTTGTATTTTAGAACTTTGTGTCAAGAATATTTCCATTATTCTTCAGTTTTGTATAAGTTTCTTAAGACTGACATTGCTGCTGTTAAATATTCAGATTTCCATAATTCCTTAAAAACTGACTAATATTATTGAAAATTGAGATACTGATTTATTTGATTGAGATCTTTATCTGCAATCACATTTTTCAAAACAAAAAAACTTATGTTAGAAGTTATAGAGCTTTGACATTAGCTTCCAATCGACTTAACATAGGATTTTCCTTAATCTACAGCTGAAAATAAAATGTTATTAATAGCAATTAGACAAATACGAAGAGAAATTAGAAAATTATAAAAGGAAACTTATTTAGAAAATTTATAAAATTAACAACTACAATTTCCCATATATCATTAAATCAACTATTGGGTAGTTTATATTACCAAATAGAAAAAGAAATGCAAAAAAATCACTAAAAGATATAATGCTAAATTAAATAATTTAAATATGAAACAACATAAATATGTATAGAAGTAAAGGATAAAAGTGTAATAAATCAAAATTTATTAATTTCTCTAAAATTCAATTGGATAAAAAGCAAACTCAAATATTGGAAAAAGGGGCAAAATTTGCATATCCTAAATACCTAAATTAACAACATTGATACCACAAATGGAACACACTATTAAAAAAAGTCAACAAGAGTAAAGGACAGAATGTTTTAGGCTATACTGTAGTATAAAACAACAAGAACAAAATCAAAACACTGAAAAACAAAATATACACTGGCAGAATATGAAAAAAGAACACCCGGAAGGAATTCCTTTAGGAATGTCATATTATAATATGTTAATAGTTAAGGGCAGCAGAAATTGTGATCCAAGATAGAAAGTCACTGGGCAAAATAATGATGTCACTGAGGATGATAACATGTACGAAAGTAAAAAAAATGTACGAAGTGTGTATTTAAGGACTAAGGCGTGAAGAAAGAAGTTATTCATCTTGTGTTGTGTTGTTCAGTGCTCTTTGAAGAACCTACCATGCCTGGAAGACGCAGGCGCACAACATTTGTTCAGCTAACAGAGTTTGAGTGAGGTCGTATTGTGAGTTTTTGGGAAGCAGGTTGGTCTTTTCATCAAATTCCACACTGCACTGGACAAGAGGTTTCGGCAGTGATACAATGGTGGCATCGATGGTCAGTAGACCATTTGCACACTCACAGATGTGATTCCGGGAAATAGAGTTATGGACGCACGAGAGGATTGGCATATCAGGAGGGTGGCGGGGCAGATCGAATGGCTATGGTGTTACAAATTCGATCATCTATTATACCAAGGGTGTCTACAAGAACAATACACAATCGTCTATTAGAAGAAGGACTACTGGCACATGTGCCACTGGCATGGTTACCACTGTCACCTTATCACTGTCAAACACGTTTGCAGTGGTGTCAAGAATGAGTTCATTGGAGGGAAGAATGGAGTTTGTGGTCTTCATTGATGAAAGTCAATTCTGCTTAGGAAGCATATGATGGTCGTGTAAGCATCCAAAGGCAGCAAGGTGAGCAGCTTCTTCCATCGTGCATCCGCCAGTAACAAATAGGGCCCCACCAAGCATCATGGTGTGAAGAGCAATTAGATATCACTCTCGTACGTGTCTGGTATTTGTACAGGGTACACTGAATAGCAATATGTAAGTCAGTGACATCGTACAGCCGGTCGTTCTACCATATTTTAGTGTAATCCCAAATGCAATATTCCAGCAGGATAACATCCAACCACAATCCTCCTGGGCAACTCAACATGCTCTTCAGGCAGTGCACAAACTCCCTTGGCCTGCACACTCTCCAGACTTGTCTCCATGTCTGGGACTGGATCGGGAAACGACTCTTCCACAGACAGCGGCAGGCAATGACCATCGCTGAATTATGTGTCCCAGTTGAAAGCGTATGGAATGGTATCCTCCAGTGTGATATCCAGCATTTGTACGATCAACTGCATGCCAGATTGGAAGCTTGTAATTGCTGCTCGAGTAGGTTCAACACTTTATTAAAATGTGCTTTCTGTAAAATGTAATACTCATTAAAAGGTAAAATAAACATTGAATCACTTCACACGTGTGATCACTGTCCTTTCTCAACAAGTTATTTCTACTAAATAAATCTCATAGATTATGCTGTCCTTTTTTCAATTTCTGCCAGTGTATTATTTAAATATAAACATTCAGGTTGTATTACCACAGTGTATCAAAAACCTACATTTACATAAAAATAAATGACACATATATATATATCTACTAATAAATTACCACTTTGAAGTCAATTCAAATTTTTAGAGGAAAAATTGTCTTGAACCAGGTGGGATACTAACCCACAACCTCCTGATAACAGGTCAGGTGCTCTGGACCACTGAGCTACCAGCTGCCAATCAAGATTTCCTCTAATCAATGATATGAACATTTTCAATCTACATTACATCATATGCAGGGACTGTTCTGGCAATTTTGTCACAAGTGGCAGACAAATGCCATACAAATGGAAAGTATTTCTTACAAGTATACTGTTGATAAATAATAAACTCGATACATTTGGTATCTACTAATAAATTACCACTTTGAAGTCGATTCAAAAATTTAGAGGAAAAATTGTCTTGAGCCGGGTGGGATACAAACCCACGACCTCCTGATAACATGTCAGGTGGTCATATCTCAGTGGTCCAGAACACCTGACATGTCATCAGGAGGTTGTGGGTTCATATCCCACAATCTCTGAGTCGTAATCCAAACAATTCTTGAAAATCATTTGCAAATAGAGAATTTAACACATAAAGCCATTGCGGCACCTGCAAATAAATACCATTTCAGCACATGGAAAACATCATGATTAATTTACATAAATTAATTAAATAAACCAGTGTTACACCGAAATCACGTCCCTTCCAGCGGCGTGGAACCTTCTGCTGTACGAGCAGCACAGTGAAAGCCAAAACTACCAATAGAGGAAGATTCTTATTTAAAGCTGTAACATCAGGAGGTATAGTGCCAGATGAAGCCTCGCTGGTGTCAGTGAGAAACATGTCGTCACATGGAGAGGATGGTCAGTCTTTTAAATTGCAATGTTTGTGTCTGTGAATTTTAATGTTTTTGATTTAAAACTAAGTTTGTTGAATGTTTTTTAAGATGGTCCTGTGGCCGAGTGGTTAGCATGCTTAGTTAGTGATCTAAGGGACCTGGGTTCGAGCCCTGGGTAAGGCACTGACGTTTGTGTTGTTTTTCTGCTGAGGTCCTGTCATCCTCTCAGATCTTCTACTATGGTGTATAAACTGACTGGCTCCTGTCATACCTCTGTGGCAAGTAGCTACTTAAGGGGGTATTTATTTATTATATTAATTGTAAGATGAGGCTGTTTGAACAACTATGTTCTGCAATATGAGTCATAAGGAATGCAAGCAACACAATCAGCATTGGTTAGTGATAAACAACCTTATGGACAGTGTCTATTTAGTTAAAAACTTGGACTGGTATCCGATATCCAAATATCAAGTGATAAACATCAATGCTACATATTAGCAGCGGCTGCCAGTAAGAAATCATCGGCAACCAAATGCAGGGTCCTTGCAAGAACAACGTAAAGGTGACACTATGACCAGCTGAGCCAGCAAGTTGAGTCGGGTTGTTTTGCCTCTGAGCGGCACTTTTTGCACACCATGGGCTAAATGGCCAGGTCACATGGACCCCGAAGGCTCAGAGAAGGTTGGGGGAGGGGACCCACTGGAACAGCTGTTGGGAGACAGATGGTAGCCTCCCGTCAAGGCCATGCAGCGTGTTCTTTAACGTGCATAGGGTATGGCTCTCCCGCACACGGGGCCACGGCTTAACGTCCCATCCGATGGACGGCAGCCTTTTCAAGCCCATCGGTATCCCCTACTGAATGTGGGCAGGGTGGGGAGTTTTGCGGAGATAAGTCTCAACGATGATCCAGCTGGAACTTGAACCTGGGAACTACAGATTACGAGCCTGGCGCGCTACCGACTGAGCCACCCCCGCCCCGCTGAGCCAGCAAAAGAAGTTTCGAAGACATCTGCAATGCTAATATTTTCCACGTATTTTTGCAAGGATTAAAAGTGTCCTCAAGTGATATTATACCATGGTGAAAATACTCATGGCTTGACTCATGGCATGTAAATAGTGATAGGCTAAATGTAGAATAATGTTGCTCAGGAGAAATTATTATTATTACAGCACAATCGTGAATTAAATATTTTTAAATAAGTTAAAATTTTCTGTCATTGGCAATAAAATTTTGAAGCTTATCCTTCAAACTATTTGCATATTAAAGTTTTTAGGAGAAAACTTAGAAAGTTTTTGGAGCAACGATAGTGCTCTGTCTTCAGTGAAGTGACTCTAGGTGGTGACATTGGGACTGTTAAGAACTTATTTTCACATGTCATGAAGGGTGATTCCAGTGTCTCTGTTGCAAGTGGAGGCAGGAAAGGTCATTATTTCAATAGCCTCATGGACAATTGTTCTGTAGTAAGTGGATGCACATGCTAGCAGTGTGGCATGTTCCCAGTCTATGAACACTGTGTGTTGTATTGCCAGCTCAGCAGTAGCAGTTGATAGCTTGTTTTGGGTGACATCTTTCTGATGATCTATGACCTCTCCTGTAGAGAATGTTTGGTTTTTCCGATACAATAAACAACAGAATTATCTGGCAAATGTTGGGGATATCTGTATATGCCCGATTTTTGAAGGAGGCTAAATAATAGAGCCAACAGCATTCTACAATACATTTCATGAAGGAGGAGGAACACAGCAATGCCCTCCACTGTTTAGATGTTTTATCCAAAAAACTGAAGGAGTGTTGATGATATCAATATACCAAAAGCCTACCTAAGTATCCTCCATCATAAGTGCAGATTCATGCACCCCATGAGCATACAAAATTGCATCCTTCTGTTCTCCCATCCATAGGACTTTCACCATATCATCAAACGAGTTTTTGGTAAAAAAAAAACGGAAATTCAAAACATTCAATCCATTGCTGCATCCCATGGCCTACACCCAAAAACAATAGAAAAGCTAATAATAAATATAGAAACACCAAGGAGGCAACCTTTTTAGAATCTATATCTTACATTCCTGTCCTGTGCAAATCGGTCCACAAATTACTCAGATCCCAAAAAAATCAATACTATTTTCAACCCAGCTCCAAATCTGAAGAAAATTAAAAAGTGGATAGAGACAAATTTAGCCTCCTTGAAAAGTCGGGTACATATGGATTTTCCTATATTTGCTGGATAATTCCACTGTTTATTATATTGGAAAAACCATACATTTTCTACAGGAGAAGTTCACAGAGCATCAGAACAGATGTCAGCCAAAACACACTAATGGCTGCTGCTGACAATACAACACACAGCTATCATAGACTGGAAGCACACCACTCTGTTAGCACGCGTGTCCACTTACTATAGAACCATCGTAGCATTAATTAAGACAACAAAACTAATGTTGGATCCTTCTTTTTGATAGGTCACATTAGTTGGGGAAAAAAAGACAGTGGTTTTAGAGCACTCTGGAATGAATCTGGGAAGATGTAGGTTCGAATCCTGCACATCAGCAAAACTAATATTTTCCACAAGACTATTAATTGATTTATTGACTTCAAAGTTAACAGGTAACTCTGTGAATTTACTATTTATTAACCAAATTTTTTCCAACAATTTCCTTGTCATGTGGGAAACAGTTTGCTTGCATACATACGTACATATATATGCTTGTTGATAAAAAATACTTCTGTACTCCCTTCTATTCGAAAACAACTGGATTATTATAGTATTCTACTGTTTTACAAAGTTTTAGTCTGAAGAGCAAAGCCTATTAAAAAGTCATATTCATTTTCAATCAGTCCATTTCAAAAATATTTATTAACCAATGGCCTCAGAATTTATATTTCACCAAAGCTGTGTTTGGCCTTCAGGTTCTTAAGATCAGAAAACCTTAAGATCTATCCCTGCAATGCTCAACAAATCAGGCACTTACTGAAAACTTAACCATCTAGCTATCAGGCCTGCAAGACTGATCAGAATATCTGTTCTCTGACTGCAGCTGCACATAAATGAATAGATTCACACTTATTTGAACTTACTGGCAGACCTGTGTTCAAAAGAAATATCTATTAGGCTCCAATCTTTTTCATCTGAGGTCATTTTTATGGTATTGAAGTGACTGAATAAACAATAATTCTGCATTTTGAGTATTAATCCTTAAAGTGCTAGAAGTAACTGTAGTTCCCAGAGTCAAATGCAGTGCCATATCAGTTGGGAACTATGTTCCCAAAGTAATATGCTCAGTGCTTGTTTTCCATCACAGAAATTGTCCATTTCAAAAGTATTTTTAATGAATTCTGAAAATTTATTACATGACAAGTATTCTTCCCACTAAAGTATCAACAGCTAGTTCATTCTATCAGCTAATTGTGACTTTAAATCTTCCATATGTTGTGGCTCATGGTGCCCATCTATGATCAGAAGAAACAACCATTCAGTAAGATCAGAATTGGATGTAAATTTGAAGTCTCAAACGTTAAAGGGTTATCAAAGTAATAATCAAACTTATATGATTGATAGAATGAACTAGTAGTCGATAGTTTAGTGGTGATAATACCCAGCATGCAACACAAAGCATCCATAGAAGCAAGGGATGCAATGATTCCTTCGAAATTCTTACGAATCAAAAGAAGCTATCATCATCATCCTCAAGCAGCCATGGGCTAAACCAGGTCCAACCAGACCGTGCAATTTAGTTCTCCAAGCAAGTCTATCCTGAGCTATATCACTGCATCTGGCCACTGCACACCAATTCTAACAAGGTCCTGTTTGACATTGTCTGCCCACCGCATCCTAGGTCTCCCCCTCTTTCTGAGGCCTTTAGGCACACTGTTCATAACCCTATTCGCCAATCTATAATTATTCATACGGGCAACATGGCCAAACCAATGGAGTCTCTCTCTGCACAATATGCTGCTTAAAGGAGGTTGCAAACTCCTTTGCCAAACCTCATCATTAGTTACAAAGCTGAACCACCTAATACCCAAGATAATGCATAAGCATCTGAAATCAAAAGCATCTAGTTTCCTGTTATTTTGTTTACAAAGTGTCCAAGTTTCACTATCATAACTAACCCTAGAAAGAACCAAACTATTATAAAGTCTAATTTTAGTCTTTAGGTGTATACCCTATTTCTCCACACTCTCCCTAGATTCTTAAAAGTCCTGGCAGCAATCCGTATCTGTCTGTTAATCTCATGCCGCACATCACCAGTATCTGTTACATAGCTTCCAAGATAACTAAACTGTGACACCTGCTCAAGGCTGCAACCATTCAGATTAACTGAATCACAGCTCGCCTGACCAATTTTCATCACTTTAGTTTTCTCTCTGTTTATAACCAAACCTACTCTACTACCAGTCTCATCAACATCTCGAATGAAAGAGTTCATCTCATCAACATCATTTGCCAAAAGGGCTAAATCATCAGCATAATCTAAATCACAAATTTCCTATCTCCAGTCCATTTAAGGCCAAAATCTTTCCCTTGAAGTGAATTTCACATAACGTAATCAATAACCAAGCTAAAGAGAAAAGGAGACAAAATGCACCCTTGTCGAACACCACAAGTAATGCTAAACCAATTGCTACAAGCCTTACCAACTCTCACACACGACTCAGTGTTATTATAGAGAGCTTTCATTATGTTAACTAACTTGTCTGGTATACCATATGATCTCACAATCAACCACAAATTATATCCATCAACAGAGTCGAAAGCCTTTTTGAAATCAACAAAGCTAGCAACCAAAGGTTTCTGAAACTCTAAACATTTCTCAAGAATCTGCCTAAGTGAAAATATCTGATCCACACATCCCCTACCACTTCTGAATCCACATTGCTCATCACGCAATTGACTGTCAACCAGATTCTTAATTCTATTAAGCACAATCATGGAAAAAACTTTACCTGGAACAGAGAGTAGGCTGATACCCCTATAGTTATCACAAGAACCGCGATCACCTTTTTTGAAAATAGGGATAACAATAGCTCTGGTAAAATCCTTAGGAACCATGCCTTTATCATAAAAGATATTCAGAATTTCAGTCATCCAAGTGGTAACCGAAACATTCCCAGCTCTAAGCAGTTCTGTAGTAATTTCATCCACCCCTGGGGATTTATGAAGTTTAAGTTTAGAAACAGCCAAAATAACTTCAGATTGTGTTATAGGGCCAACATTAAAGCCACCAATGCATCTATCATCATTGCAAACAATGGGAATAGAACTAACGGCACTGTTTAGAATATCACTGAAATGCTCAGCCCACCTAGCCATGACAGAATCCTCACCTTCTATAACCTTACCTTGTTTATCCTTCAATCCCTGTATACCTGTCCATTTTCTACCACACAAAACATTAACTATCTGGTACAGCTCTCTGCTGTTGTGCTGTCTAACTACTTCCTCAGCTTTGACAGCCAAACCATCAAGCCAAAGATTCTTATCAGCAGCTAACTGATCTTTTACACGTTTATTAAGTTCTCTGTAATGCTTTCTATTAGGACTAGTAGGGTATTGATTAAGGACATTCCTGCAGTTCTTTCTTTCTGAAATAAGCTCAAGTGCCTTATCACTCAGATAATTCTGTCTCTGCTGCTCCTTTTTTCCTAAAAGAGTACTGTTAGTGCCCAAAAAAGCCTGTTTATAATGATCCCATTCTTCCTCAACTTCAGTAGTAAGCAAACCATGACTGTCATAACGATTAAGTAACCTATCATGGTAAGCTTTGGCTATAACTGGATCTTTCAGAGCTTCAGCATTAAAAGTAAATTTTTTAACCCTAGCACAACACTTTTTAAGTTTAAGTTGCAAGACACTTTTAACAAGGTAATGGTCAGATCCAATTTCAGCTCCCCTATATGCCCTGGTATTCCTAACAGAACTAGCCCATGTGCTGTTAATTAATATGTAATCAATTATATTCTTATGCAGCCCATCAGGTGAAACCCATGTGTACTTATGTATGTCGCAGTGTTTGTAATAAGTGTTAGTTATTCTGAATCCATTGAGTTTACTTACCTGTAGGAGACGTTGCCCATTGCCATTGCAGCTACCAATACCAAAAGGGCCTATTACTCCTCCCCAAAGGTCAGAGTCAGTACCAACTTTGGCATTGAAGTCACCAAGAACAAGGGTAATATCTCCTTTCTTGACAGAATTCAAAATATCCTGAAGTTGTTCATAAAACCTATCCTTCTCATCCTCATCGGCATCCTCAGTGGGGGCATAACAGCAGATAACATTCCAGTCTTTAACACTTGTCTGAAATTTTGCTGTAAGAAACCATTCATTAATGCACTCATATCCTAGAAGAGCATCACTAGCGTGTCTGCTGAGAAGCAGACCTACGCCTTGGTGATGCTTATTGTCGTCCCTCCCTGAAAAGAGAAATTTAAGATTATTTTTAAGAATCTGACCTTTATCTGCCCATCTGGTGTCTTGCAAGCCGAGAATATCTAAATTATAACGGTGGAATTCTTGAGTGAGGACATCAAGAGAAAAAGCTCTGTGCAGAGTCCTCACATTCCAACTACCTATGGAGAGAAAATGGTTAGTGGGATGTTTAAAGAAACTATGTTTATTGAGAGTGGGAATGCCGACAATATCAAACAGCCCCCTAATCGCAGACATGGGGCAAAGACCCGTTCCCCCACTACTAAAGGCTGAAGCCATCTACACTGGAAGACTTCCTCCAATGTAGAATTTGACGATGCCAATAGAAGCAAAGAGTTCAGGTGCCTGCGATGACTTCTGCTCAGGATTATCCACCAGCTGATAAACATATCCTGTGAATCTATTCACTTGGGGCTGTCAACCCACAAACAAACAGAAAACACAGCGGTAGATTTTCCCTCCACAGAAGCCCACCAGTGCAGCAAAATCAGGATTCATAATCAAGCTCAGAGCCATATATCTGTCCAGTCCAGTTGGTTTATACGGTCAGCACCAGGACCCTGTGTGGTTGACCACTCCTCAGCAGGGTAGAAAAAAAAAGAAAAGTAGCCACAGTTGTCCAGATCAGTAGGCCACACTAATCTGGCAGCCCTCCCCTTCCGTTCACTTCCACAAGAGAGTATCTCTTTTGAAAGTTACTAACGGTCCGCACCACGAGAAGGCGGGGTCGGACATTAGGTGCTAGGCCTGGCCGGTTCTATGCATCATCACAGGGGATTGGTGCATAGCTCTCCTTCCAGTGACTACCTAGCTACCATTTAAACTCCCATCTTATTGCACTGTGTAATAAATATAAGTGCCAGTCTGCCAGGCTAATCAATCTAGGAATTCTTAAAAAAAATCTTGTGTCAATGCTACTGAATTGGGCATTGTATTGCACAACAGATGTCCCAGTTTCCATCCTAAGCGAGCAGAAATTTCTCACAAGGGGGAAAATCTGTGTTCTGCTACAGACATAGAGCACATTAATTTTTAATTTTAAAAGGATGGAGATAACCTGTAAGCTTTCAGCTTTGTTGGTTTCTTGTAGAGTAGTCAGGTACACTAACCACTAGGCCAGGTAGGGCTATGCTCCACTTCCTGCTCTAAACCAATCAGCATCAGTCAGCACTCACTTCAGTACATAGTACATGACATTTAACCCTTCCAGTGTCCACGTCGTCTGTATATGTTCAGAGAATCAGAGTTGAGAGGCCAAGGACGTATATATAAGTTTATAGTATAACAAAAAATATCGATTTTTTAAAAATAATCCTTCTCAGAAATTCTGGTTGAACCTGCATTTAATTAGTTATGCTTCACTGAGTTAACAAGATGCAGGTGGCTGGCACATGATATCTCCATTGTTCCGTGTGCTGTTTTCTTTTCAGTTTTGGTTCAGCATATTGAATACTCTTTGTCAAGTTAGTATTTTTTATATTTAAACCTTAGTTAGTTTTCATTTCAGTAGATTTATTTTTGGAAATTAGCGATCTTTTGGCCAATCAATAAATATTTATTTTTTCATAGTTACGTTATATTGTGTGGCCGGCCTATAACTTGTTGCTGTGGATATTTTAACATTGCATTAGGCTACATGTTAATTTTTATTTTATTATTTATTACTTTTCCAGTAAAACTTTGATACGGTATCATTTTCTAAAAATAAATGTGGTCTTGGATACAAAAGCAAACTCATTTCTGTACATTTACTTCCCTTAGTTAGCGATATCCAATCAGTTGATTTATTGATCTTTCCGAGTTATGCTAGATCAGAGGCTGGCTTAAAAGTTGTGGATATTTTAACATCCAATTAGGTTATATGTAATTTTTCTTTTATTATTTCTTGTTTTTTTAATAAAAAAACTTTCAGCTTATACTGTTTTCTGAAATTGAATGTCTTGGATAAGGAAGCAAAATAAGACTTCCTTGCTATGGAAATCGCCATCATTTGGGAGGGCAATTTCGGGAAGGGCTGGTGCTTTGGTGCACAAACCTTTCTGCACTTAGCCAAGATTGCCAAACTTCAACACCTAAGAAAAAATTCATAATGTTTGGTAAAAAAAAGCAGCCAAGGAAGTTTCTTTTCTATTTTATAACCTGTTCAGAAAATCCTGTGAATGTGAGAAGGCCAAGTCACATTGTATAACACTGGCCGTGTTTAAAATATACGATACTGAAAAGAATCATTAAAAGAAATGAAAATCATATTTCAGGTTGAATATTATATTATTCGGGAGGAAATTTCCTTTCAATAAATATATAATTTAACTATTTTTATTTAGCAGTTTTTCCAAAATGAAGTCTTAATTGTATAGTGCAATCTTCTTTTCACCATATCACATTGAAAATGGCTTATTAAAATAAATATGCTTGCAAATTTATTTCTATTGTTTATTTTCATAAAATTCGTAATTAAATTCTGTTTAATTGGGTATATAACATGACCTATTTCTGTTGATTGGCTATTTTTTGTTTAAATTTTAAAGTTCACTTGTTTATCTGACTCAGCAGAGTTGGCTAAAAGCCTGGGATTTTCTCAAAGTATGGTATCGAGAAAAAAATTACAAGACAAGAAAAATATTTACTTAAAACCAAAAGGAGTAATTTTTTTGTTATTCAGAAATATATAGCCATTCTATTCATGTGCATTGCAATCATTTCTGTCTATTAGTTTTTTTTTTACATAAATTTTTATATGTGTTGCCAGATGCATTTTTTTTACTACGACTCTAAAAAAAGTTCTATTGAAATAAAACACGTCTTTTTTGTTAAATACTTGATTTTTCAGAAAATCCAGAATTAAATGCTGATTAATTTGGTATACAAGATGCTATAATTCCTTTCATTAGTTATTTGGCAAAAAAGTTCTAAAGTTTTCAGATTTTTTGGCTGAGCATAGTTAGAAAATAGCTTGGCCCCTGGATGGAAACTTGTTTTTCAACCTGGACACTGGAAAGGTTAATCCTGACAGAATGACAAGAGTAAGTGTAAACATTTCTTGGTCCACTGTTAGTAAGAGTACAGGCTCCCTTTTATCGCTTACTGTTCTATCTTCAGCAGTCATTTTAAATATATTTAATGTTGTTAGTTTTCACTAACTTTAAATTATACATGAATTTATTTTAACATACTGTTCCACCATAAACATATTCATTCATAATGCTATCAAAGACCAAACAGTGAAGATCGTCTAATAAAGTAATCTGCAACTTGCTTGATTGATTTCATTATTGCCATCATAGCTAATTTTATTTTAATACTACTATATGCAAAACAGAGAGTATATAAAGGAAATTAAAATAGTGTTAGTGGGCAAATGAAGAAAAATCCATTACTGTTATAGTTATAACTCAATGTAAGGTGAAAGATACTTCAGTCGAGAAGTAATTTTTGTGGAAAAAATGATTCACCACTCATTGGCAAATTGTTTTTTTCCACAAAATAATTTCTTGAATTAAATGTTAACAGGTAATCTGTGAATTTATTATTGAATAAAATTTCAGTCCTTTCTTGAAAACGAAGGCATGCTAAAAGTTAGTAATAATAATCCTCCCATATTTTAACTAGTGATCAATTTGGTCCGGTATCTGCAAATGCCACTAGACTCGTTGGCACAGAACTCTGTATTTAATTTTTGCATTTTTTATTTTGCTTCATTACTTTTTCGCTTCAACATTAAATCATATGAAATCTTGGCCCACTTAGAACTCCAGATGGGGAAAGGGGGGTAGTCAATGGGGCCACTTTATTCTTTTTCTAAATTTGGGCCTGGTTTCATACAATACAGCAAAAACTCACACACTAAAAATACTACAAACACACACACACATGTACAAAATCCTATTGCAGCCATGGGCTACGTGGTCCTACCAGACTATAATTTTGTTCTCCAGGCAGGTCTGTCCTGAGCTACAGTTGCTGCATTCAGCCATTGTAGGCCAATTCTAAAAAAGTCCTGTTTGGCATTATCTGCCGATTGCATCCTAGGTCTCCACCATTTCCTAAGGCCTTTAGGCACACTGTTCATAACTCTATTCGCTAATCTATAATTATCCATACACTGTTGCTTCAACATTATCAGCACTAAGTTGTTCACCTGTATGCCTTAATTGTCTGCCCATTGCATCTAGGATGCAATGGGCAGACAATTTAATTTTCAGAAATTAGAGATACTAGGGGTAATCAGGATCATAGATCTCGGGGGGAAAATCCAAATTTGAGCTCTGACATGTCCTTCAAGGTCAAATAGAGGTCATGTAGAGATCAAACCTAGATCTACTAGTGCTGGAAACTTAAAATAACTTTTTCTATGATTTCTAGTTATTTAATAATTTCACATTTCTTTTCAACTATTAAAATGATTTCCTTTTGTTTGCTTAACATTTTGAGATTTAAATTAAGTACGACAAAAAAATTCCCACAGTGTATAACACTGCAAACATTATAAAATATAAGCTCATTAAGCAACTTCATCAAAATTTATTAAAAAAAACACTGGGCAAGTATTGTAACAGGCAGTGTTGCCAACAGGGCTTTGGAGCTGTAGCCAGAACTAAAAAATTCTGTGAAATTTTCCTGGCTCTGGTTCCAACTGTCGTTTTTTTTATCACTTTTCTGTTCCTTAGAATAAAATGGCCAAAGTTACCAAACTACTGAGAAATTTATTCTTAACTGATGAGTAAATAGGTCTGTGTTTGCTGATGATTTGTTGGTAGACACTGCATACAAAATCATTTCACGGTAAGTATTCACAGAAGTAACATTTGTGACCAATTATATGCAGTCAGTAAAATACGTTTTCTTAAAAAATTATTAAAAACAATACAATTTTTTGCAAAATACAAATAATTTCTGTTAACTTTATTTAGGAATTTCTATATGGATATATTTATATTTTAAAATGTATGCAGTGTTTTAAAGTTTCTGTGTGTAAGACAATTAAGACTATCATCCTAAATATCAAATCCTGTTTATAACAAAGTTTGCAAATAATGAAATTATGACTCATATGAAGTATCTGTTTTAAAACTATGTCATTTGTGCTTTTTATTGCAAATACTTTTTCCTTTCTTTGCTGATATAATGAACATTTCTTTCATAAGAATCTTTTAGGTGTATGGATTTTCCCCCCACAGAAATTAATCCTTTGGCAGTAATGCATTTTTTTAAAGGCTGTTTGATTCTGGGAGAGTGTCATCTGTTGTCACCTTCTGTAGGTGGGTTTTGAATTGAGCTATTGAAGATCTTTGTAACACCACAGGTGCTGGATTAACAAAAAAACATTTCAAGAAAAGGAATAAACTAAGGTCAACCAGGAACATTTAAACAATCAAATTTGTCAGTCTGCTGATGCTACACAACCTGGATGTATTTCCCAACAGTTACTGAATAGCTAGGGGTAAAGGGAAAGCCACAATTTCATTGTGGAGGTGGCAGAGCAAGTAAGCAATGAATCACAAAACATTTCCTGTTCACTTTATGTTTCATGAATTCTGTTTCATTCTTTTCCAAGTATACAGTCTGACAATGACACTCATTAAAAGTTCAAATTTGAACTAATGAATGACTGGAAAAATGTAAATAGAGGCATTTTATTAGTACTTATTCAACATAGAAAATGTTTGTCTTTTATCCCTTAAAACAAAAATGTTGCTTTTCTCAAACCCTTCTGAGAAAAGTGGGCAGATTGTAGCAGTCAATGAATATCTCTTGATATTCTACCACTGAAATTCCAAATTTCTATCATAAATAAATCACTTGCAATAGTCATCAAGATTTTTGCCTTTCCATATTTAGTGCCTCCAATGATGTAAACAGAAACCACCTAAAGATTTTGAAAATGCAGATTAGAATATTTTATCAATCTAACTAAAAAAGAGTTTCCCAATTATCTCTTAAAGCAAAAAAAATATCAGTTCCAACCAGTTCTGTGCATCAGTTCTACCCTCAATTTACACAATACTCAGTTTACATGGTTTCTCCATAATCAAGAAAATGCAACCAGTTTCATTTAAAATGATTGTAGACTTGGTGTTAACGGTTTAGATTTAGATTTCTTTTATATATATATGTAGATATAATACATATTGTGCAGTAGCAGTGGTATAGCATCAAGGGAGATTAATAGACTCATCCCAAAGTAAAAAGTAACCAAATAGTAAAATTAATTATTCAAGGATAAATATATACCCACCTGCCCACTTTCAGGTATAAAGGAGCACCTTACTGTTTCAAAAGCAAACATAATGGCCTTCGCATTCTACCATCTAAATTTGGAATCTCTAAAATAAATGCAATTACACAGTGATACAGTATATTAAATTAGGAATTTAATCAAAATCTACACTGTTAAGATTCAAATGCCCTTATTACTCTAGAGCTTATTCCTACAATACATTGTTGTATTTAACATGAGCATTTAGCTCTTTACTATTATCACATACGATATTCTACTAGAGAAGATCTAAGTGCTATTTTCTGCTATTAGTGTGGAGTCAAGTTATTATATACTCACAAGAAAGTTGCATTACACTGGCATACCGTGCAGTAGTTGTTGCTCTAGAAGTAGACTGGTACACTCAACACGTTTTGTGGAGAAACAGTCCTTTAATCTGTGATGCACTTGTTATTGCAATCTTGCTATCATATACTGAAGTTGAACCACTGTGCCATTCCAAGTTCTTTAGTCGTTACCAAATGGTCCAGTTGATAGTCAAGTCCAATTTTAAAAATATGCAACTTTTCACTCTTGTCAACAGTAGAAATTTACTTGTAACAGATTTAATTATCCAAGCATTTAAAGGCATTTGAAATAAAATTGGTTAAATATTCAACTGAATACATTAAAACTACTGTTTAAAACATTAACAGTTAAAAACATTTGATTTCAGTGCTACGCATTTCAACATACTTCCTTCCTATGTCATCATTAGGCAGCCAAGTGACTGAGGCGGTTGCAGTATATATAAGCCTAGCCCTCTAGTGGTGAGTGATGCTTCCCAACCAGTAATTATGCATGAGAATGTTCCATGCAGCTGGTAGGGAAGTCAAGTCGGTATTACATAATGTGTCATGATATAAGTTTTTTATTAGGTTTTCCATAAAGTTTAGTTGAAATTTAGTAGATGGGGAACCAGTTATTTTATAATTTAATTTGTTTATGGCTAGTTGATATTGAATAATTGTTTGAGATAATACTATATGGCCATATTGATGTCAAATGTCAGTTTCATGTTCAGTAATTCATTCTTCTATTGTCCTATACGTTTCTCCCACATATTTATTTTTGTTTTCTAAGATATTTTGAGGATCATCTAAATGAATTATATATATTCTCCCTGAAGGAGTTGTTTTATCGTGATCATTTAATGTTAGGATTTTTATAGTATTATCTAATAGTGTTAGGTACTGTTAAATTATATGGTCTTAATATTTTATTAATAGTATGTAAGAAACCGTTAATATGTGGAAAGCTTATAGTATATTTTAATGACTCATGCATCATAGATTAAAGGACTGTGTCTCCACAAAATGTGTTGAGTTTACCAGCCTCTTCTGCAGATTAAAGGACTGTTTCTCCACAAAACGTATGGAGATAGATAGATGTAAGTAGATTGTGATTAAATACCTATTTATTTGAATATCTAGCATAAATATATCATTTGATATATTAGTTTAAAATTAGAGGGAGCAATTATAGCTTCTGAGGAATTAAGAAAGTGTGAATCATAACATCTCATCAATACCTATCCAATCTAAAAAGCCCTTTTTAATTTATCTCTAGAAACTAGAAGAATACATATCGTCTCTGATGCACATGTGAATCTCGTTTTCAAAGAGAATGAAGTTTTTTGTTTACCAGCTTTTTCACTACTTAAAAGCTTAAATTTGAGCTAACAGATGGGCAAAATGTAAAGAGTATTTTATCAAATTTGTATTTTATTAGTAATTATACAGCATAAAAATTATATCTTTTATTTCTTAAATTTAAAAAGTTGTATTTCCCACATCCCTCTGAGAAAAGTGGGTAGACTATTGCTGTCAGTGGAATATCTCTTGAAAAGCTACCACCAAAATTTCAAATTTCTACCACATACAGATCATTTGCAAAAATCGTTAACAGTTTTGCAATTTCCACATTTAGTGATCTCAATGCCATGATTATCTTCAATTATTACTTTTAGAAAAATAGAAATTCAAACTACTAGAGTACATATTTGAAAAATACAAATTATAACACTTTATTAGTATCAATCTAATTAAAAATGAGTTTTCTAATTATCACTTTTAAAAAAAAAAGAGTTGTGTTTTCCACTCCCCTGAAGGTAAGGGGTCAAGTCTTGTTGTCAACGAAAACTTCGTAACCTTCACATTCCAGCACCAAAATCTAAAATTTCTAGTATAAATACATTGTTTGCAATATTTGTTTAAAACTTTGGAATATTCAGAAAGTGCATATCATAATAGTTCATTAATACCTATACAACCCAAAAAGAAATTTAATGTATCTCTAAAAACATACAATTATCTGTTAAAACAAAAAGTGCATTTTGCCACCATTTTGGGGATAGGGTCAACTTATTGTAACCAATAAAAAATTCACGAACTTCACATTCCACCACGAATATCTAAAAATTCTAGCATAAATATGTCATTTGCAATATTTGTTTTAACCTTTTCAGTACCATTTCAGCCCAAAATGGGCAAGATTTTAAACGGAATTCAATATAACAGCATTTCTCTTACTATGATTCAAAGATATGAGTATTTGGTGCCTAAACATTCCCCAACCCTCTCTTTCTAAAAAAATCAAAGGAATAACTTCTTCTGTACAATATAAGATAATCAAATTTGGCATACAGTTTCCTGATAATGAGATAAACTCGACTGTTCAACATCCACTAATAAATCAGCACTTTGATGTTGATTCTAATTTTAGAGGAAATATTGTCTTGAGCCGGGTGGGATACAAACCCATGACCTCCTGACGTGGGCTTTCCATCTATATGATAAATAGAAAGAAGCTTGTGGCTAAAAATGCCTGAATAGCACCTATATGTGACATAAAAGGAATGTTCATAGCGTTAATTAGAAGAGATCTTGATTGGCAGCCAGTAGCTCAGTGGTCCAGAGCACCTGACATGTTATCAGGAGGTCGTGGGTTCATATCCCACCCGGCTCAAGACAATTTTTCCTCTAAAATTAGAATCGACGTCAAAGTGCTGATTTATTAGTGGATGTTAAACAGTCGAGTTTATCTCATTATTTATCATCATTAGCATACTTGTAAGACATGCTTTCCATCTTTATGGCAAATAGAAAGCTGCTTATGGCTAAAAATGCCTGAATAGCGCCTATATGCGACATAAAAGGAATGTTCCTAGCATTAATTAGAAGAGATCTTGATCGGCGGCCGGTAGCTCAGTGGTCCAGAGCACCTGACATGTTATCAGGAGGTCGTGGGTTCATATCCCACCCAGCTCAAGACAATTTTTCCTCTAAAATTAGAATCAACATCAAAGTGCTGATTTATTAGTGGATACAGTTTCCTCTTTTCGTAAAGCAACATGAGGGTTTTGGTCCCCCAACATTTCTACCGCCACAAACATTTCCTAAGTAATAAGAGCTAAGATGACCAAATGTGACACACAGCTTCTCTTATCATAACTGACAGCTAAGGGTTTCTTCTCTCCTCCCCAATCAAAAAACTTCTAAACAGTAAGAGGACCAAAAGTGTCGGAACTAGGAATTCTTGTGACTGGAGCAAAAAATTCTGAATCCCTTTCCCCTACAGTCAATCATTATAGATTTGTTAACCACTAAAATTGTACAATGCTGCCATCAGAATTATTAGTTCCATCAGTTGCAAAAAGAAAATGGAGATATCTTTATGACTATGGTTTGGAAATGCATTTTACCCACCAATGGCAAATTTAATTTTCTTGCTTGGCTTGTTTCTAATCTAGGAAAACTTAAAACTATATTTACAGGGAAAGAACAGCTTTCTTTCACCTTTGATTGCAACATCATTAATCCCCTTTTTATGCACATAAAAACAGGAAAAAGTTTTTGCTCATTTCCTCCCATGTTAGTAGTCAGCTTTTTTTCTGAATTTCTCATCCCTTATGAAATTGAAAATACATTTTTCTGGCTTTCTATAAAGTAGAAATCAGATTGAGATGTCAGTATCAGTCAACCAAAAATATTAACTATAGCAAGAGAAAAGTTTTAAACCTTTATTTCCCTTACTTTATGAATAAGCTAGAAATGAATTTTTTAGCATTCAAATGAATAAATCTGTATTAAAATGTGTGAGAAATGATCCCCCCCCCCCCCACATCAAGATTAGGGAAGTTTCTTAATTTCATACTACCCTCATCACAAAACATCAAGGTAAACCTGTCCTATATTGAAATATCAGGGTGAAATAAGTTATCCAGAGTGGAAGATGGTTCAAGTTGTATACATCCCCTGATTACACCCATTTAGGTACAATCTGTGGCCGTCAACTATGTAAGTGACCTTTGCCTAGTGTTCTGTCTGGAAATGGTCAGAAAGAAATGGAAATAGATTTCCTTTGACCTACAGGGGCATTAATGCAATTCAGCCCCTAAGAAGAGGGAACAAAGAAGAATGGAAACAATTCTTCCCTTTAAATAGCATTTTCATTAGGAATTGCATATGAAAATACTGCTAAATTTTGGAGCAGATTTTGTTTAAAAAGAAGAAAATTAAAAATTGCAAAATTTTGATAAAATTCGAAAAAATTAGTTTTAGCTCTGCATATTATTAGACTTATTCAAGACCTAATGTTGGGAAAATATCTATTACTAGACTTTTCTTATGTTTAATTTCTACCAGCTTTATAATATCAGAAACAAGCAACTCATAGTTCATTATGTAAGGCATAAATGATCAGTTAATGTAAAAAAGAATTATTACTAGAGAAAGTATACAATGAAAATATGACATTTATTTCAGGGTTTGAGTTACGTTGTTGTTGTTGTTGCTACAAAGCAGGTGATGCACTTCATTTCGGAGAGATGGATTCTCTCAAACACTGAAAGGACAAATTATTATATACACCCTGATAACCACATGCAAAGCAAAAGCATTGTGCCCAATCACATGGGATGCTGAAATTGGCAATGTCTATAAATAGGGCAGTTCTCTGAGCATTGGAAACCAGTCATGGAAAAGTAATCATGGGTAAAGGTGGCAACAAAAGTGAGTTTGACAGTGGGCAAATAGTAGGTGCAAGGAAGGCCAGTTGTTCAATCACTGCAACTACTGAACTGTTAGGATTTCCAAGTCAGACTGTCACAGGTGTATACCATGACTATGTGAAATATGCCAAAACTTCTAACCAGCAGGAGAAATGTGGATGTAAACATGCAATTGACTTGAGGTGAGTGCATACTGTCCCACATAATTACAAAGAATCACACAGCTCCATGAAGCAGATAATGTTGGAATTGAATCAGGGTACATCAACAAGCTTATGCACAAAGATTATCATACCATGAAAAAAATTGACTACAGCAGTTGACGTCCACATTGTGTCGCCTTGTTGACTGCAAGGCACAGAAAGATTAGGATGCAGTTTGCAAAGGCCTATTGCAACTGGGGTGCGAAGGATTGGAAACACATCATCTGATATGACAAATCATGGTTTCAACTTTATCACGGTGATGGGAGGGTACGAGTGTTTAGTACACACAAAGCAATGGACCCAGCTTACCAAGTTGGGGTCATACAGGCAGGTGGAGGTGGTGTAAAAATTTGGGGTATGTTTACATGAGCTTTCATGGGGCCCTTCATACTCACTGAAATCTCCGTCACTGCACAAGGTATGTGAGCATCCTCACCAATCATCTACACCCATTCATAATGATTCTCTTTCCACACCATGATGCCATCTTTCAACTGAACAATGCCACACCACATACTTCCCAAATGGTGGCCAATTGGCTTCAGGATTGGCCCCCTCAATTGCCGGCGGACTTCAACCCCACTGAGAATTGGTGGAACGAATTGGAAAGATCTGTTCGAGCCCACCAACCCACGCCAGCAACTGTGGACACTCTATGACAGGCGATCCTTGCTTCACAGGTGGCAATATCACCTCTGTGTTTTCAACCCTAATTGAGTCCTTATCAAGAACATCTAGCAACTGTTGTGAGGGCAAAAGGTGGAGCAACAGGTTATTAGTTAGGTGTATATAATAATTTGTCCATTCAGTTTATAAGTGTATTAACATAAAAGTATTGCATTCTCAGTTTTGAATTTTAATAAGATGCTCTTATGATATTTGTTTCCCTCTAACTCCCACCGAGCTCGTTTAACGTGGAGTCACCAACATCCCACTTGGAGTCCAAACCAGTGGGTGCATGGTATGTTCATAGATAAATCACAATTCAGTTTAAATACTGATTCATGACATTCGCATCTGGAGAGAACCAGGGACCTGTAACAGTCCTTCGAACATTAAAGAGATTCTGGTTGTCATGGCATGATGGTTGGGGCACGAATCATGACGAACAGGTGTACAGAGATGTACATTGTGAGGCCCCCATGTTCACTTTTACTTTACCTTAACCAGTTTTGCTTAATTTACGTTATATTTATCATTTTGGGGATTTTTATTTCCTTTTTAGTATCACAGCGCTTGTTTCCAAGAGTTAGGAGTTGCGCATGCGCAACTCCGATCTTCCCACTGTCACCCGCTAAAGCGTGTGCACAAGGACACGTGCACGCGCACGTGTCCTTGTGCACACGGACTCTTGCGTCACAGCTTGCGTCGTTCTTCAGTTTATGTAAATGTCTTTCCCGGCGTGCAACATGACATGTGCCTGGCTTTGTACCTCTTCTTATATCTGGTGACATGCTAGTCACAGTAGTGAGAAGTAGTCAGAGTTAGTGAGAGTCAGCACAGTAGCACAGAAGTGAGTAGGAGAAGAGAGTATGGTAGTAAGGATGAAGGAGCACAGTTAGTGCAGAATGCTTAATCAGATTTGATGTATCTTCTTCATTGAAGTTTGGTGAGTGATTTTTGGAAGTAAATTTGTTTCTTATTTAAACCTTTTGAATTGTTACTAATTTTTTTCTCTTGAGCAACATTAATTATTTGATTAGCACTTATATTTACGTTTTGACAATCATTTTTGAATTCTTATTCATTAACACTCGCTGGTATTTTGAACCCTAATTTAACTTTATTTATTTGGCAATTTGTTATTTATTGCCTGGTGCCCGTCTCAGCTATCCAGAGCATAAACTTAATTGGATCAGAAAAAGGATCCAAACTTAAAAGTATTTTGCATTTCTTTGGAGTGTTACAGAGGCAATAAAAGAAGTGGCGCAGCAAACAGGGACTCGCCAGTAGTAAAAGATAGTAGTCCAAGAATAGGGACTGTATATTTGTGTATAAATTTTGTATGTTATTTAACGAGATTGTCAAAGATAGTAATTTTTGAGCTCATTAGTTGTATGTACTATTTATATATTTAACGGCAGCTTAAGCCGATAATTTTTGTTGAGCAAGAAGCTTAACTTTTTTGTGTATTAGTCAAAGGTACCGAAGTTTCAGCGCAGTTATTGCTGATAAATTAAGATATTTATTGTATGTAAGGATTAGAAGTGTCCGGACACACACGTACATAGGCACGATAGAAAAGCTTTTTTTTGATAAGCAAATTTATATTTTTGAAAGCTTAGTTGTAGCTTTAGTATTGTTGTATAGCAATACCCTTGAGCGCTGCTCAAGATTAAAAAAGGTTTCAAAATTTTCAAAATTCAAAATTTTGGCAGACCGCTAAACATGTCTGCTAGCAATATGGCCGATTTTGCCATAATGACTCCCAACTTAGAAAGAGTAAAGGGTAGGTTGCAGGATGTAATGATGGAAGCAGAAGTGCTAATGAACCTGCTTGATGATCATCGGGAGAAAAGGGGAACGACAACAACCCCTAAATCTGCTGACAATGCTACGTCAGCTCACCAACATAGAAACTTTGAACGTAAGGTTCCATTTTCTGTTCCATCAAAAGCAAGTGATAGAACAGGGTATTTTCAACTGCCACAACGACGATTTGCCAATCCATCTATTAACTATAGTCCTTATATTAATTGGCCTTTACCTGAGATAAGGTTCGACGGTTCGAAACGTCCATCATCATGGACATTTGTCAAGTCCATGGAGGAGCACTTCCATTTACATGAAGTGCCAAGCAACAAAAAAGTTGTTTTAGCAGTATCTTGTCTAATTGGATGTGCTAAGCAATGGTGGAATAATGTAGGATGCCATCATGGAATTGAATAATGGGAAGAATTTAAACATGAAATCATGGACATATATCCAGTTTATAATGATTTTACAGAACTAGCTACAGAGTTGTTTTCACGAAGACAAGGGGAAAGAGATGACATACAAAAATTTATCTGGGGTACAGTAGAATTATACCAGCTGTACGATGCTGATGCTGCTGAAATTGATATTGTAAATTGCCTCAATTGCTTTTGCCCATTAGAGAATTCCTAGAAGTACAAAATGTGAATTCAATTGCAGATTTAGTCAAATTGGCTCAGCAATACACTGCAAGAAGAGAATCTGCAGCAACTGCATTTAACCAACAATGTTACCATTCCATAAATTAACCATTCCCACCAAAGCAGCGCTATCAGGTTAAGTCTTGTAGAATGACTCCCGCACGACCAGAAGTTACACAGTCCCGACAATTTGCGCCAAACGCGCCTAGAATGATGCAGAATGAACGAAGTAGAGACTTTGTGCCACGTCAAGCTTCGAACCATAACACTAGACCTAACACTTTTTTTAAACAGAATCATCATCATCATCATCATCATCATCCTCAAGCAGCCAAGGGCTACGGAGGTCCAAACAGACCGCGCAGTTTAATTCTCCAAGCATATCTGTCCTGAGCTACATCTGCTGCATCCGGCCACTGTATACCAATTCTAACAAGGTCCTGTTTGACATTGTCTGCCCACTGCATCCTAGGTCTCCCCCTCCTTCTGAGGCCTCTAGGCACACTGTTCATAACCCTATTCACCAATCTATAATTATCCATACGGGCAACATGGCCAAACCAGCAGAGTCTCTCTCTGCACAATATGCTGCTTAAAGGAGGTTGCAGACTCCTTTGCCTAACCTCATCATTAGCTACAAAGTTAAACCACCTAATACCCAAGACACTGCGTAAGCATCTAGAATCAAAAGCATCTAGTTTCCTGTTATCTTGCTTACACAGCGTCCAAGTTTCACTACCATAACTAACCCTAGAAAGAACCAAACTATTATACAGTCTAATTTTAGTTTTTAGGTGTATACGCCTATTTCTCCACAATCTCCATAGATTCTTAAAAGTCCCGGCAGCAATACCTATTCGTCTGTTAATCTCATGCCGCACATCACCAGTATCAGTTACGCAGCTCCCAAGGTAATTAAACTGTGACACCTGCTCAAGACTGCAACCATTCAGATTAACTGAATCACAACCTGCCTGACCAATTTTCATCACTTTAGTTTTCTCTCTGTTTATAACCAAACCTACTGTACTACCAGTCTCATCAACAGTTCGAATGAAAGAGTTCATCTCATCAACATCATTTGCCAAAAGGGCTAAATCATCAGCATAATCTAAATCACAAATTTTCGTATCTCCAGCCCATTTAAGGCCAAAAGCTTTCCCTTGAAGTGAATTTCGCATAACATAATCAACAACCAAACTAGAGAGAAAAGGAGACAAAATGCACCCTTGTCGAACACCAGAAGTAATGCTAAACCAATTGCTACAAGACTTACCAACCCTCACACATGACTCAGTGTTATTATAGAGAGCTTTCATTATGTTAACTAACTTGTCTGGTATACCATATGATCTCACAATCAACCACAAATTATGACGATCCACAGAGTCGAAAGCCTTTTTGAAATCAACAAAGCTAGCAACCAAAGGTTTCTGAAACTCTAAACATTTCTCAAGAATCTGCCTAAGTGAAAATATCTGATCTACACATCCCCTACCACTTCTGAATCCACATTGCTCATCACGCAATTGACTGTCAACCAGATTCTTAATTCTATTAAGCACAATCATGGAAAGAACTTTACCTGGAACGGAGAGTAGGCTGATACCCCTATAGTTATCACAAGAACTGCGATCACCTTTTTTGAAAATAGGGATAATAATAGCTTTGGTAAAATCTTTAGGAACCATGCCTTTATCATAAAAGATATTCAGAATTTCAGTCATCCAAATGGTAACTGAAACATTCCCAGCTCTAAGCATTTCCGTAGTAATTTCATCCACCCCTGGGGATTTATGAAGTTTAAGTTTAGAAATAGCCAAACTAACTTCAGATTGTGTTATAGGGCCAACATTAAAGCCAACAATGCATCTATCATCATTGCAAACAATGCGAGTAGAACTAACCACATTGTTTAGAACATCACAGAAATGCTCAGCCCACCTAGCCATGACAGAATCCTCACCTTCTATAACCTTGCCTTGTTTATCCTTCAATCCCTGTATACCTGTTCGTTTTCTACCACACAAAACATTAACTATCTGGTACATCTCTCTGCTGTTATGCTGTCTAACTGCTTCCTCAGCTTTGTCAGCAAGGCCATCAAGCCAAAGATTCTTATCAGTAGCTAACTGATCCTTTACACGTTTATTAAGTTCTTTGTAATGCTTTCTATTAGGACTAGTAGGGTACTGATTAAGGACCTTCCTGCAGTTCCTTCTTTCTGAAATAAGCTCAAGTGCCTTATCACTTAAATAATTCTGCCTCCTCTGCTCCTTTTTCCCTAAAATAGTATTGTTAGTTTCCAAAAAAGCCTGTTTAAAATGGTCCCATTCTTCCTCAACTTCAGTATTAAGCAAACCATGACTGTCATAATGACTAAGTAACCTATCATGGTAAGCTCTAACTATAACTGGGTCTTTCAGAGCTTCAGTATTAAAGGTAAATTTTTTAACCCTAGCACAACACTTTTTAAGTTTAAGTTGCAAGACACTTTTAACAAGGTAATGGTCAGATCCCATTTCAGCTCCCCTATATGCCCTGGTATTTCTAACAGAACTAGCCCATTTGCTGTTAATTAATATATAATCAATCATATTCTTATGCAGCCCATCAGGTGAAACCCACGTGTATTTATGTATGTCGCGGTGTTTGTAATATGTGTTAGTTATTCTGAAACCATTTAGTTTACTTACCTGTAGGAGACGTTGCCCATTGCCATTGCAGCTACCAATACCAAAAGGGCCTATTACTCCTCCCCAAAGGTCAGAGTCGGTACCAACTTTGGCATTGAAGTCACCAAGAACAAGGGTAATATCTCCTTTCTTGACAGAATTCAAAATGTCCTGAAGTTGTCTGTAAAACCTATCCTTCTCATCCTCATCAGAATCCTCAGTGGGGGCATAACAGCAGATAACATTCAAGTCTTTAATGCTTGTCTGAAATTTTGCTGTAAGAAACCTTTCATTAATGCACTCATATCCTAGAAGAGCATCACTAGCATGTCTGCTGAGCAGCAGACCCACGCCTTGGTGATGCTTTCCATCCTCCCTCCCTGTAAAGAGAAATTTAAAGTTATTTTTAAGTATCTCACCTTTACCTGTCCATCTGGTCTCTTGCAAGCCTAGAATATCTAGGTTATAGCGCTGGAATTCCTGCATGAGGACATCAAGAGAATAATCTCTATGTAATGTCCTCACGTTCCACGTTCCTGCAGAGAGAAAATTATTAGTATGATTTTTAAAGAAATTAGGTTTATTGAGATTGGTAGGGCCAACAATATCAAACAGCCCCCTGATCGCAGGCATGGGGCAAAGACCTGTTCCTCCTCCGCTAAAGGCTGAAGTCACCGATGCTGGTAGGAACTTAAGGCACCACCTTTTCAAGTGGACTTTTTCAAGAACCATATGGCCTGCCTGCCTGAGACACATTACTCCAGTTTAGGCTTGACGATGCCCAACTAGCTAAGTAAGGTTCAGGTACCTGCGATGGCCTCTGATTAGGATTATCCACCAGCTGATATAAGGTATCCCATGCCTCTGTTCACTTAGAGCTGGCAACCCAGAAGCAAACAGAAAACACAGCGGCAGACTCTCCCTCAACAGAGGCCCACCAGTGCAGGAAGTCCAGGATCCATAATCAAGCTCAAATCCATAAACAAGTCCAGTCTAGTAGGTATAAATGGTCAGCACCAGGACCCTGTGAAGTTGACCACTCCTCAGCAGGGTTGAAAAAAAAAAAAGAAAAAAGTGGCCATAGATGACCAGATCAGTAGGCCATACTGAACTGGCAGCCCTCCCCTTCCGTTCCCTTCCAAAAGAGAATATCTCTTTTGAAAGGTACTAACGGCCTGCACCACGAGAAGGCGGGGTCGGACATGTGATTTTTGTGGCCGACTAGGACACACGGAACAATATTGTTATCGAAGAAATGAAAATTCGGGAAACTTGAATTAGGATCTTTGAAGCGAGAGGCCAAAGTTCCTCAAGAAAAACCCTCTCATGAGTTATGCCTTGCCACTATGGCTTTACCTTTCGTTAATGCTTGCCACAAAGAAACTAAAGTAATAGATCGTAACGATACAGAAGCCGATCTTCCGTTTTCAAAGGAACAAGTTTTAGATGATAATTGTGACAATTGTCAATTGACAGTGCAGCCGCTGTCCCGTGGACTTTTTGAATTACCCTGTAGTCCGAAGCAGAATACTCAAGAAGCACCTACAAAATGTCCCATTAGTGCAATTAATGCAATTTTAGATAACGAAGTTTGTGAAGTAGAACAATCTTATGAGAAAGCCGTTTTAGTTGATGAAAAAGTTTCTGAAGTAGAAGTTTTAACGGAAATTAATAATGATGAAAATAATTTTGAGTCTGATTTAAGGAAAACTAGCTTTAATGAAGAAAAAAGCAACCAAGAAATTGTGCCAACCGCAAGTATTCCTGACAAGTCTGGCAAGTTTGGAAGTCCTCAACTATTGAAGCGTCATTTGGAGGTGGACACCAATAAGCCTAAAATGTATAAGACCAGGTTCTTCAAAAATCCGCACGTAGTGACGCGATACCGACACAACAACCAGATCCTGCAGAGCGACAACCGGCAGCGAAGCAGTCAAAATAGCAAAGATGACGTCACAAGTGAGATCTTCAGCAACGATATTACTTGAAGCAAGCCAACGACGATGGAAAGATGTCATCGGAACAGGACTGGATGAATTATCGCAACGGAGTGCCAACAATGAAATTTAAGTATATTATTATTCTTCCACTTGGCACTTATTGATTTATAAATGTTCTCTTTTCTCTGGAATAGATGAAGATGAAGAAGCTTTATTGCGATTTATATAGTTAGCAATGTTTAAATTCTTGTTGAAACTTTGGAGTTTCGATATCTATTTTCAGAAATAGAAATTAATGTAGTTTGAGTTTATACTGTGTGAACAGAATTTTTTTTTGTATTCTTGTTCATCGAAGTTCTAGTTGTTATATTGCATTAATGTGAGTTAAAGGGTATTTTTGTAGATTTTTTCGTTTCAGCTGACTGATAGCTGAAAATTTGTAAGTCAATTGGGAAGTTAGATATTGTAAAATGTTTATGGATATGAATGAGGAGAGTGAAAAAGAATTTGTGATTTAATATTTTTTTTTCATTTTTTAATTTTGTATTGTAAAATAACATGCATTCCCAAGTGAATTTATGTATGAAATGAGATTCATGTAAAAAGTGATTGGCTGAAATGCTATCGTTGTATATTATAAATTATTTACACATTTTTTTCTTTATTCTTAGATACGATGTTATGTATATGTGTTTAAATCTGTTCAGTGTCATCAGTGATATTTATGTGTCAATGATGCGTAATTTTTGGGATGACATTGGCAGTATTTATTTGTATATATATGAGCTGACCATGATGATGACTGCAGAATTTTTTTTTTGTGTGTGTGTGTACCTTTTTGGAGCTGTCCCCAAATGGCCAAGTCTGGTGACGGAGTTGTTACCAGCATAACTCCTTTGGGAGGGGGACGTTACTCTGAAGGGGGAGGTATCTAATAATTATTTTATTTCAGCTAGCTCGTGATTGCTGTATAAGAGAAGAATTAGCGGATGATTACATTCCCGCTTGTTTGTAAAATTTGAATTTTCTTAGCTTTGCGTATTTGATGTAATTAGGAGGAGATAACGGTGTTCGAATACCAGTTTTTTTTATGTGATTTAGGAGAAAAATTTAGCTTTCACATATTTTTTGATTGTGGTTAGGGGATAAGCGGAAGTTATCACCCCGCTAGCAATGTATGTAATCGAACTGCCACAGCCACTGGTATGTATTTACAATAGGATAGCTGATATACAATTTTGTTAGGAGAATTGGGAGGAGGTACCTTTGGTTGTGCTGGAATATCGTGTCAAAGTGAGAATAGATCATCTTATCAAAATTTGCGTACATACTTTTACTTATTTATGTTCAGCCATGTGTAAATGACGTGAGATATGTCCTTTATTCAAAATTTGCTCGTCAAAATCTGTTAGGTCAAATCTTTTGACTCCCTTTGGAAGGGGGAGTTGTGACAACCCCACGTTCACTTTTACTTTACCTTAACCAGTTTTGCTTAATTTACATTATATTTATCATTTTGGGGATTTTTATTTTCCTTTTTGGCATCATAGCACTCATTTCCAAGAGTTAGGAGTTGTGCATGCACAACTCCGAACTTCCAACTGTCATCCGCTAAAGAGCGTGCACAAGGACATGCCCCCTCTTGCGTCATAGCTTGCGTCGTTCTTCAGTTTATGTAAATGTCTTTCCCGGCATACAACATGACACGTGCCCGGCTTTGTACCTCTTGTTATATCTGGTGACATGCTAGTCACAGTAGTGAGAAGTAGTCAGCGTTAGTGAGAGTCAGCACAGTAGCACAGAAGTGAGTAGGAGAAGAGGGTGTGGTAGTAAGGATGAAGGAGCACAGTTAGTGCAGAATGTTTAATCAGATTTGATGTATCTTCTTCATTGAAGTTTGGTGAGTGATTTTTGGAAATAAATTTGTTTGTTATTTAAACCTTTTGAATCTTTACTGATTTTTTTTCTCTTGAGCAATGTTAATTGTTTGATTAGCACTTATATTTACGTTTTGACAATCATTTTTGAATTCTTACTCATTAACGCTGGCTTGCATTTTGAACCCTAATTTAACTTTATTTATTTATTTGGCAATTTGTTAATTATTGCCTGGTGCCCGTCTCAGCTATCCGGAGCATAAACTTAATTGGATCAGAAAAAGGGTCCAAACTTAAAAGTATTTTGCATTTCTTTGGAGCGTTACAACATCTTTCTGAATGGCTCTGTTACTGCCCTGTGGTCCAGAGACAAGTTCATGAACCCATATGTCAGGCCTTTCCCAGGAGCCATTGGTCCAGATTTTATTCTTATGGATAATAACACCAACACTCATCAAGCTCGTGTGGTCAACGATTTTCTCAAAGAGGAAGATATTCACCAAATGGAGTAGCCACCCAGATCTCCTGACCTCAATCCCATTGAGCATGTATGGGATGCTCAAGGGAGATGCATTGGAGTTCACCAGCCTTTTCCCAGAACACTTCATGAATTCAGAACAGGAGTGGTCATTAATCCCTCAAGACATCATCAATAGTACCTTCATAAACAGTATGAGGAGTCATTGCTTGAGATGCATGGTGTCAGGGGTGATCATATTAACATACCACATGTTGTATGTAACAGACTTTAAATATTGTTCCATGGACTGCTCCTTCATGTCAATTGCACGATTATGATCTTAACACCTGCACATTACATTATTATGAATTTCTTCTGCTTGATTTACATTTGTAATGTAATAATAAACCTCTTTACCAAATTCCATTGAATTCCCTTAAAAGTACTTCAAGTTATGTACGAATTTATATATCATCCTTTAATTTTGAGCACCAGTGTAGTATATTATACTAAATATCGGTTAGAAGAATTTTTAACATAACTGGCACAATTTTACAATACACTGCAACCAACAAGCACATTATGATGTTCAGAAATGTGTGGTCTTTCATATTATATTTACTAAATAGTAAAATTTTTTAATTCATCTGTAGAGAATGAATAAAAAATTAAAAGAACTACAAAACTTCAGGTTATCAGTAAAACTAGTGTTAATAACAGTGTAATTAAACACATTTTACGATATCAGCAATTTTTTTTGTTGCAAACTGTTATTACACTACAGGAAAAAAAAAAAGTTGCAATACCTGGAAGGATTAATGCCATTTTATTGAAACACAGGCAGTTGTTAACATACCCTGAGATTTGTGATTGATTACATTATCAAAAAAAATATTGAAAATTGCCACTTTACCTACCTGGTAAAGTGGTATAATTAAAGATGTTGAACCACCCAGCACAGCAATGCATTCATGAACACAACAAGAAAGGCTATTGTACAGCTCTATAATGTCCTCCCTCACAAAGTTGTTGTTTCATTTCAGTGACAGTAGTTGGCACACCTCTTGGGTGTTGTTGGAGCGATCGGCCCATCATGTTCCTGATGTGTTCAATAGGTGAAAAGTCCTGCAAGTGTGCTGGCCATGGTAGTACTGAATGTTTTGCTTGTGAAAATACTTAAGACTAATGCAGGATGTGTGGGGATGGGCATTATCTTGCTGGTAAAAGGTTCCATGCTGCTGAACAAATGGGACAACCACTGGCTGCAAAATGTTGGTAACATATCATTGGGCAGTTAGAGATCTCCTTATGATGACCAGTTCTGGCCGAGATATCCGACTAATGGCATCCCACACCAAGACACCAGGTGCTGGAGCTGTGTAACGATGTCGCATGGCACTGGGTGGGGTTCCTTTCCCTTCGATGAGAGCGAACAAATGTCCACCATTGTGCTGACCAAAACAAGAACAAGATTCGTCACTAAAACCACAGTACTACAGTCTTGTTCATTCCAGTTCTGTCTAAGGTGACACCACTGAAAACATGCTTTATGTGGACAGATTTGAGGGGCAAATGCAGTACCAGACGATAGGCTTGCAATGAAAACTGTAAAAGCCTGTTGTTTACCGTCCACCTGGTAGGTATTTGAGGTGTTATCTGTTGCCAGTCCCTTTGCAGTTGCATTGTAGTAGTGAATCTGTCACGCAATGCCATGCATCACAAATGGTGTTCCTGTCACTCCATGGTCATATGTCGTTTGATCCTTGTCGGCGTGTGCTGGATCCTTCTTTAACCCACTGGTGTCATATGTGTATGATGGTGCTGGGATTGAGCCAACAAGGTTGGCTACATCTCTGTATGACAAACCATGGAGTGACAGGAACACCAGCTTCTCTAAAGCTGATGATTCTTCCATGCTCAAAGTCTGTTAACTGTTGGAAAGGCTGTCAACATCTGTGTAAGGGCATCTTTAGCGGTTTAGAACAATTTCCACATTTTGTCAACCAGGAAGCTTTGGTTGCTTTTATCTGTATTTGACTGCTCTGCACCTGTGATGTCAGCTCACGCCTGTTCAATGATTTCGATCGTCCTGCAAATCAAATCATTCCACGCATTTACATATACTACTTCCTGCCTAATTTTCTTCACATTTGCATAACTTCTTTCAAGTGTTGCACTTTTTATTTCCTGTAGTGTATATTTGTGAATGCACTTAAATGCTTCATTTTAAAATTATCAGTAATAAATTTCAAATGAAAAAAACATACAATTCTTTTCAACAAAAATATTATCTGTTCCTTCCTTCTATCATCTGTAATTTCCTCTAATTCTTTCTGGAGCTCCTATAATAATAATAATTAGATATGGTATATATTAAATTCTAGAATAGTTATTTAGAAAACAATATATAATGCAATATATATATATATCAGCCATGAAGCTTGCCATTAAAACATTGCAAACTATCTCTCTGATTAAAAGAATAATTTTAATTAAAATTAAACAAAGTATACACTATAATAATTTATTGTCTATAAACTGCTTAAAAATACAGTCCCTAACTAACACAAATTCGGCTAATATGATTTCAATTTAACAGATTTTTTTTAATCCAACAGGTTTTCAATTAACACAACTGGTTTTCTATTGAACATGATTTCTCAATCTACAATTGTTTATATTATTGCTTTTAACATATAAGAAGTCAGCTGGATGCTTTCCTTATCTTCCCCATCTGCCTTATCCTTTGTTCACAATTTCAGTCCTTCCAAAATGTTTCACATTTCCTATATAAATTACGGTGTTTAAACAGCTATATCAATATTGTTACGACAGATGAACGTGCTACAATGGGCTTATGATAGATGTGTCATGAACGCTCACCTATACTTCAGCATGACAATTACGTTATCAACTGTTTAGAATGATGATGCTATAATAATAAGATTTGTGGAGGGAAAACAAAAAGGTGTAGTGGAGTAGTGAAGAAATAAGGATATATTGTATTAAATTAGTATTATGTGAAACTATGTAAGAAGACTGTCATTATTTGATTTGAGATGAGCCTGGTTCCGGTGTAAAAGGGAATCAACAGTAAAGTTATTTTTGGGTTCTCTATCAGGAGAGATAAACATTAGATATTTCGCATCTATAAGGTATAAAGCATTATTAAGGCCTCTAACACAAATGAAATTCAATATAATTGGTTTGTTTGTTGGATGTTACAAAGTAATAGGTTCTGTTTTGTCATAAGAACAGAATATTGATAGCATTGTGGTTTAAACATTGAAAATTAGCTAAACATAGTAAATCGTTCTTTTTATGGTTTCACTTTATACTAAGAGGAATAAAAATACTTGTGTTCAGATATTGTTTACTTTGCATAATTTTTGTGCCTTTCTAATAAATTACTTCATTCATACTTTAGTTTGGTATACATATACACTATTTGTGAGCTCATGCTAAGTTTTCATTTCTTTGAATTCTTAACAATATATTTGTCAACAAAAGAAAACATTTTAACTGGGCCTTCACTGATGACAATGTACAAATTAGTGTGTTTGAACAGCTAAATCAAGTAATATATTAGCAAACAATAAAAAATATTTTAACCAGCACTCACTGATGACAATGTACACATATATAAATTCACCATTCTCAGTTAAAAATTACGACTTGTCACATGTAGAGCAGAAATGCTTGTAAACATAGTTAGTCGTCTTCATCTGGACAATAATTATTACAACAATCAGTCTCTCATTATTTTCAATCTTTAATATTCAACAATCATCTATGCATACTCAATGTTAAAATAAAACTACATTCAGCTGTTTTCTATTTCTACCTTTATCATGGTTCCTTTTTTTCAAAAATGAGTTATATATATATATGAAATACACATTAACAAATAAACACAAAGCATTAACTAAAGTATAATCAAAATACAGGAATAACAAAAATATATCAGATCAGTTTAGGATTCTGGAATGCATCCATCACCCCCATTTATGCTATTTCTTAATTAGCATCCAATTAACACAATTTCACCTTAAGTGAATTTTCTGAAGAACACATCTATCATGTTGGGAAAGAAACAGGTATATTCAATCTTCTACAGGCCAACCCAATATTAACAGAATTGTTCACCTTGCACTGCTTATTATGCAACAACAAGTTTCTGCTTTTCCTTCAACTTCGACTAGGAACAGTATTTTGAATAATCATCATCATCCTCAAACAGCCATGGGACACAGAGGTCCAACCAGACAGTGCAATTTAGTTCTCCAAGCATATCTGTCCTAAACTACATATGCTGCATCTGGCCACTGCACACCAATTCTAACAAGGTCCTGTTTGACATTGTCTGCCCACCGCATCTTAGGTCTCCTCCTCCTTCTGAGGCCTCTAGGCACACTGTTCATAACCCTATTCACCAATCTATAATTATCCATACGAGCAACATGGCCAAACCAACAGAATCTCTATCTGTACAATATGCTGCTTAAAGGAAGTTGCCGACTCCTTTGTCTAACCTCATCATTACTTACAAATTTGAACCACCTAATGCCCAAAATACTGCATAAGAATCAAGAATCAAAAGTATCAAGTTTCCTGTTATCATGTTTACAAAGCATCCAAGTTTCACTACCACAACTAACCCTAAAAAGAACCAAACTATTATATAGTCTAATTTTAGTCTTTAGGTGTATACGCCTATTTAATCACATTCTCCATAGATTCTTAAAAGTCCCGGCAGCAATCCCTATTCATCTGTTAATCTCAAGCCTCACATCAGCAGTATCTATTACATACCTCCCAAGAAGAACTGCGACCCCTCCTAAAGACTGCAACCATTCAGATTAACCTAATCACAGCCTGCCAACCAATTTTCATCACTTTAGTTTTCTCTCTGTTTATAACCAAACCTATTTTAATACCAGCCTCATCAACAGTTCGAATGAAAGAGTTCATCTCATCAACATCATTTGCCAAAAGGGCAAAATCATCAGCATATTTCTAAATAAGTCAGAAATTTTCATATCTCCAGACCATTTAAGGTCAAAATCTTTCCCTTGCACTAAATTTCACATTACATAATCAATAACCAAACTAATGAGAAAAGGAGACAAAATGCACCCTTGTTGAACATCAAAAACAATGCTAAACAAATTGCTATAGGCCTTACCAACTCTTGAGCCTTCCCATGGCCGAGTGGTTAGCATGCTTGGCTTACTGACCTAAGGGTCCTGGGTTCAAGTCCCGGATAAGGCATGGATGTTCGTGTCATTTTTTCTGCTGAGGTTCTGCCATGCTCACAGATCTTCTACTATGGTATATAAACTGATAGGTTCCTGTCAGACCACTGTGGCAAGCAGTTGCTTGAGGGGGGTATTTATTTTTTATACCAACTCTCACACACGACTCAGTGTTATTATAGAGAGCTTTCATTGTGTTAACTAACTTGTCTGGTATGCCATTAGATCTCACAATCAACCACAAATTATGATGATCAACAGAGTCGAAAGCCTTTATGAAATCAACAAAGCTAGCAAAAAAAAAAAACATTTCTGAAACTCTAACATTTCTCAAGAATCTGCCTGATTGAAAATATCTGATCTACACATCCCCTACCATTTCTGAATCCACATTGCTCATCACACAATTACTTGTCAATCAGAATCTTAATTCTATTAAGCACAATCATGCAAAGAACTTTACCTAGAACAGAAAATACACTGATACCCCTACAGTTACTACAAAAACTGCGATCACCTTTTTTAAACAATAGGGATAATAATGGTTTAATAAAATCCTTAGGAACAATGCTTTCATAATAAAAGATATTCAAAATTTCAGTCATTCATGGGGTAACCAAAACATTCCAGGCTCTAAGCATTTCCATAGTAATTTCATCTACCCCTGGGGATTTATGTAGTTTAAGTTTAGAAATAACCAAAATAATTTCAGACTGTGTTATAGAGTGTGATGGTCCACCCATTCACTTTTACTTTTCTTTAACCAGTTTTACTTTATGTTATATTAATAACTTTTGGGATTATTTAATTTTTTTTTGGACTGATCTCAATTCTTGTTTCTGAGCATAGGAGTTGCGCATGCACAACTTTGACCATTTGATTGTCAACCGCTAAAGCATGTGTAGGACACGACCCCACTTACATCATAGCTAGCGCGACCATATTATGCAAATGTCTTTCCTGGGGTGCAATAGACATGTGCCAGACTTGAATGCATGTTATAACTATGGTGACCATACGTCGTCCCCTTTAAGAGGACAGTCCTTTATTTCACTGCTGTCCTTCAGATTTATTTATTTTTTCTAAAATGGCCATTTTGTCCTTTATTTTGTGATAATATAAGTTATTAAAAGTTTTTACCTATAAATACTAAAGCAAAATTTTAGATTTAGAAAAAACCCAAAACATTGATGCCAATATATTTAAAAATGCAATTCATAAATTTTACCAAACTTGCATTGATTATTTAAATAACTGGGACAGCTCTTTTGTGGAAATGGAACAAAGGAAAGACTACAAGAAATCCCTCTGTGGGCCAAGATCAAGGAAAGCGTTTTGTTCATTTCCAGTCACTGGAACTTAAATATCAATGACGGCGAACCATTTGATGAAGTTTCATGTATTAAAAGTTATGTCACCAGTGAAAAGATCGAAGAATGGCAACAAAATGACGAGCCCTGCCGACGTAGATGGGTTTAAATTTTTTAATATTTCACAGATAAACATGTATCTTTTAAAAACATTTTCGTTGAATTTTGCTTATGTCTCCCTGGATTTATTGCCCCCACTGAACGAGTATTTTCATTAGTGAACAATATGTGGACCAGTGAAAAAAATCCAATTAAAAAACAAAACATTGAAAGCATGCATTTATACCAAATGCAATTTTGACATGAATTGTATACAGTTTTATGAATTTTTAAAACACAAACCTGATTTATTAAAAAAAGTTCATTCTTGTAAAAAGTATCAAAATTAATTTTTTTAAGAAATAATATGATTGTTTAAAATGCTATGAATATGCTTATAAATGAAATGCATTTTTTATTAGAAATAATGTTGATATAATAAATGTTATAAAGCTTTTTAGTTTTAGTGAAACAAATAAACGCAACCTGCTTTTTTTTTATTATGAAGCAATTTCTGATTTGTCCTTTATTTTCTCAAAAAAATATGGTCACCGTAGTTATAACTAAGTGACGTTAGGTCAAAAATTAAGAAGAGTAGAAAGAGTGTATTGTGAGTAGTGGTGGCATTGGGTCACGAAGAGTGCTGTAGTGGAAGTTGAGGTGATATCACTTTAGATAAAAGGAGTTATTAGTATGCCAATTTTGTATTCTTCTATTACATTGGGTGAGTCTGAATTTTTTGGAAATAAACTTTGTTATAGAAACTTTTGAATTTTTGCTATTTTTCTCTTGAGCAATGTTGATTGATTTTTGATTATATTTAAACTTTAATTAAACTTGACAATCCTCTTTGAATTCTTACTCAATAAGTAACGCCTGATGTTATACATTAACAAACCCCTATTTCAACTTTATTTGGCAAGTCATTATTGCCTAGCACCCGATACAGCTATTGGAATTTGAATAAATTTGGATCAGAAAAAAGGTCTAACTTTAAAAGTTAATAATTTTGGAGGTTACATGGGTCAACATTAAAGCCAGTAATGCATCTATCATCATTACAAATAATGGGATTAGAACTAACTACATTGGTTAGAACATCACTGAAATGCTCAGCCAACCTAGCCATGACAGAATCCTCACCTTCTATAACCTTACCTTGTTTATCCTTCAATCCCTGTATACCTATCCATTTTCTACCATACAAAACATTAAGTATCTGGTACAGCTCTCTGCTGTTGTGCTGTCTAACTGCATTCCTCAGCTTTGTCAACCAAGTCATCAAAGGCAAAGCTTCTTTTCAGCAGCTAACTGATCCTTTACACATTTATTAAGCTCTCTGTAATGTTAGGACTAGTAGAGTATTGGTTTAAGGGCATTCCTGCAGTTCTTTCATTCTGAAGTAAGCTCAATGCCTTATCACTGAAATAATTTTGCCTCCTCTGCTCCTTTTTTCCTAAAAGAGTACAGTTAGTTTCAAGAAAAGCCTGTTTAAAATGGTCCCATTCTTCTTCCAACTTCAGTAGTAAGTAAACCATGACTGTTGTAGACTAGGTAACCTATCACAGTAAGCTTTATCTATAACTGGGTCTTTCAGAGCTTCAGAATCAAAGGTAAATTTTTTAACCTTAGCACAACACTTCTTAAGTTGCAAGACACTTTTAACAAGGTAATGGCCAGATACAATTTCAGCTTTCCTATATGACCTGGTATTCCTAACAAAACCAGCCCATTTGCTGTTAATGTATAATCAGTCATATTCTTATGCAGCCCACCATATGGTGAAACCCATGTGCACTTATGTATGTTGCGGCGTTTGTAATAAATGTTAGTTATTCTCAAACCATTAAGTTTACTTACTTGTGGAAGATGTTGACATTACCATTGCAGCTATCAATACCAAAAGAGCATATCACCCCTCCCCAAAGACCAGAGTCAGTACCAACTTTGGCATTGAAATCACCTAGAACAAGTGTAATATCTCCTTGCAGATTTCAAAATATCCTGGAAGTTGTTTGTAAAACCTATTCTTTTTATCCTCATCAACATCCTCGTGGTGGCATAACAGCAGATAACATTCAAATCTTTAATGCTTGTCTGAAATGTTGCTGTAAGAAACCTTTCATTAATGCACTCATATCCTAGAAGAGCATCACTAGCATGCCTACTGAGGAGACCTACGCCTTGGTGATGCTTATTATCTTCCCTCCTTGAAAAAGAAATATTTACGATTATTTTCAAGAATCTGGTCTCTTTCCAGTCGAAAATATCTAAATAATAATGGTGGAATTCTTGTGTGAGGACATCAAGAGAATATGCTCTGTGCAGTCCTCACATTCCAACTACCTATGGGGAGAAAATGGTTTGTGGGATGTTTAAGGAAACTATGTTTATTGAGAGAGGAAGTATCAACAATATCAAACAGCCCCTAATTGCAGGCATGGGGTAAAGACCTGTTCCTCCACCACTAAAGGCTGAAGCCATCTACAATGAAAGACTTTCTCCAATGTAGAATTTGACGATGCCCGTAGAAGCAAGAGTTCAGGTGCCTGCGATGACCTCTGCTCAGGATTATCCACCAGCTGATAAAAGATAACCTGTAAATCAATTCACTTGGGGCTGTCAACCCACAAAGAAACATTAAACACAGTGGAAATTTTTCCTCCACTGAAACACACCAGTGCAACAAATTCAGGATTCATAATCAAGCTCAGAACCTTATTCCAGTCCAATAGGTTTACATGGTCAGCATCAGAACCCTGTGTGGTTGATCACACCTAAGCAGAGTAAAAGAAAAAGAAAAGTCGCCATAGTTGTCCAGATCTGTAAGCCAACCTAATCTGGCAGCAATCCCTTTCCATTCACTCAGACAAGAGAGTATCCCTTTTGAAAGATACTAATGGCCTGCACTACGAGAAGGCAGGTCTGACATTAGGTGCTAGGCCTGGCCAGTTCTATGCATCATCATATGCTGGTATAACTATTTCGTAAAGATGCTTCAAGCAATTCCTAACACCAATACTGTGTGACCATGCCTCCATTATACTTAAATCTTCCAGTGTCCATATTGTCTATATCAGGTCTGACATTAGGTGCTAGGCCAGGCCAGTTCTATGCATCATCATATGCTGGTATAACTCTATTTCGTAAAGATTCTTCAAGCAATTCCTAACACCAATACTGTGTGACCATGCCTCCATTATACTTAAATCTTCCAGTGTCCATATTATCTATATACGTTCTCAGAAACCATAATGAGAGGCCAAGGATGTCTTGTATATGTTTTTAGTACAACAAAAAATTGATTTTTTTTTAAATGAAAATTGCTCTTATAAAATTTTCTTATACATAGAGTATATCTTTAAAAATATATAATTCAAGCTTGAAAAATATTTTCTTTTTTTCATTTGATGCATATTTTATTAAACTGCAATATAAATGATTTGTTAAAGCCAGATTGCCATTTCTTAGAAGAACTATTCAGTTTGTTAATATTACTCTTTTTGCTAAATAGCCCCCTTATTTAAACTCGCAAGTTTAAAATGAACTACTATCAAAAAAATTTTCCTTAATGTTTTGAAAAATCTCTGAAAATTTACAAAAAAAAATGTTGTTTTTAAAAACGGCAGATTTTGGAAGTAATTACGAAGTACTTACCATCATTTCTTTTTTCTGTTTACTCTTTTCTGCCACAAACCTATTTCAACATTCCCAGAATTATTTTTATCATTTATCCCAGCATTCTATGCATCTTTCCTGCTCTTAAAATCAAAGCTGCAATTAAAAACAGCTTTCTTTGGCTTTTCAAGTCTGGTTTGCAGCTGCAACTTTGTTACGGCTCACTGCCTGCAGCCAAAGAGGCAGGTGGGTCACACATGCTATCTCTATTCTGTGTGCTATAAATGGCTCCATAATAGATTGTTTACAGTGCTTTCCCAATAAATCAGATAACCTTTGAAAAGTTAGTATTTACTTTTTTCATATTTAAACCTTAGTTTTCGTTTTAGTAGATTTATTTTATTTCTTTAAATTATTGATGTTTTGGTCAACTGATCTTTGAGCGATTTTCAGAGTCATATTATAACTGATGGCTGGCTTACATGGTTGATATGGATGGTTGCTATGGATATTTTATTTAATATTGCATTAGGTTATATATATTTTTTTTATTATTTCTTAGCTTTTCAGTAAAAAAAAACTTTAATATTGTATCATTTCCTGAAAAACAAATGGTCTTGGAAAAGGAAGCAAAAAAAAAAACTTCCTTGTGATGGAAATTAGCCCTTCTGCGGGAGGGCAATTTCAGCATAAGTTTTTACCCCCCCCCCCCCCCCAGCTACATTCACTGACTCTTTTGGAAGGGAACGGAAGGGGAGGGCTGCCAGTTCAGTATGGCCTGCTGATCTGGTCATCTACGGCCACTTTTTTCTTTTTCTTCAACCCTGCTGAGGAGTGGTCAACTTCACAGGGTCCTGGTGCTGACCATTTATACCTACTAGACTGGACTTGTTTATGGATTTGAGCTTGATTATGGATCCTGGACTTGCTGCACTGGTGGGCCTCTGTTGAGGGAGAGTCTGCCACTGTGTTTTCTGTTTGCTTCTGGGTTGCCAGCTCTAAGTGAACAGAGGCATGGGATACCTTATATCAGCTGGTGGATAATCCTAATCAGAGGCCATCGCAGGTACCTGAACCTTACTTAGCTAGTTGGGCATCGTCAAGCCTAAACTGGAGTAATGCGTCTCAGGCAGGCAATGTGGCTCTTGAAAAAGTCCACTTGAAAAGGTGGTGCCTGAAGTTCCTACCAGCATCGGTGACTTCAGCCTTTAGCGGAGGAGGAACGGGTCTTTGCCCCATGCCTGCGATCAGGGGCTGTTTGATATTGTTGGCCCTACCAATCTCAATAAACCTAATTTCTTTAAAAATCCTACTAATCATTTTCTTTCTGCAGGAACGTGGAACGTGAGGACATTACATAGAGATTATTCTCTTGATGTCCTCATGCAGGAATTCCAGCGCTATAACCTAGATATTCTAGGCTTGCAAGAGACCAGATGGACAGGTAAAGGTGAGATACTTAAAAATAACTTTAAATTTCTCTTTACAGGGAGGGAGGATGGAAAGCATCACCAAGGCGTGGGTCTGCTGCTCAGCAGACATGCTAGTGATGCTCTTCTAGGATATGAGTGCATTAATGAAAGGTTTCTTACAGCAAAATTTCAGACAAGCATTAAAGACTTGAATGTTATATCTGCTGTTATGCCCCCACTGAGGATGAGGATGAGAAGGATAGGTTTTACGGACAACTTCAGGACATTTTGAATTCTGTCAAGAAAGGAGATATTACCCTTGTTCTTGGTGACTTCAATGCCAAAGTTGGTACCGACTCTGACCTTTGGGGAGGAGTAATAGGTCCTTTTGGTATTGGTAGCTGCAATGGCAATGGGCAACGTCTCCTACAGGTAAGTAAACTCAATGGTTTCAGAATAACTAACACATATTACAAACACCGTGACATACATAAATACACATGGGTTTCACCTGATGGGCTGCATAGGAATATGATTGATTATATATTAATTAATAGCAAATGGGCTAGTTCTGTTAGAAATACCAGGGCATATAGGGGAGCTGAAATTGGATCTGACCATTACCTTGTTAAAAGTGTCTTGCAACTTAAACTTAAAAAGTGTTGTGCTAGAGTTAAAAAATTTACCTTTAATACTGAAGCTCTGAATGACCCAGTTATAGCTAAAGCTTACCATGATAGGTTACTTAGTCATTATGACGGTCATGGCTTGCTTAATACTGAAGTTGAGGAAGAATGGGGCCATTTTAAACAGGCTTTTTTGGAAACTAACAGTACTCTTTTAGGAAAAAAGGAGCAGAGGAGGCAGAATTATTTAAGTGACAAGGCAATTGAGTTATTTCAGAAAGAAGGAATTGCAGGAACGTCCTTAATCAGTACCCTACTAGTCCTAATAGAAAAGATTACAGAGAGCTTAATAAACGTGTAAAGGATCAGTTAGCTACTGATAAAAATCTTTGGCTTGATAGCTTGGCTGACAAAGCTGAGGAAGCGGTTAGGCAGCACAACAGCAGAGAGCTGTACCAGATAGTTAATGTTTTATGTGGTAGAAAACGGACAGGCATACAGGGATTGAAGGATAAACAAGGTAAGGTTATAGAAGGTGAGGATTCTCTCATGACTAGGTGGGCTGAGCATTTCAGTGATGTTCTAAACAATGTGGTTAGTTCTACTCCCATTGTTTGTAATGATGATAGATGCATTGGCAGCTTTAATGTTGGCCCTATAACACAATCTGAAGTTAGTTTGGCTATCTCTAAACTGAAACTTCATAAATCCCCAGGGGTAGATGAAATTACTACAGAAATGCTCAGAGCTGGGAATGTTTTGGTTATCACTTGGATGACTGAAATTTTGAATAACTTTTATGATAAAGGCATGGTTCCTAAAGATTTTACCAGAGCTATTATTATCCCTATTTTCAAAAAAGGTTATTGCAGTTCTTGTGATAACTATAGGGGCATCAGCCTACTCTCTGTTCCAGGTAAAGTTCTTTCCATGATTGTGCTTAATAGAATTAAGAATCTGGTTGACAGGCAATTGCGTGATGAGCAATGTGGATTCAGAAGTGGTAGGGGATGTGTAGATCAGATATTTTCACTTAGGCAGATTCTTGAGAAATGTTTAGAGTTTCAGAAACCTTTGGTTACTAGCTTTGTTGATTTCAAAAAGGCTTTCGACTCTGTTGATCGTCATAATTTGTGGTTGATTGTGAGATCATATGGTATACCAGACAAGTTAGTTAACATAATGAAAGCTCTCTATAATAACACTGAGTCATGTGTGAGAGTTGGTAAGTCTTGTAGCAATTGGTTTAGCATTACTTCTGGTGTTCGACAAGGGTGCATTTTGTCTCCTTTTCTCTTTAGTTTGGTTGTTGATTATGTTATGCAAAATTCACTTCAAGGGAAAGATTTTTGCCTGAAATGGGCTGGAGATATGAAAATTTCTGATTTAGATTATGCTGATGATTTAGCCCTTTTGGCAAATGATGTTGATGAGATGAACTCTTTCATTTGAACTGTTGATGAGACTGGGAGTACAGTAGGTTTGGTTATAAACAGAGAGAAAACTAAAGTGATGAAAATTGGTCAGGCAGGTTGTGATTCAGTTAATCTGAATGGTTGCAGTCTTGAGCAGGTGTCACAGTTTAATTATCTTGGGAGCTATGTAACTGATACTGGTGATGTGCGGCATGAGATTAACAGACGAATAGGTATTGCTGCCGGGACTTTTAAGAATCTATGGAGATTGTGGAGAAATAGGCGTATACACCTAAAGACTAAAATTAGACTGTATAATAGTTTGGTTCTTTCTAGGGTTAGTTATGGTAGTGAAACTTGGACGCTGTACAACAAGATAACAGGAAACTAGATGCTTTTGATTCTAGATGCTTACGCAGTATCTTGGGTATTAGGTGGTTTAACTTTGTAACTAATGATGAGGTTAGGCAAAGGAGTCTGCAACCTCCTTTAAGCAGCATATTGTGCAGAGAGAGACTCCGCTGGTTTGGCCATGTTGCCCGTATGGATAATTATAGATTGGCGAATAGGGTTATGAACAGTGTGCCTAGAGGCTTCAGAAGGAGGGGGAGACCTAGGATGCGGTGGGCAGACAATGTCAAACAGGACCTTGTTAGAATTGGTGTGCAGTGGCCGGATGCAGCAGATGTAGATCAGGACAGATATGCTTGGAGAAGTAAACTGCGTGGTCTGGTTGGACCTCCGTAGCCCATGGCTGCTTGAGGATGATGATGATGATGATGATCAGCCAAGTTTCTTTAAAAAATTTAATTATGGGAGTTTTTAAGTTTATATTCCACAGTTTTAAAAAATATTACCCCCACCCCCCCTCCCCAGTAACTTGACTGTGCCACTCTGACGATATACTTTTTTTTTTGCTTCAGTGCACTAACTTTTTGGCACTTAGCCAAGATGCCTACAATTTAAACCCGAAGAAAAAAAATCATAATGTTTACTAAAAAAAAGCAGCCTAAGGTAGTTTTTCCATTTCCTAAACACCACAGAAAATCCCATTAATCTGAGCAATCCAAGTCACCTTATATAATGCTGACCCATGCTTTAAATTGTACCACACTGAAAAGAATCATTAAAAGAAATAAAAATTATGTTTCAGGTAAATATATTATTATTTGGGATGAACTTTTGATTAATATATAATTTAACTGCTTTTATTCAACACATTTTCCAACATTAAGCTTTAATAGTATAGTCTGATTTATTTTTTCACTCTATCAATGAGAAAACATCTTATTAAAATTAATATGTTTGAATTTGTTTTTAATTTTCATTTTCGTAAGATTTGGAGTTAAATTCTGTTTAATTTGGTAACATTACCTATTTCTGTTGATTGGTTACTTTTTAAAAAAATTACAAAATTGACATGTTTATCACATTCAGCACAATTGGCTAAAACCCTGGGCTTTTCTCAAAGTATGGAACAGAGAAAAAATTACAAAATGGAAGAAATATTTACTTGAAACAAGAATTTTTTTTTGTTATACAGAAATAGCCTTTTTATCCACGTGCATTATAACCATATCTGTCTATTAGTTTTTTTTAAATAAATTTTTATTTGCATTGCCAGATGCATATTTTTACTACATGACTAAAAAAAGTTCTATTAAAATAAAACTTGTCATCTTTTTCGTTAAACATTTTCAGAAAATCAAGATTTAATGTTGATTAATTTGGCATATAACATGACTTATATCCTTTCATTAGTTTTTTTTTTTTGGCAAAAAAAGTTCTGAAGTTAAATTTTTTTGGCTGAGCAGAGAGAAAATAGCTCCTCTGGATGGAAACCAGTTTTTCAGGCTGGACAACAGAAGTGTTAGAAGTCCCAGCAAGCAATCCCTATTTGTCTGTTAATCTCATGCCACACACCACCAGTATCTGTTACATAATTAACAAGACAATTAAACTGAGACACCTATCAAGAGTGGAAATATTCAGATTAATGACCTGACCAATTTTCATCACTTTAGTTATCTCTCTGTTTATCACCAAACCTACTCTACTACCAGTCTTATCAATAGCTCGAATGAAAGAGTTCATCTCAACATCATTTGTCAAAAAGGCCAAATCATCAGCATAATCTATATCAGAAATTTTCAGATCTTTAGACCATGTAAGTACAAAATCTTCCCCTTGCAGCAAATTCTGCATTACATAATCAGTAATCAAACTAAAGAGAAAAGGAGACAAAATGCACCTTTGTCAAACACCAGAAGCAATGTTAAATCAACTGCTACAAGCCTTACCCTTTAGCCACTTTCTCTCACTCTTTCATTATGTTAACTAACTTGTCTGATATACCAAATGATCTCACAATCAACCACAAATTATGATGGCCAATAGAGTGAAATGTCATTTTGAAATCTATGAAGCTGTAACCAAAGGTTTCTGAAACTGGACATATCTCAAGAATCCACTTTGGTAAAAATATTTGATCAATACATCCTCTGTCACTTTTGAATCCACACTGCTCATTAAGCAATTGTCCTTCAACCAGACTCTTAATTGCATTAAACACAATCATGCAAAGAACTTTATCTGGAACAAAAAGTAGGCTGATACCCCTATAATTATAACAAGATCTGCAATCACCTTTCTCAAAAGTAGGGATAATAATTGCTTTGGTAAAATCCTTAGGAACAATGCCTTTATCATAAAAGATATTTAAAATTCCAGTTATCCATGGGGTAACTGAAGCATTCCCAGCTCCAAGTATTTCTGTAGTAATTTCATCTACTCCTGGGGATTTATGTAGTTGAAGTTTAGGAATAGAAAAAATAACTTAAGACTGTGATATAGGGTCAACATTAAAACCAGCAATGCATCTATCATCATTACACACAATGGGAGTAGAACTAACCACATTGTTTAGAACATCACTGAAATGCTCAGCCCACACCTGCAGAATCCTCACCTTCTATATAACCTTACCTTGTTTATCCTTCAACACCTGTATACTTATCTGTTTTTTACCACACAAAACATTAACTATCTGGTACAGCTCTCTGCTGTTATACTGTCTAACTGCTTCCTCTGCTTTGTCAGCCAAGCCATCAAAAGCCAAAGATTCTCATCAGCAGCTAACTAATCCTTTACACATTTATGAAACTCTTTGTAAGCTTTCTATTAGAACTAGTAGGGTAATGATTAGAACTTTTGGGCAGTTCTTTCTGTAATAAGCTGAAGTGCCTTATCAGTTAAATAATTTTGCCTTCTCTGCTCCTTTTTACCCAAAAGAGCATTATTAGTTTCAAGAAAAGTCTGTTTAAAATGATCAATGGATTGTTAAGGCCAGTGTGGCAACTACAGAAACTCACAAGGAAGTTTAGATATACTTAGAGTTCTTTTACAACATAAAAGTTCTTGAGTAATAGATGGAAGTTTCAGGATAGTACATAACTTTAATGGTGATGTTTGCCAGTTCTAATTTCTTATAACTTAGGATGAAAGTGAGAACAGGTCATACCACTTGCAGTCACTGTTGTGGCTAGCTCACCTGATAGCTTGACACTTGCACTGATTGAGGCACAATTTGTATTTCAATAGATATTTATTCTGATTGTGCAATTTTGAGGTCTAATTGTTAATATCACATCAGAATACCAATCCATTTTGTTACTGTTGTTCTTGCACTTTGATGTTGACTTGCAGTGATTGCTCTTAAAAGTATCCTTTCATCTACTGGTGCAGTGCTTTAGAAGAATGCTCCAATGGCTCCACTTTAGCTCCCCCCCCCCCAACCATTAAAACATAACCATTAAAATTCTTTTAGACTGACTAAATTTATCAAACATTTAAACAATTCAAAAGCTAAAACATTGAAAAAACATGGCAAGTGACACATTTCACCTCTCTCATATGTGTAGTTTAAATATGACTCTTCCCTGGTGGCACTACTCTCATTATGGCAATACTCATTGAGGAGGTCCAGACAGTGGGGAGGGATGTGACCTTGGTGTTGTAGATGTGTTCTTTTTGTATATTTATTACAACGTTTTCCACATATTTAACTGAAATTTTGTAGCGGTTGCAGTAAATAATGTTGTTGACAGATCTTCTATCTCTACTTCATTTTCAATTATTGCTTATGCTAGAGCTGTTGTGTTTTGTTTTCTATATCATGTTTATGCTCTGTCCTATTGTTATGTAGATATATATTGTTATTGTATTGCTATTTTATATGTATTTTTCCCCCTGTAATTTATTATATAGGTCTGGAATGTTAACTGTATAGATGCCTCTGGTAGATCTGATTTTTATCTGTGTCTTTTATTACTAGCTGTTTTACATTATTGGTTATTGTATAGGGTAATTTTAAATAATATTTAGCTACTATATATTTTAAGGAATGGGTAATTCCGATTATAAACGGGAAGCTGCATGTGCAATGGTGGCTTTCACTATTTTGGGTAGGTGAAGGTTGTGCGTTTTATATTTTACAAATCTATGTATTCTTTTTATGGTATCAATTGAATAAATGGCTTGTATAGTAATACTATAGATAAAGTCTCTTTCTTTAGATCGAATTTATCACTACAATACCTGTATGCTCTTAGCAGATATGTATTTATAGCCGATTTTTTATAGTTTATTTGGATGCATTGAATTTTGGGGAATGATATTGGGTATAAATATTGGTTTAATATATACTTCTGTTACACAGTTTCTTCCATTTTATTAATATATCCAAGTAGGATAATTCTCCATTTACTTGTGCTTCATGGGTAAATTTTATTGTAGGGCATAACATTATTAAATGTATTTATTAATGCTGGTAGTTTTGATACAGGGTGATTCTGAAAAATTATTATATCATCTAAAGTACAGTGGTAGTGGCCAAGTTCATTGCTTTGTGAACACTGAAGTATTCTTGAGCTGTGGGCCTGATGACCCACAACCACTCAGATTTGAGCAGCATAGCTGCATCAAAAATAGGAGTGTTTAGGTACAGCGATATGACATCTAGTGAGTGGATTGTTGTATATTGAATTAGTGTTGTTTGGAAAATTTATACAGCTCTTACGCATGAGGTCAAGGTATATTGAGTAGGTGGAAAATACAGGGTGAAAAAAATTAATGATGGCTCTTTCCAAATTATATGTAAGAGATTTTTTTTTATACCAAATAATGGTCTGAATGGGTAGCCTGGTTTGTGCAACTTTACTTTTACAAAAAAATTGTGGAACAGTTAGTTAGATACATTGGGGATACATTGGTTTTGCTATTTGTGAAGGGAGGAATGGGTCATTTTTTAACTCTGCTCGCTTTTTGTTAGTATTAAGAATTGGGTTATTTTCTACAGGTTTACATTTCAACTCTTGTAATACTACATTTTTTTTTTGTCATAGTCTAATTTATGTAGTATTACTATCTGTTCTGTCTTATCAGCTAGTATAATTTTAATTTCAGGATTATTTTTAAATTGATTTAGTATGTCAGTTTCTTTTTTTGGGTTTTTCTCTTTTTTGATTTCAAAGTTGATATTTTATAGTTCTATATATCTTAAATCTTTCTTTCATTATCATTATGTATATTAGATATTTTACACATAGTTTGCTAAATTTGGGGTATAAATTTGGGGTAACGAGATTCTTAATTCTGTTAAGCACAATACCTGCACTTTACCTGGAACAGAGAGTAGACTGATACCCCTATAATTATCACAAGAACTGTGATCACCTTTTTTGAAAATAGGGATAATAATAGCTCTGGTAAAATCCTTAGAGACCATATCTTTATCATAAAAGATATTAAAAATTTCAGTTATCCAAGTGGTAACCGAAACATTCCCAGCTCTAAGCATTTCTGTAGTAATTTCATCCACCCTTGGGATTTATGTAGTTTAAGTTTAGAAATAGCAAAAATAACTTAATATTGTGTTATAGGGCAAACATTAAAGCCACCAATGCATTTATCATCATTTCAAACAATGGGAGTAGAACTAACCACATTGTTTAGAACATCACTGAAATGCTCAGCCCACCTAGCCATGACAGAATACTCATTTTCTATACCTTACCTTGTTTATCCTTCAATCTCTGTATACCTGTCCGTTTTTTACCACACAAAACATTAACTATCTGCTACAGCTCTCTGCTGTTATACTGTCTAACTGCTTCCTCAGCTTTGTCAGCCAAGCCATCAATCCAAAGATTCTTATCAGCAGCTAACTTATCCTTTACATGTTTATTAAGCTCTCTGTAATCCTTTCTATTAGAACTAGTAGGGTACTGATTAAGGACATTCCTGCAGTTCCTTCTTTCTGAAATAAGCTCAAGTGCCTTATCAGTTAAATAATTCTGCCTCCTCTGCTCCTTTTTTCCTAAAAGAGTACTGTTAGTTTCCAAAAAAGCCTGTTTAAAATGGCCCCATTCTTCCTTAACTTCAGTAGCAAGCATACCATGACTGTCATAATGACTAAGTAACCTATCATGGTAAGCTTTGGCTATAACTGGGTCTTTCAAAGCTTCAGTATTAAAAGTAAAATTTTTAACCTTAGCACAACACTTTTTAAGTTTAGGTTGCAAGACACTTTTAACAAGGTAATGGTCAGATCCAATTTCAGCTCCCCTATATGACATTTCATATCCCCTATGTGATAGGTATTCCTAACAGAACTAGCCCATTTGCTTTTAATTAATATATAATCAATCATACTCTTCTGCAACCTATCTGGTGAAACACGTGTACTTATGTATGTCGCTGTGTTTGTAATAAGTGTTAGTTATTCTGAAACCATTAAGTTTACTTACCTGTAGGAGAAGTCCTCATTGCCATTGCAGCTACCAATACCAAAAGGGCCTATTACTCCTCCCCAAAGGTCAGAGTCGGTACCAACTTTGGCATTGAAGTCACCAAGAACAAGGGTGATATCTCCGTTCTTGACAGAATTCAAAATATCCTGAAGTTGTTCATAAAACCTATCCTTCTCATCCTCATCGGCATCCTCAGTGGGGGCATAACAGCAGATAACATTCAGGTCTTTAACGCTTTCTGAAATTTTGCTGTAAGAAACCTTTCATTAATGCACTCATATCCTAGAAGAGCATCACTAGCGTGTCTGCTCAGAAGCAGACCCACGCCTTGGTGATGCTTATTGTCGTCCCTCCCTGAAAAGAGAAATTTAAGATTTTTTTTAAGAATCTGACCTTTATCTGTCCATCTGGTCTCTTGCAAGCCGAGAATATCTAAATTATAATGGTGGAATTCTTGTGTGAGGACATCAAGAGAAAAAGCTCTGTGTAGAGTCCTCACATTCCAACTACCTATGGAGAGAAAATGGTTAGTGGGATGTTTAAAGAAACTATGTTTATTGAGAGAGGGAATGCCGACAATATCAAACAGCCCCCTAATCGCAGACATGGGGCAAAGACCCGTTCCCCCACCACTAAAGGCTGAAGCCATCTACACAGGAAGACTTCCTCCAATGTAGAATTTGACGATGACAGTAGAAGCAAAGAGTTCAGGTGCCTGCGATGACCTCTGCTCAGGATTATCCACCAGCTGATAAACATATCCTGTGAATCTATTCACTTTGGGCTGTCAACCCACAAACAGAAAACACAGCAGAAGATTTTCCCTCCACAAAAGCACACTAGTGCAGCAAAATCAGGATCCATAATCAATTTTAGCAAATAATAATCGAAGATTTCTTTTTATTCAAACATTTGTTATTTAGTTCCCCTATTAGTGCAAAATTATTGTTTAAAAGTAATTCATAATTCTCTTTTTTGAAGTGCAAGATGTTTAAAAAGCATTAATCCTAGGGGAGACGTAAATGTTATTTAATATTTGTGTCATTGCTGTTGTGTTTGCAATTTTGTATCATAAATCTTCACTTTTATATAAAAATTAGGTAGAAATATTTTGTATTTTCATTATAAGATGTGAAACTGCATTGCAAAAATTTTATTATTCATCTGATTTTGAATAAAATTATTGAAATATAATCTACATTCATACTTTAATTCTACAACTATCAGTAGTAAAAAACTTTCAAATATTATGTTATTAAATAAAAGAAATAAATATACCATTTAATTCTACAGCTATCAGTAGCATGACTTTAAAATTTGATTTGGCAAAATTTCATTGAAAAAAATTAACTTATTTATTGTAATTCATGAGGTGTCAAATGTAAACATTTTTGAATGATATTTGGAAAAATGTATCGAATGTAAAGGAAAACAATAAAATTTCCTAGAGCATACTTCAATGGGCTTTGGTGAATGTAAGCCCACTTCATTGACATCACAATTCATTGGAGCAGGCATGTTCCTTCACGACGGCCCCGATTCGATCCTGTTCGTATGCAACCCTTCAAGTGAAACCCATGTGTATTTATAAATGCTCCAGTGTTTGTAAAGTTATTCTCAAACCATTACATATATTTAAACTGAAGGAGATGATCCTCATTGCCATTACAACTACCAATGTAAAAGGGACCAATCACCCCATGCTCAAAGGTAGAACCAACTTTAGAATTAAAGTTAAAGAACATAAAAAGTGACCATAGATGTCCAGATTAATAGGCCATACTGACCTCCTTCTATTACCTTTCAGAAGAGAACATCTTTTTCAAAAGTTGCTAACAGCCTGTACCATGAGAAGATGAAATTGGACTTTAGATCCTAGGCCTGATTAGTTCTGAGCATCATCACAGTGAATTGGTACACAGCTCTCCTTCCTGTGTATGCCTAGTTACCATTTACAAACTAAACAAATACTGATAATACCCATATACTACCAAAACCATACAGCTAAAGCAACAACTATGCAAAACTTACAAACTTTTCTGACTGTAATAAAATTCTTTTACAGTCAGAAAGATCTCTTTTACAGTTTCTGATTGTAAAACTTCTGACTGTAAAATTAATTAATTTATTTATTTTACAGTCAGAATTACAGTTAAAAAACAGTCAGAAGAATGTTAGCATTTGAAATTAACAATTCAAATGCTAACATAGTTAAAAATAATTTTGCAGTCAGAAGAATGCTAGCATTTGAAAGTGTCAAAATATTCATAAAATCAGTTGGAACTTAAAATTTAACATATTTTTATAACATAATAAAAATAAATAAAACAAATACCCCCTCAAGCAGCTGCTTGCCACAGAGGTCTGACAGGAGCCTGTCAGTTTATATGCCATAGTAGAAGGTCTGAGAGGATGGCAGGACCTCAGCAGAAAAACAACACATACATCCATGCCTTACCCGGGGCTCGAACCCAGACATAGGTACTTTGCAATTTAGCAAAATGTTTCAGTGCTTCATATTGATTAATAGTGTTTAAGCAATGTTATAGTTCATACTAACTGAATTGCCTGGGTCTCACTTTTAAGATGCAGTCTGTATATTTTGAATTTCACCCTCTGCCCCACCCCTTAGCATAGTTTCAAAATCGTGTGATATGTTCAGAGCTGCCAACCTTGCATGATGAAATTAGGATTTAGAAGAATGAAAAATCAGAGGAAATCAAAGCACTTATGAAAAACTAATAAATTCCCATATTATGAAGAATTTATGCAATATATTGATTATTAATCAATGCATAAGTATATAAATGGATTATTGGTTATTATCAATTAAAATAAATTTACCTAAAAAGATTTCATACCTTGCAAGCCTCAATCGGTGATGGGTGAAAACAAATTAGCCTTCCCATTTCAAACAATGAGTTTTAGAGATGATCATTTTATGGTACCCATTAACTGACTACGAATTAAATTTCCTATGTTATGGCAAAAAGCTTAAATCAGTTTAGTTGCATTTTTGAAGTGCAGAAAATCTATGGCATGCATATTTTTTGACGTTGATAAAATTTAGCTTAATCACTAATAGTCAACAATACATAGTAGGCATCATTCAATGATAAACAACAGATCAATAGATATATTTCAAAAGTTAACATTTACATACAGAGAGAATATCAACAATTATTACTCCTTTTTCTATGGTTCATTTTGTTGTTTTTTGTGAAAGTGTTTGGATTGTGAGCAGTGGCAAGCTTTTCGTGCAACATGGGAAATGGTGCTCACCACAGCCAATTCAACTGCATCCGGATGTTTTTGATATTAATGAAGTTAACTTAATCACTAACGATTAATAATCAATATAAAGGCATCATTCCCTGATCAATAATATATCAATCAATATATTACAAAAGTTAGCCTTACAATAGAGAGGGAATAACAACAAATGTTATTACACCCTTTTCTAGTGTCTTTTTTTTAAAGCACTTGGATCACCAACAGCTTGTCATGCAGCCAGGGAAAGAGAGGCTTCCTGCAACCACTGCATCTGTACATTTTTGATATTAATGAATGTTAATCTAATAGCTAATATTTAATAACTAACAATCAATACATAAATATCATTCATTCATTAATAATTGACTAATAGCTGCCAAGCAGTATTTTGATACAGGAAATTAATTGAATGACAAAACCTAGATGTATCGCAATTCAAGGACTGCATGCCATCTATAGGGATAATGCCAAGATTTCCACTAATTACAGTTGAAGGCAAGACAGTACCATAGAGATACAGCTCATCCCACGACTACCTATGGAGAACAGTACTATAGAAGTAAAGTTCATCCATCGGTCAAAACCATAATTTAATCTGTGTCCCAGATCACCACAAACAAGGATATAAAGATCCAAGTCACCTCGGCTCCCGTGACGGAGCTCTTAATCCGGCCCTTCCATCTTGGCCCGTCCAACTGGAGCAGCTCCAGTCAGCAACGCCTTCAACTTCATTTAGGCCCTCAAGCCCCCCCCCCCCCCCCCCCCCCCCCCACCTCAACAAGATAGCATTTTGATACAGCTTGGATGTAAAACAATTCAAATACATACCTCTTGTGATCAGCTGCTGGGTTATGAAGTTATGGTGAAATAAAATTGACATCTGCCAACAAATGACATGTTAAATTCAGATAAGTAATATAACAGTAGGGAACATAATGTACATAACTGATTATAACTCCTTGCTATGCAGTAAAATCTCTCTCCAGCCTCCATGCCCAATGCTAATATCAGAGTTGCTAAATTTGCAAAAACAGAAGTTTCCCCTTTATGCGACAATTTGACATATTTAAATTACTGGGCATATCTTGTCAAATATTTCTTATTGTGAGAACATTTAGTAGTTAAAGTAAAAATTTTAACACAAAACTAGTAATAAAACTGTTTATACACAACAGCAAATGACAAAGTGCAGAGGTAATAACAAGGACAGTACTGCTACAGTGCTGAAACCAAAGAGAAGAGCTTTGATTATCCAATCAAAAGGTCAGAGCAGCAGCCCAGTTGTCAACTTGCCTCAACTCTACTGAAAGAATAGTTTCAATCCCTTATCAACCCATTAGCACAATCCAGATAACAGATGTGCATGAAACCCATTCAAGTTCCAATGTCAATCATGGCCCACAGATCAGGGAAGTTCTCTAATCTGTATTATTTCCTTCACTATGAAGTTTCCGATTCTAAATAATCAAATTAGCATTAGAGCCTGGAAAGTTGGGTATAGGTTCAATAAACACCCATTTAGAAACAATCTATGACTTTCAACTCTGTAAAAGAATTTAGGTGTGGACTTTGCCATCTGTTTTGAATGGAAAGAGCCAGCTGAAGTCTTATAGAGTTCCTCTGATTGATGTGCAGGTGAGCCCCACAAGCAAGCATAGATTACGGAGTGGGGACACAGCTACGCCTTTAGTACAGTAAAAGAGCTAATTTGGATACAATTCTTCCCTTTCATTAATATACTCCTTTTGGAAAAAGAGCAAAAATATTGTAAAATTTGGGAGCAGATTCTTATAAGAGTAAAGGTGAAAAAACCCTAAAAGGGATTTCAACGTCAATTCGAATTTTAAACCAAAAATCAGAGTAGTTGGCAGTTCTGTATGTTGTTGTAATAAGGAAAAACTACAGTAAAAGTCTGAAAATCTGGACCCCAGAAATCCAGACAACTTGAGATTCTGGACTTTTTAAAAATATTAGCAAACTTTTGTGAATTTCGCGGTCTGTTATTTTCCCTTATATTAGAGAATTCTGGTTGAAGCATCAGTGGCACTTCGTGGTAACTCTACTTACTGTCTGCAATGATCACGATTTTGAAACATATAAGTCAGTCAATCTATGGCAATGCTAAATACTGTAGTGTATTATTTGCTGTCCTACTACTTTCATTTACATATGCACTTACACGAACTATATACAAATTTCTATTAACCCCATAATAATAGCTCCAAAAGTACATAGAGTTTGTGGTGTTAAAAGAATGAAAACCACATTAAAACTGAGTGAAAAACTTGAAATAGTTGAGAAAATAGAGTGTGGTGTAAGGAATGCTGTTCTAATAGAAACTTACAACATAGGTAAATCAACAATTTACAATATAAAGTATGCAAAGAATAAAATTTTAGAATTCACTGCATCTTTGGAACCTAACAATAAAATTGTTGAAAGAAAAAGTTTGCATTAACCAAAAACTAGAATACCTTGATAAAGTATTGAATGAATAGTTTTTGCTAAAACAATCAGAAGTTATGGCAATTTCTGGACCTATTCTTATTGCTAAAACAAAATTTTTAAGGAGCAAATGAACATTGAATCTGAATGCTCATTTACTGATGGATGGCTTAGAAATTTCAAGATTCATCATGGCATCAAGCACATAGATATTGCTGGAGAAAGACAGCCAGCAGAAGCAGCTGCAAAATACAGTGCAACATTTGAGACAATTATTAAGGATTATGATCTCACAGCCGACCAAATTTATAATGCTGATGAAACAGGGGTTTATTGGAAATGTTTAACAACTAAAACTGTGGCTAGGGTACAGAACGAAATGCTACTGGGTTTAAGCCTAACAAGGACAGATTAACAGTTCTTACATGTGCCAATGCTTCAGGAGCATAAAATTGAGCTTTTGGTGATTGGAAAATTTCAGGGTACATGGGCCTTAAAAGGGATTGTACACTTGCCTTGTCACCTATAAAGCACAAAAAAAAATCTTGGATGGACAAAGAAATATTTTGAGATTGGTTCATTAGTCATTTTGCTACATCTGTTCATCAGAACTTAATTAAATTGGGGAAGCCTAAAAATACAAAGTGCCTTTTACTTCTCTCCACGTGAATCAAAATCAGTCTCTCATTGTGGGAATATTTTTGCCCGTTATTTGCCACCAAATGTAACCTCATGCATTCAACCAATGGATCAGGGAGTTATATGAAACTTTAAGTGTCATTACAAAAATGACTTCATCATGAAAATGATGAATAAGAATATGGAACATCAAGAATTTCAATGCAGTTTTACAATTAAAGATGCAATTTATTCATTAGCAAATGCATGAGAGGCACTCGTAACTGTTTGAGAGCGTGGTGAAAGTTATGGCGAAACATGATATTGGCTGATCAAGAATCGGAAAAAGAGAAAGATTTTGAAGAGTTTTGAATAAGACAGAGAGAATGGGAAATGCAAGAGCTGATGGAAACCGCTAAATTATCTTCTGAAGATCACCCTGTCTAAATTTAATAATGACGACATGGATGAGTGGATAAGAATTGATAATGATATTGAAGTCACAGCCACTTTCATTGATCAACAAATCATTGAACGTATCACAACTCCCAATAAAAGAGGACTGTTCCGAAGATCCTGGTGAGGAAGAAAATGTACACACACTGGCCACTGAATTAAAAATCTTTATTCAATACCAAGTCTCCTTTAGCCCAAATTACAGCATGTATGCGATTTGGCATAGATTCCACAAGGTGTCAGAGTGCCTTTACATCTCCAGCATACCAGGTGTTCACCAGAGTCCTTTAACTGGATCAGATTTGATGGAAGAGGGCTTTGCCCCCAGATCTGTTTTTCTAACATGTCCCGTACATTCTCAATGGGGTTCAGATCCAGGCTTTGTGGTGGCCAGTGAAGATGGTGGTAGTTGTCATGCTCGCTGAACTGCTACTGAACACATCTTGCGCAATGGACAGTAGCATTGTCGTCCATGAAACAGCCATCACCTGCTGGATAAAAAGTCAATATTGCAGGATAGAAATGATCAGCAACAATGTTCAGATAATCCTCAGAAGACAACCAACCTTCTAGCAATATCAGGGGACCCATTCCGTACAAGGCAAGCTGGGTCCATTGCTTCATGGAGCTACCACCAAACTCTCTGCCTACCATTGGTACAGAACAAGGTGTACCACAACTCGTCGGATCACGTGACTTTTTTCCACTATCCAGTCACGGTGTTCCTGACACCACTGTAGACGAACTTTCTGGTACTTTGCAGAAATCAGTGGTTTCCATATAGGCATGCGACTGCTAATACCAATCCTCTTCAATTCCCCGTGCATAGTTCACTGAGATATGGGTCGGGAACAACCTTCATTGAATGCTTCAGTCAATTGCTGCACACAGGAAGTCCTGTTTCTCCGTACAAACCTTCTCAGACAATGGTGATCTCATTCCTGACAGATTGTCGTCAGGAGTCTTTTTCTTCTTCATTTATAAAAGTGTATAAATGGTCTTAGCATTTCTATTTAATAAGAACAAGCATTACAGATATTTGTAAGTCAAACATGTACTAGATGCTATTAGAACTTACTTGCTTTTCTCTAGCTTTAATGTCACTCAAAAATGAATAACTCTCTTTAAAAACGTTTTCATTAAATGAGCCACAAAAGTTGTCGAACCGCGGATCTCTGTTATGCTGAAAAAAAAGCAAGTAAATAAGCTTAAAACAATAAATAAAACTGAACTTCATAAATTCGATTTCAACCAAGTTCCATACCTTAAAAATAATGAAGACAAATTTGTTATCAGAAGTGCAAAAAAAAAGCTTGTCAGAGAAAAATATTCATTTACATCCAAAAGTATAAAAGGAAAAACATGATAAAACATTAGCCTTTATATACTTGAAAGGTTAGCTGAAACTGGAAGAACACATATCATCTTTGGCAAATATGGGATGCTCATTTTAAAGAAATTAAGATTTTTCTTTGTCTGATTTTGCACCATTGTTGAATAGTGATAATTTGAATGGATCATTAGGGAAATGTAAATAATATTTTATTAATACTTATACAACAGGACAAATTATTGCCATCAGTACAAATAACATATCCTTTTATTATTACTGATTATAGAAACACCAGCAACTTCTAGCCTAAATACATCATTTGCAACATTCATTTACAATTTTGTAATTTTCTACCTTTACAGGGTACCTCTAATGTATAATAGTACTACTAAAGCAATAAGTACTCTATAACAGAAAGTAATGATGCTTGGTATAACTGGAACTAAACCAGCAATTCTTTATTACTGCCCATATGGAGTAAAGTGCTATCTTCCTGATACCTATGTGATATTGTGAAGAAACAACATCTCCAAATGCACGCACTTGCAAAATGGACTGGTTTCTTGTAAAAGGCATCCATCCTGACTGTACTCTCGAACATCATAAGATTGTCCACAAAAATTGTGAAAGACAATGATGTGGCACTCTAAACAGCTAAAATGCCTAAACAAGTAGATGTACCAGCAACAATCATTGGTAAATATTACTATCTTGTCAATTAACCTAGTTTGCTTTATGTGATTATAAGGTAGCATTTAGACTAGTTGATAATTGTTTGGATCATACGTAATTGTAATATAGTAATTACAACAATAATTTGTAAGAGCATCTGCACTCCTTATGTTTGAGAATAAGTAAATTTAGACAAACTTGTTGTACAGCTTTTATCGTGAATATACTAAGTTTTATCTTATAAGCTGTGTTGAACCTTATTTAAAAAAAAAACTCGACATAACTGGTATTAACCTATAAATCACCACTTTGAGGTCGATTTAAATTTTAGAGGAAAAATTGTCTTGAGTTGGGTGGGATATGAACCCACAATCTCCTGATAACATGTCAGGTGCTCTGGACCACTGAGCTACCGGACGCTGATCAAGATCTCTAATTGATGATATGAACATTTTCAACCTACATTACTCCATATGTAGGGAGTGTAGGGATTTAAATTTAAATCGACTTCAAAGTGGTAATTTATAGGTTAATACCAAGTATTTTGAGTTTATTTATTGTTTATTAATAATTATTTAGGAGAATAGATTTCCAAAATTTCTGTTTTAAAGTCTTCCCAATGTTCTATCCTTTGGTGGCAGCCAACATTGTTTCACCAATGCTTCTCACACTCATTTAAACAAGATACAGCGCAAACAACCATTTTATTGCATGATACTTCATATAGATGGAAATGTTCTTCTGTAGACTTGATAAATGTGCAGGATAGCAGGCATTTTGAACCATCAAACCTTATGTCAAAGGCCAATGAATAGTCTGTCTGCATCTAATAACTGGTTCAGCAATTCATCATTGAGGGTGTCAATAGTAGTCCATTCTGTCATTTGTTTCCAATGTAACATTAGTTGGAACTCCCCATTCAAAGTCTAAATATTCATTTACCTTTCTAGCATCTCAACTAAGTTAGGATTAGGGGACTGTTGTTGTTGTTCTTGCAGGAAGAAATTCGTTAAGCACATCCATCAAAACTTCTGCTTCCTTTAATACATCCTGCAACCTTTCCATTACTCTTAATACCACTTTGGGAGTCATAATGGCAGAGTCAGCCACATTTGTAGCAGACAATCTACAAAATTTTTAACCTATGAAATTTAGATACTTTTGTTGAGCAGCACTCAAATGTACTGCTATACAACTAAACACTACAATTTTCTGAAGCCATACTAAGCTTGGCAATAAATTGCTTATCAAAAGTTTGTATCTGTGTCTGGACACTTTCAATCCACTCCAAAATACTATAGTTATATTTATCTAATATATAAAGAAGAAAGTTTGTTTGTGTGTCTGTCCACTTATGCACTCAGCCCCCAGAAGAGCTGGAGACATCAAACTTTGTATGAATGTTCCCTTCACCCATGAAAAGAATATAGGCGTGAACTTTCTGGGGTCAACAAAAATTGGGGTGGGAGGGTTTGAATTTCTCAAAATCCCCATAGACTTAACATTAACAGTTAAAAGCATTCTTCAAAATAACTTGCCACTAATAAATTTGAAAAAAGGAATATATCAAACTAAACTAATATCTGATTTCACATGATCAAAACATTAACAGTTGAAAGTTATTTGAAATAACTGTTGCCACCATTATATTTGAAACAATGAATGCAACAAATTTATTTGTTTCTGATTTCGTGTGATAAACTCATTGTTCAGTTTGCTGGGTCAAGAACGTGAGTGTCCATGGATATTGAAGTCATTCTAATTCAACATGAGCAGAACATGAGATTCGAAAACTAAATTTGCATCAGAAGTTAAAAAAAGCTAATAAAAGTATTTACAAATAATTAATAAATCTTTTAAATATTATGTTAAGTAATAAATAATTTTGTTTAATAATATTTTTTTTGCACCTTTACATTTTTTATGCACCTCAGACCATAGTTATTTTTCTTTTGCTATAAAGTTACATATGCCTGGCAAATTGTATCTGAGGAACTCTGGTGTGTACGAAGTGATTTAAAAAGTTCGATTATCTGAGCGAGGAAATTCTGGGTTTTTGGTTCAGAAACTTCTGATGTGGGGGAGGATAATGAGTACCTCGAACTATCCTATTTCTTTTTCCCCTAAAAGAGAGGGAGAATTTTTTAACTGGAGGGGGGAGGTTGGGTCAGTTTGCCACAATGAGCTAAATGTCCAGGTCACAAGGAACCCTGAATGTTAGGGGAAGGGACCCATTGTAACAGCTATTGGGAGACAGATGGTACTCTCCCATCAAGGTCATCCAGTATGTTCTTTAACATGCATAAGGTATGGCTCTCCTGCACACAGAGCCAAAGCTTAATGCCCCATCTGATGGATGGTGTCCTATCCAAGTCCATCGGTGTCACCTACTAACCATAGGCAGGGCAAGGAGTTTTGCGGAGATAAATTTCAACCTGGGAACTACAGATTACATGTCTGGTGCACTACCAACTGAGTCCCCTGTCCCCTGAGTGGGAGGAAAGCGAGTGTAATGATATTTATGTCAAATGAAAACTTGCAATGTGGGGAATGCCCATCTACTCAACATTTTAGAAAGTTTCAGACCCAAGAAACACCGGGTAAATCTGCTAGTCTATTATAAATACAGCAATAGCAGTGCTGAAACATCAGTTCTTTTGACCTAATACTATTTTTAAGCTTCTTGCTTAACAGCTAATGGTAGCTTAATGTGTTGTTAAATCTAAAATCACTAAAACTAATGAGCTCTCAAAAATGTTATTTCAACGTGGGCAATGATGTTAATTAGCATACACTTATAAACTCCAAAGTCTTAAAGTTTAAAGTTCAAACTCTTGACATACAAATATTTAAACACAGTAAATTGCTCAAAAAATCCCGATCTGCTAATCACTATTATTATACAACACTCATATCTTCAAATCCCTGTTTGGGTGCCACTTTCTGTTCTCTTTCTGTAACATTCCAAAGTATGTTATTTTAAACTGCTGAATAGCTTGTAATTTGTGTGCCAGGCAAATAATCTTGCCAAAAAAGAATAAATTAGGGTTCTTTATTAGAATGAGCATAACATCAGAAAAAAAATTAATGACTATCCAAAAATAATGTTAATCCAATAACACTATACTTATCTCTGCTCAAGAGAAAAAAAAAAGTCAAATGCAATTTCTTAAAATATAAACGTTTTATTTGAGTATTCACCAAATAATTCCTTCTACAAACATGTTATTAAACATGTTATTACCAACTAGAATAACAGAAATGACCAGAACCGGTGTGGAGCATCAAACTGAAAAGATCATCATCTCAAGGTTACACCATCATGGGCTGGCCCAATAGTGATGCAGAATGGTAATAACACTTTAATATCCTTTATATTGTATCAATTTTTTTAACAAAAAGTTGATGTCAAGTTAAAATTGGAATAATAAGATAGATCTTAGACATTGCACATGTGGCAATATAACTTTGATAATAAGCTAACCCTGTAAAATCATACTGGGAAAATTGATTAAGTTTTAACTATTGTACAGCTAAAGATTGTGAACATTAAATTAACATTGAGTAGCTGTGGTTGTAATTTTTCAATTTTTAAAAAAATAGCACTCTGCAAGAAGAAAGATGATGCAAAGTTTGATGAAAAATAATAAGTTGGTTCTGTTTTTGATTTACAAGTAATATTCTTGCCAGTAAGTAAGGAATGCCAGCTGTTTTATCATCATTGATTAACCAATTACAATCTTACGATTTACAACATGAAATCAAAGTATTGTGACTGCTTAATCTTATATGAAGGCATTAACAAATGAGGAAATGAGGAGCATGTGAGATTGCAACATTGTTACCTACAAACATTCAATGAAGAAAGGATTGAGAAAAGATTTAATTTGCTGATGGTTGCAGATGTCAAAATAAGAATTCAGTGATCACTGCTATATTGCTCTTTTTGTGTGTACCTTGAAAGACATACAGCCCATTTCCTTATGTGTTTTTTTTAGCTATTGGCAGAATGAAGGGGATTCTGCTTGAAATGCCATCAATAATGATATTTAAAAAAAGCAGGTGATTTATTATTGCCTTCCCATCTTATTGCAATCTTTAGACTACGAAAGTTAGAACCTTTACAATGTACACTTATCACTAAGAACAACTGGTTTCAAACCAAGGTATCCCAATGGGCTCCTGCCCCCCCCCCCCCCACACACACACACACTTTGGATTGTTGGCGGAAACCATTCTATAATATGAAACAGAGTAGTTGTTTAAACAATATTTAATATAACACAACAATTAATACTGTATATAAAATAGCTAACCTATGATATCTAAATAATGCATCTAAAAGAAAATTCTAACAATATACCCAAATCAACAGTCTTTGAAAGAGGTCAAGTTTTTCAATTTGCCACTGAGTCTGGCACATCAATGCTGGCAAAAGATAAGTGAATTTTCTTTCTGTTTCTTGATATAGAAGATAATCCAATACCAAATCCATGTCCAGTTTCAATAATAATTCAACTTTTTGCTTAATATCCCTTCCTGTGTTCATCCTGAAAAACTGGCTTCCATTCAGAGGCCAAGCAATTTTCTCCCAATGCTAAGCCATAAAAATTAATTTTAAAACTTTTTTGCCAAATAATAATTGAAAGGAATTATGGCATGTTATATGCCAAATTAATCAGCATTTAATTCTGGATTTTCTGAAAATAAAATATTTAACAAAAAAAGACTTTCATTTTAATAGGACTTTTTTAGAGTCATGTAGTAAAAAAAAATGTATCTGGCAACACAAATAAAAACTTATTTATAAAAAAAACTAATAGAAATGATTTTAATGCACATGAATAGAAAGGCTTTTACTTCTGAATAACGAAAAAATAATTTTTTTGCTTTCAAATAAGTATTTCTCTAGTTTTGTAATTTTTTCTCTCGATACAATACTTTGAGAAAATTCCAGGCTTTTAGCCAATTGTGCTGAGTCAGATAAACAAGTCAACTTTAGAATTTAAAAAAAAAATAACCAATCAATGGAAATAGGTCATGTTATATACCAAATTAAACAGAATTTAATTACCAATTTTATGAAAATAAATAATATAAACAAAATTACAAGCATATTGATTTTAATAAGCCTTTTTTAGTGTGATATGGCAACAAAAAAGATCACACTATATAATTCATTTTGAAAAACCTGAAAAATAAAAATAGTTTACATATTTATCAAAATTTTTATTACTTTAATGATTCTTTTCAGTATCATATATTTTAAACATGGTCAGTGTTATACAAATGACTTGGACTTTCACATTCATGAGATTTTCTGAACTGGTGCCGTCCCATGGCCAAGTGGTTAGGGCGCTTGGCTAGTGATCTAAAGGACCTGGGTTCGAGCCCCGGGTAAGGCATGGATGTTTGTGTTGTTTTTCTGCTGAGGTTCTGCCATCCTCTCAGACTTTCTACTGGGCATATATAAACTGATAGTCTCATGTCAGACCTCTGTAGCAAGCAACTGCTTGAGGGAGTATTTTTTTTTATTTTATCAAATAGAAAAAAAAACTTCCTTGGTTGTTTTTTTTACTAAACATTGTGAATTTTTTCATTGGGTGTTGAAGCTTGGCGGTCTTGGCTAAGTGCAGAAAAGTTTGTGCACCAAAGCAAAAAAAAAACATTGTTATATTGTCTGTGTGGCACAGCCAAGGTACTGAGGGGAGGGGCTTTAAAATATAACATAATAACATAATAACTTTAAAATATAACATAATATAAACATAAAAACTTTACATATATGTAGTGAAATTGTAGATATTAAACTATTTAGAATATCATATTTGAATACATATCACAAAAATATTGTTTCTGATATAAATGCATATAATATAAAAAAAAGAAAAAACAAACATTTACAAGTACATTAAAGAAATGCATTAAAATAAAGTTAATTATAAATATTTTGGATTTACCTTCTGCTTCCTTTCTTACTAGCATTACTTGCATTACCAGTAAATATAAGTACTTTTTATTGTGGGAATCACAGGTCAATCATCTGTCTCTAAAATCATAAGTGTTTTTTACGGTTATGGTCCAGTATATTGGATACCCTTTGTAAAGTTAGTATTTACTTTTTTTTATATTTAAACAGTTTTCATTTCAGTAAATTTATTTTCATAAATTAGTGATCTTTTGGCCAATTGATAAGTATTGATTCTTGATAGTTATGCTGCATCGTATGGCCAGCCAGCCTACAACTTGTTGCTGTGGATATTTTAATATCACATTAGGTTACATAGTAATTTTTATTTTATTATTTATTACTTTTCCAGTAAAACTTTGATTTGGTATCATTTTCTGAAAATAAATGAGGTCTTTGATATGGAAGCTAATTCATTTCTGTAGATTTATTTCTGTTAGTTAGCGATCTTTCGGTCGGCTGATTTATCTCTTTCTGAGTTATGCTAGATCAGAGGCCGGCTTAATAGTTGTTGTGGATATTTTATTTAACATTCCATTAGGTTATATAAAATTTTTCTCTCATTATTTCATGGTTTTTAGTTAAAAAAAATTGAGCTTGTACAGTTTTATGAAAATGAATGTTGAATACAGAAGCAAAATAGACTTTCTTGCTACAAAAATCAGCTGTCATGTTAGAGGGCAATTTTGGGAAGGCTTCCACTCCACTGAACTCATGGTGATAGTTTCACTGTCCCCCCCCCTCAATAAAAATATATTTTTTCTTAATAAGTTTTTATGTTTATATTCAATGATTTTAACACCAACTCCCCCTCTCTCTCAGTACTACCTAGGCTGTGCAACACAGGTGATATAACGCTGTTTTTTTTTGTTGTTGTTGTTGTTGTTGTTTTTGCTTTGGTGCACACACCTTTCTACACTTAACCAAGATTGCCAAACTTCCCCAAAAAAACACAAAGAAAAATAAATTCATAATATTTAGCAAAAAAAGCAGCAAAGGAAGTTTTTTTCTATTTCATAACCAGTTCAGAAAATTTTGTCAATGTGAGAAGTCCAAGTCACTTTGTATAACACTGGCTGTGTTTAAAACATACAATACTGAAAAGAATCATTAAAAGAAATAAAAATAATATTTCAGGTTGAATATTAAATTATTTGGGAGGAAATTTCCTTTCAATAAATATATAAACTATTATTTTTCAGGTTTTTCAAAATGAATTATATAGTGCGATCGTTTTTTGCCACATCACACTGAAAAAGGCTTATTAAAATCAATATGCTTGTAATTTTGTTTATATTATTTATTTTCATAAAATTGGTAATTAAATTCTATTTAATTTGGTATATAACATGACCTATTTCCACTGATTGATTATTTTTTCATGGCCGAGTGGTTAGTGTGCTTGGCTACTGATCTAAGGGACCTGGGTTCGAGCCCCGGGTAAGCCATGGATGTTCGTGTTGTTTTTCTGCTGAGGTCCTGCCAGCCTCGCAGACCTTCTACTATGGCATATAAACTGACGGGTTCCTGTCAGACCTCTGTGGCAAGCAGCTGCTTGAGGGGGTATTTATTTTTTTATTTTATGGTATCGAGAGAAAAAATTACAAAACAAGAGAAAATACTTACTTGAATGCAAAAAAATAATATTTTCGTTATTCAGAAGTAAATAGCCTTTCTATTCATGTGCATTAAAATCATTTCTGTCTATTAGTTTTTTTCTGTAAATAAATTTTTATTTCTGTTGCCAGATATATTTTTACATGACTCTAAAAAAGTCCTATTAAAAAGAAACTTAAGTCTTTTCTGTTAAATATTTTATTTTAAGAAAATCCAGAATTAAATACTAATTAATTTGCCATATAAAAATAATTAAAAATAAATACCCCCTCAAGCAGCTGCTTGCCACAGAGGTCTGACAGGAGCCTCTCAGTTTATACGCCAAAGTAGAAGGTTTGTGAGGATGGCAGGACCTCAGCAGAAAAATGACACATACATCCATGCCTTACCTGGGGCTCGAACCCAGGTCCCTTGGATCACTAGCCAAGTGTGCTACCCACTCGGCCATGGGACGGCCACTCGGCCAATTTGGCATATAACATGCCATAACTCCTTTCAATAATTATTTGGCAAAAAAGTTTTAAAATTAATTTTTATGGCTTAGCATAGGGAGAAAATGGCTTGGCCTCCTGGATGGAAACCAATTTTTCAGGCTGGACACTGGAAGGGTTAATAAATGCATGATGAATACATATCGATTATTGGTTACCAGTTGGCAATTAAGTCGATTTCCATTTATTAAAATGTATGCATGGCGCAGACTTGGATCATACATTAAGTAACCAAATTTTCAAAAATGAAAAGCAGGACATTTCAGTTATTGTCCCACTTTGAGGAAAGTATTTGACAAAGTGTTCCAAACGAGCTGACTATTAAATAAGCAAGCCGTCATATTGAAATCTGCAGGAAGCTGTTGTTAATCCATGTCACCCTCCATCAAAAACAGCTGCGAGCTCCTTAACCATTATTTTAATTAATGCCAAAATTCCTGATTTTTATTTTACTACTCACAATTAAATGCCCTTTCCTTTTACATATGACTCATTTTGGCTTGTTATTTTAAAATAACATTCTACAGTTATCTTTTTCTGCTAAACACTCCAAAAACAATTCAGCCATGAGGTAGAATAAATTTTCATGTTCAATGTTAGAAACTCAGCACAAAAATTGCAGACGTGATACAAAAAAATACTAATATACAATTTGTTTTTATACTGCAGTTACTAATTCTATACTAACCTTTTTCTTTAAATTAAACACATCTCTAATCTGAGAAACAGGTTCTTTTGAGGACATCTCTCGTGGCCTGAAAAAATAGTTTCAATTAAGATAAATTGTTTTTACTCTCTCCATGATAAAAAAAATAACTCTACATTTTTCATATAAATTTAAAATTTCCCATTTCTTGATGATACAGTTTTATTCTATAAGTAAACAAGATTGAACAATTATATGACATGGCTAATGAAAATCAGTTGAAAAGTTTTGAGATTTATCTCAAGTGGAATATTAACTTATGACCTCCTGATAACATGCAGCATATGATCTGGCATTTGGCACATTATCAGGTCTTAGATTTGTATCCCACTCAAGATGAAAGGGTCATTCTAAGTCATTTCAATCAAGCAATGAAACCATGTCTCAAAATTTCACAAAATTTGGCAGGGAAGCATCTCCAATGGAAGAACTCCAGTAAAATTTTAGTTTCCTACACCATATAGTTTCTGGAATATAACACTTAAAATTTTGGGCAAAACTCTTCAGCTGCAGCAAGGTAATGCCACGACACTTTTCGAAATTTCTGTATAACACAGGTCTTATTGTGAAGAAAAATATGAAGTAAATTTGTAACGTTCCAAAACATATGCTACTTTCTTTACTATGGACCTTGCAACTGATCCAAAATGTATATTACTTTCTTTACTATGGACCTTGTACCTGATCCAAAATGTATGTTAAATTACTGGATAGCTCGTGCACCAGGCAATTAATCTTGCCAATAAAGTTAAATGAGGGTTCTAGTATATTTAATTTACCTAGTAGAAAAGAATTTAAACCAAAAGATTGTCACTTATTAAAGTTAATTCTAGTCAAATATTAAATTATGCTCAAGACAAAAAATAAGAAAATCAAAACTATTTCATAAAACAAATAAAGTTTACTTCCAAAAATCTAGATTCACCAAAGTGAAACTTCCTTCTGCATATCTGCGCAATTAACAGTTCACTAAAACAAAAACTGCTCCTCTGAGCTCCAAGAAAACTCTTTCTTACATTCTGTAAACTGTCTCACTACTCACTACTCCATGACCTAACATCACTTACATCACATGTAGCATGCAATTGACATGCATGTCGCAAGCTAGGAAAATACATTTGCATAAATTGATGATTGTGTGCTTGCACTAGTTATGATGAAAGAGTGGTGCATTAGTGGCTGTCATGCGATGCTTAGGCATGCATTAGTGGCTATCAATCAAAAATCAGAGAGAACTCTTATGGTATGGGATATGAGAAATGAAGATCCAACAGAAAATTAATATGCACCAAAATAACAATTATAATGTAAATAAAGTAAAACTGTTAAGAAAAAGTAAAAGTGAATGGGTGAACCATCACAACTTTCCCTCCCAAAAGGGATCAAAATTTGACCTAACAGATTTTGATGAGCAATTTTGAATATAATGACACTACTTACACCATTTAGAAATCACTGAACATAAAGTAATGAGTATATACATGCAAATTTAATAATACAAACTATTCTCACTTCAATAAAATCTTCCAGCACAACTAAAGGAATTTCCTCCCATTCTTCTAACAATGTGTAGAGCTACCTATTGTAAATGTATACCAATGGCTGTGGCAGTTAACTGCATACTAGCATTAATCAGTCTACCTAATATCACATTCTGATATGATCCAAAAGGTGCATACTCCTAACTGTACACAAAACTTGTTAATCAATCTCCTGCCTATTTATCTTCTAAAAGGTTAAAAATATATATATATATAAATACAGAAATTCTGCCCTTTCACATAATATAATTAGAAATGTATCAAGCAGGATACATAACATCCACTTATTCCCCTAACAACAATTAAATATGCAAAAGCTAATCTTCATTTGATACAAAGAAAAACGGGCATGGGTCCTCCGTTACATCCTCTTAACTACAATCATTGTAAAGCTAATGACAGTTTCATTTTACAAAAAAGCAGGCATGTAATCATCTGCTAAAACTTCACCTAAACACAATAATTAGTTATCTAGCTGAAATAAAAATACCATTAATTACCTCCTCTCATTAAGCTTTACATCCCCCTCCCAGAGGAGTTTTGCTAGTGACTAATTCCATCAAACTAGGCTATACTTTTGGGGCAGCTCAACAGGGTACAAAACTTCAAAACATCATGGTCATTTTATATATGCAAACGAATGCTACAATGTCATCCTGATAATTATGCATCATTTGATGCACCAATATCACTGATGACACCAAACAGATTTAAATACATATACCTCTTATCTAAGAGTAAAGAAATTCTGTATCAATAATTTATCATATACAATGTTAACATTTCATCTAATATAATTCCATCCAAGTTTTACATAAAGAATATCACTTTCAATACAAAAATATACTTCAAATTAAGATTTATATAATCACTGTGTTCTAAATTCTCTTTCATTCTCAATATTTACATCTATAAACATTTTTATAATTTCAAATTTCGTAATTAAACTTGCAATACTCATTCCAGCTATCAGTCAGCTGAAAAGAAAAAATTCACTACAAAGTTATAACTGCTCTTCAATTAAAGCTATTACATCACTAGACTCAATTCAGCTAATCAGTCAGCTGAAATAAAAAAAAATCACAACAATTTCATAGACTTGAAATCACATTAGTATGATATATAACTCTTTATGGTTCAACTAGAACTTCAGATGAACCAGAACACACAAAAAACTCTAATCACTTCAAATTATAACTCATCACTATAAACATTATATAATAAATTCACTTTTCAAAAATATCCAAAACTCTAAGGTTTCATCACAAAATTAAACATTTCAAAATCTCTACATACGAACAACAATAATTAATCTTTAATCATCTCTGTCTTCATCTATTCCAGAAAAAAAGAAATAAAACATCATAAACAATTAGTGCCACAGTGGAAGAATAATAATATACTTAAATTTTCATTATTGGCACTCCATTGAGATAAATCATCATCCAATTGTTTCCCAGAGACTTCATTTCCACACCGATTGATAAGCTAGGTGTGGGCACTTCTGAAGTTCTCGTTTGTAATGTCATCTACTCTATGTTGACTGCTACATTGACGGTTGTCGCTCTGCAGACTATCATCATCTCACTTGACATCTTCTCACTATGTGCTTGTCTTTGTGTTTTCTAGGGTTGTTTTGTAATGCTCCAGAGATTATTAACTTTTAAAGTTGGACCTTTTGTCTGATCCAAATTCATTCAAATTCCAGATAGCTGTATCAGGTGCCAGGCAATAATAACTTAGTAAATAATAACTTGCTAAATAAAGTTGAAATAGGGTTCATTATGTATTTGTTTAGTGTTACTTATCGAGTAAGAATTCAAAAAGGATTGTCTAGTTTAATTAAAGTTTAAATCTAATCAAAAAATCAATTTACGTTGCTCAAGAGAAAAATAGCAAAAATTCAAAAGTTTCTAAAACAAAGTTTATTTCCAAAATATGCGTTAACTCACCAAACTCAATGGTAGAATACAAAAGTTGGAGTACTAACAACTCCTTTTGTATATACCACATACTTCTGACTCCTACATCTCTACTAACTCTTCTCACAACAAACTCCAACTCTTCTAACTCTGTGCCTAATGTCACTTAGTTATAACATGCGTACAAATCCGACACGTCTATTGCATGCTAGGAAAGACATTTGCATAATATGATGATCGCACTAGCTATGACGCAAGAGGGTCGTGTTGCTTTAGCGGTTGACAATCGAAAGGTCAGAGTTGCACATGCCCAACTCTTACAGCTCGGAAATGATAATTGCAATGTCCAAAAAAAATCAAATAATCCCCCAAAACGATAAGTATAACGTAAATAAAGCAAAACTGGTTAAGGAAAAGTAAAAGTGAATGTGTGGAGCATCACAGTTTCTGCCTGCATCTACATGACACTTCAACAATAGAAAATTTCTTAACTTGTTAAATTCATCAGGATTATTTGCACTCAAAACAATTTCTGGGATGCTTTGCTCATTATCAACTTACTTCTCTAAATCCACATTATTTAAACTGATAGGAAATTTCACAGTTTCTTCCTGAACACTCTGCTGTGGATTACAAGATAAGTTCAAAGTTCCACAGGACTACAACAGCAATTTCAATTCACAACTTTGGTTAATTTCATCCAAAAACTTTCTCATGTAGACTTGAAAGATAAGTTCCTATGTCAATGCAAGCTATGAATTCAGTTTTTTCGTGATAAAGCTTCACAACATGCAGTTTTAGAACATTATGTGTACCAAACTGTGGCAAGACTTAACTTATGAGAGGGCTGTCTAGTTTCATCATTTGAAGTTTGACACAGAACATAAACTCTACTTCTTTCATTCTGCATCATTGTAGTCGTGTTCAGTGCAAATTGTTTGGACTGTATAACTTCCAGTTGTGCAGTAGTCGTTTTGAGAGGGACTACCTTGTGTTGCTGCTTTGGTGAGGATTGCATCCATCATTGATTTAATGCCATTTTTGCTGATTCTCTTCTTGCGTTGTATTGCCAAGCCAATCTGACTAAAGTTGAAATTGAAGTTACATTTCTCACTTATAAAATTCTCTTAAAGGCAATACTAACTTGGATATAATGCAGTTAATTATGTTAATTTTGGTGGTATCAGCATCGTACAGCTGCTATAACTCTACTGTACCCCCAGATGAATGTTTCTATATCATTTCTTTTCTTTTGCCTTTTCGTGAAAATAATTTGGTAGCTAGATGCAATCATCATAAGGTGGATATATTTCCAAAAGTTTGCTTTTAAAGTCTTCGCAAAATTCTATTCCATGATGACATCCTATGTTGTTCCACCATTGCTTAGCACACCCATTTAAATAAAGTACTGAGAAAACCACCTTTTTGTTGTCGGGCACTTTATATAAGCAAAAATGCTCTTCCATGGACTTGACAAATGTACGTAATGATGGACATTTCAAACCATTAAACCTTATCTTGAGTAAAGGCCAATTAACATATGGACTACTATTAATAAATGGATTGGCAACTCGTCATTGAGGTGGATGATATACTTTGTTCTGTCACTTGCTTCTGACGGAACAAAATATGGAACTCTACATTCACAGTTGAATTGTTTATGAGCTGACATAACTTTGTCAGCAAATTTAGGGATTGTTGTCATTCCCCTTTCCCCTTGAGGATCTTTAACCCTTACCATGTTGCAGCGCAAAGAATCGCTTTCCTATTTCCCATTCTAGTGATTGGAGAGTGAAGTTTCACACCCATAGTACAAGGTTGTGGAAAACAAAATTTCGAATAGAAATTAAATATTGAATAAACTCGACTATTTTGGTATACACAAAGTAATTACCACTTTTGAGTCGATTCAAATTTTAGAGAAAAAATTGTCTTGAGTCAGGTGAGATACGAACCCACGACCTCCCGATAACATGAACAGTGCCTACATGTGACATAATGGAATATGTACTGTAGGTAGAAAATGTTCATATCATCAATTAGAGGAGATCTTGTTTGGGACCGGTAGCTCAGTGGTCCAGAGCACCTGACATGATATCAGGAGGTCGTGGGTTCGTATCCCACCCGGCTCAAGACAATTTTTCATCTAAAATTTGAATCGACTCAAAAGTGGTAATTACTTAGTGTATATTAAAGAGAAATTTTCATTTTTTTCAACTGTTACTAATTAAATATCAATAAATAAGATACACAACTAGATAAATATATTTAATATACACGAATTAAGCTGTTGCAGTAAAGCAATTTACATCATTTCTATCACTCAAACTAGGAGTAACTAACTAACAATAAGTTTAACAGCTCATAGCCCTTTTCTGCTAATATTTACTCATTAATACTGATGTTAAAGTATTCCTTATAACTATGATATGCCTTTGATATCTAGCTCAAAGGTAAACTAGAAAGAATAAGAGTAAAGTCTATTTACCATTTTCTTGAGGCTGGCTCAGGTGTACATGGAAGATCACTATGGTGACGATTGCATTCTGTTGGATGTATGCAATACTGTTGTATTATTCACCTTGTCCATGGCAAACCAGTCCTTAAAGCAAGCACCATGATCTGATGTTATTACACTACTCATATAATTGCATCACTCCTTGATGTTAACCACTTTTGCAGTCAAATACATATTTGCAATTATCCGTATTCATTTTTAGTTGAGATCTGTTATTCACCATTAGGCAATATTTGTACTGTTGATATAGGAACAGTTCTTGATAGATGTTAATTCATTACAGCGAGTTAGAATATGAAGGGTCTTTAACCTTTGTAGGGATGGTATCGCTTCACTAGTTGATCAAAGAACTTTGTCGTGAATACCTTAGCATATTTGTGCACACTACTGGTAAATAGAGTTGCTGAAAAGACCATTGCCCTTTCCTCCAGATTTAAGCATTTAAAAATATCATGATAAAACTTTAACCATCTAAACTGGCCAACCCAACTTTAAAATAACAAATAAAACATTGGCCCTGTATACTCCGGTGCAGAGCGATGCGTTTCTCCATAGACCTACCTATGACATCTTCAGGCTCGTGAGGTCTGAATGGAGTACCCCGTTATACACGTCTCATAGTTTATGTCATTAATTCATTCATGTGTGGTGGTGTGTGCGCTGGTCTTCGTGGTGATGTGTGCGGCGGTTTACTGTTGCAACTGGAGATTCCATGCGGATGGAAGGGGTAGAATCTCTGTGCTACTGAGACTACTCTGTACAGAGTATCGGACAGTACAGAGTACAGAGTCTCGGACAGACTCTGTACTCTGTACTACACTGTCCTACTGCTAAATTGTCTATATGTTTTCCCTATATATTTTTCCTTTCCGTTTAATATTTTTGTGGGGTCTGGGATATTGATCTCATAAACTCTTCCTGTGGGTGGTTTCTTATCTCTATCATTGATGGTTAGATTTTTTATTGTATTTGTAACTGTTGTCGGTAGAATGATTTTATATTGTTTGAGAATATTTTCCACTGTATCAGAAATATTTTTCCTATTTGGGAAACTATGTGCATAGCTGGCACTTGTTTTTTTATTTTGGTTAAGGGTTGGTAGAGAGTCCTTTAATACGATATATTTTGCATTTCGTTCCCATCTAATTAAATTTTGTTGGGAATATCCCACTTGTATTGCTGCTCTTTTTATATACTCAATTTCATTATGGAATGATATTTGTCCTGAACAGTACTGGTGTGCATGTATAAAATAGGGTAATATACTTGCCTTCTTATATTTAAAAGGTTGGGCAGAGTTTACTGATATAATTAGGTATGCGAGTTTTCTTTCTGAATACAGTAGTTTCAGAGCGATTATCCTTTCTCGTTATTAAAATATTTAGTTATGCTATTTGCCATTTTTGCTCAGATTTATGGGTAAACTTTATTGTTGAAAGTATTGAATTAAAGGTGTTTATAAAGTCATTTAACTTATCAAGTGAGTGAGGCCAAAAAATCAAAATATCATCCATGTAACACATGTAAAGAGATGGTTGCAGTTCTGTTTTAGATAAAGCAGTTTCTTCAACATGCCACATGACAACATCCACCATGAGTCCCAAGAGAAGGGATCCTATTGGGACACCCTCTGCCTGGAGCCACGTGTGATTGTTGACAGTGAAGTAATTGGTGGAGGTTGCCAGATCCAACACCTCATGGATAGTAAAGCATTGCAGGGAGCTGGGTCTGGCAACCTGAAGCCATTCAGCTTTTAGCCACATTGCTGCATCCAACAGAGGTGCATTAGGATACAGCGATACAACATCCAGTGAATGCCTGGTGGTATGAATATTGATGTGTGAGTTTTGTATTTTATTGATTGCATCATGACATGCGGTTAAAATATATTTGGTTGGGGGGAAGTATATTTTAAAGAATTTCTGTAAGGCGACCTCTAAATTATAAGTTGGTACATTTCGTTTACATACTAATGATCTGAATGGTTGATTTTGCTTGTGTTTTAATTTTAATAAACAATTGTGGAGTATGTGGGTACATTGGTGCTCCACATTTTTTAGATATTTCTTCTGGCAAAAATAGATCTGCTTTTTAAGTACTTTTAATTTATCAATATATTTGGTTTTGGATCAGTGGTAATAGGTTGACATTTTAGTTGATTCAGGGTTTTCTCTATTTTTTCATCATATTGATCTTTATCAATTATTATAATTTCATTTGTTTTATCAGCCAGTACTATTTTTATTTCTTTATTTGTTTTTAATTCTTGCAATATTTTTATTTCTTTATTCGTTTTTAATTCTTGTAATATTTTTATATCCTTTGGAATTATTATTTGTGGTATATTGTAGATGTTTTATAGTTCTATATAATTTAAATCATTCCTGATCATTATATTTATGCAGTATTTTATTAAGTGATTGTTCCTATATGCAGTATAATCTCAGTTAATTTTATCATAGGCAAATTTTGAATCCTATTGCAATGTTCTTTCTTGTTCGAGGTTTAATTTATATTTAGATAGGTTTACACATTTTTTATTGTTTTCTGTGATTTTCTGTGTAGTTATATAATTATTTGTAATATTTTTACTTTTTAATAGATTCATCATCATCATCATCATCATCATCCTCAAGCAGCCATGGGCTACGGAGGTCGAACCAGACCGTGCAATTTAGTTCTCCAAGCAAGTCTATCCTGAGCTACATCTACTGCATCTGGCAACTGCACACCAATTCTAACAAGGTCCTGTTTGACATTGTCAGCCCACTGCATTCTAGGTCTCCCCTTCTTTCTGAGGCCTTTAGGCTCACTGTTCATAACCCTATTCGCCAATCCATAATTATTCATACGGGCAACATGGCCAAACCAACGGAGTCTCTCTCTGCACAATATGCTGCTTAAAGGAGGTTGCAAACTCCATTGCCTAACTTCATCATTAGTTACAAAGTTGAACCACCTAATGCCCAAGATACTGCGTAAGCATCTGGAATCAAAAGCATCTAGTTTCCTGTTATCTTGTTTACAAAGTGAACAATTTCACTACCATAACTAACCCTAGAAAGAACCAAACTATTATACAGTCTAATTTTAGTCTTTAGGTGTATACGCCTATTTCTCCACACTCTCCATAGATTCTTAAAAGTCCTGGCAGCAATCCCTATTCGTCTGTTAATCTCATGCGGCACATCACCATTATCTGTTACATAGCTCCCAAGATAATTAAACTGTGACACCTGTTCAAGATTGCAACCATTCAGATTAACTGAATCACAGCCTGCCTGACCAATTTTGATCACTTTAGTTTTCTCTCTGTTTATAACCAAACCTACTCTACTACCAGTCTCATCAACAGCTCAAATGAAAGAGTTCATCTCATCAACATCATTTGCCAAAAGGGCAAAATCATCAGCATAATCTAAATCAGAAATTTTCGTATCTCCAGTCCATTTAAGGCCAAAATCTTTCCCTTGAAGTGAATTTCGAATAACATAATCAATAACCAAGCTAAAGAGAAAAGGAGACAAAACGCACCCTTGTCGAACACCAGAAGTAATGGTAAACCAATTGCTACAAGCCTTACCAACTCTCACACACGACTCAGTGTTATTATAGAGAGCTTTCATTATGTTAACTAACTTGTCTGGTATACCATATGATTTCACAATCAACCACAAATTATGACGATCAACAGAGTCGAAAGCCTTTTTGAAATCAACAAAGCTAGCAACCAAAGGTTTCTGAAACTCTAAACATTTCTCAAGAATCTGCCTAAGTGAAAATATTTGATCCCCACATCCCCTACCACTTCTGAATCCACATTGCTCATCACGCAATTGACAGTCAACCAGATTCTTAATTCTATTAAGCACAATCATGGAAAGAACTTTACCTGGAACAGAGAGTAGGCTAATAACCCTATAGTTATCACAAGAACTGCGATCACCTTTTTTGAAAATAGGGATAACAATAGCTCTGGTAAAATCCTTAGGAACCATGCCTTTATCATAAAAGATATTCAGAATTTCAGTCATCCAAGTGGTAACCGAAACATTTCCAGCTCTAAGCATTTCTGTAGTAATTTCATCTACCCCTGGGGATTTATGAAGTTTAAGTTTAGAAACAGCCAAAATAACTTCAGATTGTGTTATAGGGCCAACATTAAAGCCACCAATGCATCTATCATCATTGCAAACAATGGGAATAGAACTAACCGCACTGTTTAGAATATCACTGAAATGCTCAGCCCACCTAGCCATGACAGAATCCTCACCTTCTATAACCTTACCTTGTTTATCCTTCAATCCCTGTATACCTGTCCATTTTCTACCACACAAAACATTAACTATCTGGTACAGCTCTCTGCTGTTGTGCTGTCTAACTGCTTCCTCAGCTTTGTCAGCCGAACCATCAAGCCAAAGATTCTTATCAGCAGCTAACTGATCTTTTACACGTTTATTAAGTTCTCTGTAATGCTTTCTATTAGTAGGGTATTGATTAAGGACATTCCTGCAGTTCTTTCTTTCCGAAATAAGCTCAAGTGCCTTATCACTCAGAAAATTCTGTCTCTGCTGCTCCTTTTTTCCTAAAAGAGTACTGTTAGTGTCCAAAAAAGCCTGTTTATAATGATCCCATTCTTCCTCAACTTCAGTAGTAAGCATACCATGACTGTCATAATGACTAAGTAACCTATCATGGTAAGCTTTGGCTATAACTGGGTCTTTCAGAGCTTCAGTATTAAAAGCAAATTTTTTAACCCTAGCACAACACTTTTTAAGTTTAAGTTGCAAGACACTTTTAACAAGGTAATGATCAGATCCAATTTCAGCTACCCTATATGCCCTGGTATTTCTAACATAAAATGCCCATTTGCTGTTAATTAATATATAATCAATCATATTCCTATGCATCCCATCAGGTGAAACCCATGTGTACTTATGTATGTTGCGGTGTTTGTAATATGTATTAGTTATTCTGAAACCATTGAGTTTACTTACCTGTAGGAGACGTTGCCCATTGCCATTGCAGCTACCAATACCAAAAGGGCCAATTACCCATCCCCAAAGGTCAGAGTCAGTACCAACTTTGGCATTGAAGTCACCAAGAACAAGGGTAATATCTCCTTTCTTGACAGAATTCAAAATATCCTGAAGTTGTTCATAAAACCTATCCTTCTCATCCTCATCGGCATCCTCAGTGGGGGCATAACAGCAGATAACATTCAGGTCTTTAACGCTTTCTGAAATTTTGCTGTAAGAAACCTTTCATTAATGCACTCATATCCTAGAAGAGCATCACTAGCATGTCTGCTGAGAAGCAGACCTACGCCTTGGTGATGCTTATTGTCGTCCCTCCCTGAAAAGAGAAATTTAAGATTATTTTTAAGAATCTGACCTTTATCTGTCCATCTGGTCTCTTGCAAGCCGAGAATATCTAAATTATAATGGTGGAATTCTTGTGTGAGGACATCAAGAGAAAAAGCTCTGTGTAGAGTCCTCACATTCCAACTACCTATGGAGAGAAAATGGTTAGTGGGATGTTTAAAGAAACTATGTTTATTGAGAGAGGGAATGCCGACAATATCAAACAGCCCCCTAATCGCAGACATGGGGCAAACACCCGTTCCCCCACCACTAAACGCTGAAGCCATCTACACTGGAAGACTTCCTCCAATGTAGAATTTGACGATGCCAATAGAAGCAAAGAGTTCAGTTGCCTGCGATGACCTCTGCTCAGGATTATCCACCAGCTGATAAACATATCCTGTGAATCTATTCACTTGGGGCTGTCAACCCACAAACAGAAAACACAGTGGAAGATTTTCCCTCCACAGAAGCCCACCAGTGCAGCAAAATCAGGATCCATAATCAAGCTCAGAGCCATATATCTGTCCAGTCCAGTGGGTTTATATGGTCAGCACCAGGACCCTGTGTGGTTGACCACTCCTCAGCAGGGTAGAAAAAAAAGAAAAGTAGCCATAGTTGTCCAGATCAGTAGGCCACACTAATCTGGCAGCACTCCCCTTCCGTTCACTTCCACAAGAGAGTATCTCTTTTGAAAGGTACTAAAGGTCTGCACCACGAGAAGGCAGGGTCGGACATTAGGTGCTAGGCCTGGCCGTTTTTATGCATCATCACAGGGTTGTTGTTTTACCTCTGAGCGGCACTTTTTTGCACACCATGGGCTAAATGGCCAGGTCACATGGACCCCGAAGGCTCAGGGAAGGTTGGGGGAGGGGACCCACTAGAACAGCTGTTGGGAGACAGATGGTAGCCTCCCGTCAAGGCCATCCAGCGTGTTCTTTAACGTGCACAGGGTATGGCTCTCCCGCACACGGGGCCACGGCTTAACGTCCCATCCGACGGACGGCGGCCTTTCCAAGCCCATCGGTGTCCCCTACTGACCGTGGGCAGGGCGGGGAATTTTGCGGAGATAAATCTCAACGCTGACCCAGCTGGGACTCGAACCTGGGAACTACAGATTACGAGCCTGGCACGCTACCGACTGAGCCACCCCCGCCCCTCATCACAGGGGATTACTTATCCATTTATTATGACACATTTGTATTTGGGTGGTTTCATGCTCTATTTCATATGCTACTCTAGCCATTAATTGGGTTAAGTTATTTGATTTTAAATTTAAATATTTATAATATACTATTCTTCCTTTTATTCTTATTTCTTTTCTTAAGTTTCTAATGGTTTTAACATTATTTCCTCTGTTTTTAGTAATGTTTGCCTCATATTTAGTTCAAAATTTGATTTAAGGTTAAAAATTTAGGAATTAATGAAAGTTTTTTGCAATTTATTAAAAAACTTAAGAATGAGATGCAGCAATTTATTTATTAATATTATTTATTAATGTTATTTAATTAAGCCGAATTATCCTAACACACCTCTGTTGGATGCAGCAATGCAGCTAAAAGTTGAATGGCTTCAGGTTGCCAGACCCAGCTCCCCGGAGTACTTTAGTATCCATGAGGCACTGGATCTGGCAAACCTCCACCAATTACTTCACTGTCAACAATCGCATGTGGCTCCAGGCAGAGGGTGTCCCAATAGGATCCCTACTCTTGGGACTCATGGTGGATGTTGTCATGCAGCATGTTAAAGAAACTGCTTTATCTAAAATGGAACTGCAACCATCTCTTTACATAAATTACATGGATGATATTTTGATTTTTTGGCCTCACCCACTTGATAAGTTAAATGACTTTATTAACACCTTTAATCAAACTTCCAACGATAAACTTTACCCATAAATCTGAGCAAAAATGCCAAATAGCATATCTAGATATATTAATAACAAGAAAGGATAATCACTGTGAAACTACTGTATTCAGAAAGAAAACCCTCATACCTAATTACATACCAGCAAACTCTGCACACCCTTTTAAATATAAGAAGGCAAATATATTACCCCATTTTATACATGCCCACCAGTACTGTTCAGAACAAATATCATTCATAATGAAATTGAGCATATAAAAAGAACAGCAATACAAGCGGGTTGGGATTGGGTTGTTTTACTTCTGAGCGGCATGTTTTTGCACACCATGTGCTAAATGGCCAGGTCACATGGACCCCAAAGGCTCAGAGAAGGTTGGGGAAGGGGACCCACTGGAGCAGCTGTTGGAAGACAGATGGTAGTCTCCCGTCGAGGCCATCCAGCGTGTTCTTTAATGTTCACAGGGCCACTGCGTAACGTCCCATCTGATGGACGGAGACCTTTCCAAGCCCATCGGTATCCTCTAATGACCATGGACAGGGTGGGGAATTTTGCGGAGATAAATCTCAACATTGACCCAGCTGGGACTCGAACCTGGGAGCTGCAAATTACGAGCCTGGCGCACTAGCAATTGAGCCACTCCCACCCCCAATACAAGCGGGATATTCCCAACAAAATTTAATTAGATGAGAACGAAATGCAAAATATATCGTATTAAAGGACTCTCTACCAACCCCTAACCAAAATAAAAAAACAAGTGCCAAATATGCACATAGTTTCCCATATAGGAAAAATATTTCTGAAACAATGGAAAATATTCTCAAACAATATAAAATCATTCTACCGACAACAGTTACAAATACAATAAAAATCTAACCATCAACGATAGAGATAAGAAACCACCCACAGGAGGAGATTATGAGATCAATATCCCAGATCCCACAAGAATATTAAACAGAAAGGAAAAATATATAGGGAAAACATAGACAATTTAGCAGTAGGATGCAAGAACACCAAAATGACATACAAAAACCTAATACAGCTCTAGCACAAACTATTCTTGACAATAATATTAAAATACATATTAATTATAAACCATTAGCTGCACCATGATATAAATTCCGGCTCCTATACGCATAAAACCTTTAATAAATACGCACCGAAATATGTATGCAGCACAGTGATTCCGCCCCTTCCATCGGTGTGGAATCTCCTGTTGCAACAGCAAACCGCCGCACACATCACCAAGTAGACCAGCGCACACACCACCACACATGAATGAATTAATGACATAAACTATGAGACACGTATATAACTTGGTACTTTATTCAGACCTCACAAGCCTGAAGAAGGCATATGTACATCTACGGAGAAACGCATCGCTCTGCACCGGAGTATACAGGGCCAATATTTTATTTGTTATTTTAAAGTTGGGTTGGCCAGTTTTGATGGTTAAAGTTTTATCAAGATATTTTTAAATGCTTAAATCTGGAGGAAAGGGCAATGGTCTTTTCAGCAAATCTATTTACCAGTGGTGTGCACAAATATGCTAAGGTATTCACGACAAAGTTCTTTGATCAACTAGTGAAGCGATACCATCCCTATAAAGGTTAAAGACCCTTCATATTCTAACTCGCTGTAATGAATTAACATCTATCAAGAACTGTTCCTATATCAACAGGATAGATATTGCCTAATGGTGAATAACAGATCTCAACTAAAAATGAATACGGATAATTGCAAATATGTATTGCACTGCAAAATTGGTTAACATCAAGGAGTGATGCAATTATATGAGTAGTGTAATAACATCAGATCATTGTGCTTGCTTTAAGGACTGGTTTGCCATGGACAAGGTGAATAATACAACAGTACTGCATACATCCAACAGAATGCAACCACAATGATCACCTCGACACTTCTCTATGATTGAACTATGAAGCTTTTACATGCAGTAAAAGATGTTTTTCTGTTATATAATGGAATACTGGGGGGAGGGGTAGTCACCCCTGGATCACATTCTACAAAATTGGCAGATTATATGCAAAGGAGAGCAAAGGACTTTTGATTCCATCCAAATGAGTCAGGGAATCAGAAGCTCAGGCATATGTTTCCATTATAAAGAGTTGAGATGACTGAATCTGAGCCTGTAAAGGGAAGTGATGGAGATGGCAGATGTACCCTCTGTGGTTCTGCCATTTCCTCCACTTCATGTAAACCTTGCCCAACTTCCACCAATAATCCATCCACTGAAGCCCAACACACTTATTTTTAAAATGAGTAAAATAAATGATTGTTCACATTTACTTTTAAGAACACTTGTGGCCACGTATCATATGTGGCACAAGTGCTCTTAACAATCACCACCATCACCACCACATAGCATATGTAGCACAAGTGTTCAACATTACAAAGAATGGGAATTCGGGTAAGTTTTTATCTCTGAGATAATGCATAGGGGAGACTTCTATTTCTATAATCATTACCATGAGTGAATGTGTTTAACATTGCCTACATCATAAATAGTCTATAAAAGAATATTTCTTAAAATTTTTACAATAAAAATAATTTGTAAGGTAACAAAAATTCAGTCATTTGCATTAAAACAGTGTTTTAAGTGTTTTAAAAACTATTTAAATGGCAGGATGAGTAAGTGAATGTGCAGAATGCAGCAGCATAATTTAACATGTTCTTAGCATATATACTACATTTTTTTAAAGTAGACATAAAAATCGTGTATTTATTATATAAATTTATTCATTTTTAATAACACTGTTTTTTAAAAGTGTAAAGGTTTTTAATGTGTTAATTTTTTTGGGGGGAGGGGGTCAAATAATCCACTCTAAATTGGAGCCTTATTATGATAAAAAAAATGGTAACAGATTCTCTTCTTTAATCCCCATTAGTCTTAAATAACAAGGTCCCCCTTTATATAATTGGATTAGTTTACATAGTGAATGAATTACTATGCAGCAAGAAATTTGCAACAACAGAGTGTGAAGGCAGTTTCCACAAATATGGATTTCCAAGAAGAGGTGACTAAAGCATTAGTACTGTAGTAATGAAACCTTTTGAATAAAATTTTTCTACAGTATTGTGTGTAGTTTAAATGAACACTCGGAGTTTAAAAAAAATACCCCTCAAGCAGCTGCTTGCTACAGAGGTCTAACAGGAGTCTGTCAATTTATATGCCACAATAGAAGGTCAATTTATACACCATAATAGGTCTGTGAGAAGATGGGACCTCAGCAGAAAAATAACACAAATATGCGTTCCTTGTCAAGGCTCAAAACAGGTCCTTTGATCAGTAAACAAATATGCCAACCACTCAATGAATCCACAGGACATATGCATTATCTGTCATATCATATGCATATATCTGAGGCAATAGTCCACAGGACATATGCATTAACATTTTACATCGAGTTGGGTTGTTTAACCTCTGAGCAGCACTTTTTCTTTTCCGCACCCAATGAGTTAAGTGGCCAGGTCATAAGGGTTGGGTTGTTTCACCTCTGAGCAGCACTTTTTTGCACAGCATGGGCTAAATGGCCAGGTCACATGGACTCCCGAAGTCTCAGAGATAGTTGAGGGAGGGGACCCACTGGAATAGCCATGAAGCACGTTATAAGCAGGTATGGCTCTCCCGCACACGGGCTATGGCTTAATGTCCCATCCGATGGACGCCGGTTTTTCCAAGCCCATTGGTGTCCTCTACTGACTGTGGGCAGAGCGGGGAAATTTGCAGAGATAAATCTCAACGCTGACCCAGCTAGGACTCGAACCTGGGAACTAAAGATTACAAGCCTCGCGTGGGTTCGGCTGTTTTACCTCTGAGCGGCACTTTTTTGCACACCATGGGCTAAATGGCCAGGTGACATGGACCGCGAAGGCTCAGAGAAGGTTAAGGGAGGGGACCCACTGTAACAGCTGTTGGGAGACAGATGGTAACCTCCTGTCAAGGCCATCCAGAGTGTACAAGCCTCGTGTGCTACCGACTGAGTCACCCCCACACCCCAGGTCATAAGGACCCCAAGGGCTCAGTGTAAGGTACAAAATATTTGGGTGTTTATTTGGGTGTTATTTTGTTACAAACTGCCCTACCAAAATGAAGAATTTCCATGCTATGTCAATGGGAATCTAACTATGAAGCCCCATAACTTTTAAAATATGCATTTAATGGGAAAATGTGGCTGTAGATAAAGATAATAATGAAATCAATTTAAATCTCGATTTTCAACAAGAATTTTAGAGTATTTACAGATTTGTGGAAGCTGAAATATTTAAATTGCTTTATGAAAATCACGATTCTCTAATACTGAAATAATCAAATTCTAAAATAATATATTTTATTAAAAATGTCTTGAAATAAGTCAATTTCTGTGGCAAAAGGCTTATGACACATTACTGTTGTGAAACATTCTAGCTTCCATTACTCATATACTGAATGAACATTGTTGAAAATTGATATTTAAATTTATTTCATTCTGATCTTTATCATCAGTCATATTTTTCTATTAAAGGCATATTTTAGCAGTTATAGAGCTTCGAAGTTAGATTCTCATTGATGTAACACGGAAATTTTTGGACATTTTAATAGAGAGATGTATATATTGCAGAAAAAAGGAAGAGCACACCACTTTAGAGAATAATGTTTAACTGAAATGGTAAATTTAGAAGCTCACAAATATGACCAATAATGTAGCAAAAAAGAAAAGCCATTTTGCTAAGGAAACACACTTGAAGTAAATTCCAATATTCAGAACTTTGATTTTCCATTTACAGCACAACCTGCTGTCCAGAGTACTGATAATTCCAAAAACTATAATGTGCATAATAAATTTTTGCATATTTTTAAGGTACATTCATACCATGAATGTAGGATTGCATGATCACAGTTACACCAAAGCAGGTATGTACTGTAAAGTTTTATAATGCTTGTTATGTATTCCCTAGATTTATTAATTCTGTTCTTGGTTCATATAAAAGATGTTCTATATCTGCTCCCATCGATTAATGCTCAACAGCCAGATATCTCAAACAACGTTTATTTATTAAGACAAGTTACAGGGAAGTAGCCAATGGGCAGTTGCACATTTATTTTAAACACCGTCAGCACCATAGAGCTTATTTCTATTCCAGGTCACCTTATGTAGTACCAATTTAAACACACAGAACAATTCAGTTCCGTCTTCACCCAAATCGGTCGTCAATCTCCTTTTTTCTTTATTTCCCACTGCCCATAGTAATCATTTGACCTTCGGATCAAGGCACTCTGCACTTTAATCCACACAAGGTCAACACCCTCCACTGGCTACACTCAACCCTTATAAACAGCAGAATACTTCTGCGAGGTGTTATGACCATAAAGCATTCACTCAGAACAAGGTACGACCACACAGGCAGATTTATCATATGTTCCTGTGTTGTTTACCCGAAATTGCAGCCCTGAAGGGCTCTAATACCAGATCCTGACATGTACCAGGGTTTTTTTTTTTATAAGGGGATGCTGAAACCAGTTTTTTTTTTTTTTATTAAATTTAAAACTTTAATTCTCAATGACATTTCACAGGAAAAAATATTGTTAAATATTTATTTATGAATTTATTTTTCATATCTATTGTTAAATATTTTTAATCACTTCAACAAATGTTCTGTGCTATCAAGTATCAAAAGTTATTAAGAAAAAATTTACATATCATACCACAGAAGATGGGTAGTAAGAGGAACTTCTGGGATGCTTGTAAGTGACAAGTTTAATTTTTGATGCTCTTGCGAGCAAGTGATGCCTTAGTAGAATTTGGGAAGGCGATGAAGGATACTGATAATTTATTTGCTTAAGGTTTAGTGAAGAAAATAACCAATAATACTTTTGGTAGCACAGAGTTCTTAAAAAGTTTAGAGTCTACGATGCATGTTTCACACTCTTACTCTGGGTGCATCATCAGGTGGGAAGTGAATAGCTTTAGGTGTTACATGAGAGGCAGTTGGTTGTTGAGCGTGGGGGAGGGGTGGGGTGCCTTAAAATGCATTGTCAGAGGCTCAGCTCCGAGGTTCGGAGTGGCTGGAGGATGTGCAGGTAGTCATAATGTGATCTGCATGTGAAGGAAGTTCGAAAAGAGGGTGTGGGGTTATGGGAACTTTCCAAGATTAGCAAGTCTCAATGAATGCTTCATTTTGTGAATAGATTAAAAGATTCATCTGGTTTCATATGTATTGCACTGGGGGTATAATGGGTGAGATACTTTTAGTGATTTTATAAATTTCATAAACTAAGTTGTGGGTTAAAGATAATTATTTCTGTGATGGTTTCATATATCGGTAGGGATATTGGGAATTGTGTGTGAGTGCAGGGGGGGGGGGGGTATTCTACTTGCCAATTCTTAGTAATCGTTATGATAGTTGTTTAAAGGAGTCTGGTAGTATGTGCATTAATACAGATTCGAACGGTGATCAACAATGAGAAAAGGGGGGGGGGGGAGACGTGGAATTTCCGAGGGGTAGGTTATATCCCCTAAGGATCAGACACTACGCTGGAGTAAGGGGAACAATGTCAGCAGAGTTCAGTTAATTTTACGTTAATGAGGATATTTTCTGTGATGGTTAATTAGAATTTGGTAGGTGGGTTTAATTTTAGCGAAGTGAATTATAATATCCCCACCTACCAAATTCCAATTAGAAAGTTTATTCCACAAAATTGTTTATAAGATTTAGTGATTGGATTATTTAATCTCAGTAGTTTTCTTAACTGTGGAAAGGAAGTGTCTTATTCAGGAATCTGCATCATTTGGAGTAGTTGTCTCTGGATTATTCTACTATGATATTTTTGCAAGACAGCTCCATTCAGCACTTAAAAAAGCCACTGACACTTTCAACTGTTAAGCCTTTTAATGATTTTCTGGAATAAACTTTAGAAATGAGTAAATGCTCTTTGTTTCATTAGAGACAATCAACTTAGAAACTATCATTAGTAATATTACTAAATCAACCAACTGTGCAACAACCTAAACCTGTACAAATCATATCCTTGTATTTATATCAGCCTAAATCCTAAGTATGAAACATTGTGTTTGATTTTAAATTTTGGCATTACATTTACAAGAGATTCACAAGACAATAAAAATTATTTTGACAAAAAAAAAAAGCCTATGGGGGAGGGCACCAAATAACTGCACAGGAGGCCTAGTCCTGGTATTCTTGGGCAGAAGTATTAATAGCAAATATACCCATTGAAATTCAGTAGGTTCCAAGACCCTTCTCCTCCCAACTAAGCAAGTGTAAAAATACAAATTTTTTCATCTCAAACTCTGCTTTATTATACGGAAAGACTTAATTTTTAATGAAACTGGCAAGTTATGGCATGATTTGGGCAATTGTAAAGATATCAATTTCCAATTGAAATTCAACTGATCCCCCACCCATCCACTAAACAAGTGTTATAAGAAAAATGGCTTTAATTGATGTCAAACCCAATTTTGTTATAGATAGAGATATGAAATTTTAACAGGTGCATAGTGGAAATCTGCGTGAGATATGAGGGCAATACATTTTGAAAATCTCACCAAAGTGAAATTTTGGTACAACAGGTATCAGAAATTAACACTTTAACACCCATAACAGCCGACATTTTGAAATGGACTTGTCCAAATAGTGTTATTCCTTTGTCTTTAATGCCCTCTACCCTTTTCTGATATTTCCTGGGCATTAAAGGGTTAAAAAATAAATTAATATATTATATATACTCAGTTGAAACATTTGGTGTATGTAGTCTCTTCCACTTCTGCACATATTTATAAAGAAACTCATACAACATAAGCCACAATATATATTTATATACAGTAACAGAGTATCACACAAAAACGCCCTGTAGACAAGAAACACTTAAAATAATTAGATGAAAAAAATAGTTGTCCTGGGTTGTCTAGAGGTAGGATGCCCAACATGCTTGTGGGAGGTGTGGGTTCGTATCTCACCAAGGACAACCAATTTTTTCAACTCATTATTTCAAATATTTATATACATAAAATTTATTAAGTCGAGTGGTTAGCATGCTACTGATCAAGAGGACCTGGGTTCACACCCTGGGGTAAGGCATGGATTTTATTGTTGTCTTTCTGCTGAGATTTCAACTTCCTTACAGATCTTCTCTATGGTGTATAAACTAACAGGCTCCTGTCAAACCTCTGTGGCAAGCAGCTGCTTGAAGGGATATTTATTTCATTTATATATATATGTTAACTTTTCTAGAATAATAGATGTTTCTTTTCACATCAAGGTCAGAGTAGCAGTTAGTAGAGAAAAAACAGAGTTCAGGCTCAGTTGGAACTCAGCCTGGAAGCAAATTATGCACTTGGTGCACTACCAGCAGAGTCATCACCACTCCTACATAATTGGTTTCACTGTAAATATATAGATATACTGGCCCCACCTATTGAGAAGCTCATGGGTTGGGTTGTTTTACCTCTGAGCGGCACTTTTTGCACACCATGGGCTAAATGGCCAGGTCACATGGACCCCGAAGGCTCACAGAAGGTTGGGGGAGGGCACCCACTGGAACAGCTGTTGGGAGACAGATAGTAGCCTCCCGTCAAGGCCATCCAGCATGTTCTTTAACGTGCACAGGGTATGGCTCTCCTGCACACAGGGCAACGGCTTAACGTCCCATCCGACGGACGGCGGCCTTTTCAAGCCCATCGATGTCCCTACTGACCGTGGGCAGGGCGGGGAATTTTGTGGAGATAAATCTCAATGCTGACCCAGCTGGGCCTTGAACCTGAGAACTACAGATTATGAGCCTGGCACGCTACCGACTGAGCCACCCCTGCCCCAAGAGAAGCTCATGAGCTACCACTTATGTTGTATGACCACTGCCTAGTGTAATTGCCTGCACCACTTGCAACTTATACGCATACAGACAAACGTTTTTCATAACACTTAATGCACTGTCGGATGTACCATTTGAAACTCGTGTTGCAACTTCTTATGTTGATTTATGAGGGGGTTGCTTGTTGGGTTGTTTTATCTCTGAGATGCACTTTTTTGCACACAATGTTAAATGGGCTAAGTTGCCATGTCACAAGGATCCCAAGGGCTCAGAGAAGGTTGGAGAAGGGAACACACTGAACAATATTAGAAGATATGTGGTAGCTTCTGGTCAAGGCCATTCAGCATGTTCTTTAGCATGTATAGGGTGTGGCTTTCCTACACAAAGGACCACAACTTTACATTCACTGAAAGAGCCTAGTTGGGACTCAAATTTTGGAACTGCAGATTGTGTCTGGCAATTTACTGACTAAGCCAAGCCTCCTCTGTTTTACATGGAGTGCAGGCAAAGACCTTGTATATGCTTTTAACATTTTCATCAGACATGTGGGCAGTCTGGAAACCATGAGAACATTTGCACCTTGCTTACACAATACACTTCTTATCTCCTTACAATGCGCAAAGAAAGTATCAATGGTCTTGATGATGATATCTTGTAATATATTGTTCAGAAATGTCTTTGGGCCTGTGTATCTGAATTTGTTTCGATAAAGCATACATGTGCCTTCTTCTTTGGGTTCAGGGTGACTGAGCTGAAGATTCACACAGATGGATGCAGTACATAACAACTGTCATCTATCGGGATCTCAGTTTCACCGAGTTTCTCTTGCAGATGATGCACAGTATTTGTGTATGTCTTTTCATATAGTTCAATTCATGGGTAAAGTTGTAAAAGATAATTTATATACATCCTGTGTATATATATATATACAAATGTTGCTTAAAAAACCTCATATTACCCATTGGTTTATTAATTGCATGGTAGCACCCAAACCCCATGAACTACCTGGAAAAGAGAAAGCCAGCATTGCTTCCTTCATAACATTACTTAGATAAATGTGAAGCCAAATTCAGAAGGAAGATGGTGCAGTATTTTTCACACTTGTCTTTGACTAGTATCATGGCATCATAAACGAGTTTCTTGTGTATGGAATTTTTTTTTTTCAGCTTTTAACTTTGACCACAAGCCAAAGTTTACTATTAGAAGCTCTGCCCTTCAAGGGTTAAGCAAAAAAACTTGAAAAAAGAAAAGATTAGTGCATACCACTGTACTAATAAAGCAAAACATTTGAACTGATGATGTACTATCACATTTCATCTTTGGGTCTGTTTGAATTCCTTCTTTTTGGCTTGAATTAATTGAATTTTGGGCAGAGGTAATCAAAATTTACATCTAATATATAAAGAGAGTGTGTTCATCTGTCTGTCTGATTATGCATACAACCCTCTAAAAGCAGAGGCACCAAATTTTGCATGAGTTTTCCTTTCACCAAGGGGAAGATTATAGGCCATGTACAAACCTGCTGATATCAACTACAATTGGTGTAGACAGGGTTGTATTTCTCAAAATTCCCACAGACTTAATATAAAGAAATAGTTTAATTAATCTTTTTCTACTTTTGTGTAAAATTGAAAAATTTTGTGCCATTGTTATAGAAATGGGTAAATAGTATATGCCAGGTGTGGAAAGACAGAATAAGCATGAGAGACATAACCTTCTTTGCAGAAATGAAGGCATTTGAAAACCCAAACAACACCAGGTAAATCAGCTACTTATCCATAAATCTAGTGATTCTAAACATATTCATTTCTAAAGTCCAAGTATTTTTAATTTCATTTTTAAAAATATAGTGCCAAATTATTCTAAAGGGTATATTAGCTGCATTCACCCTGATTTTACATGTTAGGAGCTTAATATTTGTTAACAAGAACTAATAAAAATTTCATTCAGATACATGTGGATTCATTGTCAAGAGTTCAGAAATTGTGCTCTGCTATGTGGAGCACCTCTGTGAAGTCCAATTTTACTTACTATAGATACAGAGCTGGAACAATGACAGTAATTGTGAATATCTGACAGTGGTAAGTTTGCTCAATTTCTTACCTGTTTTTATTAGCTCTTTGGAAGACAGTATGAATTTCACACCTTCTGTTCTGTAAAATTTCTTTGTGCCTACAAGAGTAAGAAATTGGCATTTTATTACTGTTTAACTGATAGCATTTTTTATCTGCACAATTGTTTCCAACTCTACTTCTATTAAAAGAAAATTCAAAACATCTAAAGCTTATGGTTAAGAAACTAAAATTCAAATGTCAATTATTTAGTTTGATCTAAATTATAAATAAATAATTTTTACCATTATCAGTATACATTTCAAGGATTACTATAATGGTCTATTTGGCCATCCAATGGCCAAATATTAACATAAAACGATGTAATTCTTTAGAGCTTATTATTTTAAAACGATGTAATTCTTTAGAGCTTTATATTTATATATATTATATAATATATTTAGAGCTTTCTTTAGAGCTTTAGATTCTTTAGATTTTTATAAAAAGCACTTCAAAGCAATAAAATATACCAAAACTACACTATCATCAATTTGCTCTGCATAAAGACTTCATATTAAAAAGTGTAACATTACATAAAAGTTACTTATTAACTGAATATAATTATGAAGATAAATTTTAATGGTGAACCACTGGATAACTTTTATTCATTTTCTACTATTGACTATTTCTGGCTGTGAATCACTAGCTTGATGCTGGGATAGGAACTTGTAATATTAATGGATACCATATGTATAAAAAATCACATATGAGGAGTTAAGGAGATAAGGAGGGCATTTAAGAATTATGAGATAAATATATATATATTTTAAACTAATTTTAAATCAAATAATAAAAAAAGATAAATATATAAATATTTTTTATTTAGATTATAATCCACCCATGACTCAGTAGCTAGCATGCTTGGTCATGAATCAAAGAGACCTGGGTCCAAGCCTTGGATAAGGCATGGATGTTTCTTTGTGTTGTCTTTCTGATGAGGTCTCGCCTTCCTCAGAGACATATTCTATGGCATATAAACTAACAGGCTCCTGTCAGACTTCTGTAGCAAACAGCTGCTTGAGGTGATATTTAACTAGTATTTTTATTTAGATTATATGTATGTATATACATACAAAATTGACATGCAGCTATGGGCTACGGAAGTCCTATAAGACTGTATAATTTTCCTCTCCACATTTCTCTGTCCTGAGCTACAGCTGCTGCATATGGCCTGTGTAGGCCAATTCTAGCAAGGTCCTGTTTGACATTGTCTGCCCATTGCATCCTAGATATCCCCCTTTTCCTGAAGCTTTGGGCATACTACTCATAATCCTATTTGTAAATTTGGAGCTATGCATATGGGCAACATGACTAAACTAATGCAGTCTCTCTCTGCACAAAATGCTGCTCAAAGGAGATTGCTGATTCCTTCTTCTAACCTCATCATTACTTATGAAGTCTAACCACCTAATGTTCAAGATACTGCGTAAGCATCTAGAATCAAAGACATCAAGTTTCCTGTTATCCTGCTTACAAAGGGCCTATGTTTCACTACCATGCATAACCTTAGAAAGAACCAACTATTATACAGCCTAATTTTAGGCTTTAGGTGTATACCTAAAGCGAGAAGCCTTTGAAGCAAAGAGAACCTTTGAAGAGAGAGGTCAAAGTTCCTCGAAAAACCCTCTAATAAGTCTTGCCACTGTTGGTACACATAATGTTATAGAATTACCTTTTGTGAAGCTTTGTCATGAAAAAACTGAATTCATAGATCATGTCGATACAGGAGCTGATCTTGCATGTCTAAATGAGAAGGTTTTGGATGATATTAACCAAAATTGTGAATTGAAATTGCAGCTGCAGTCCAGTGGACCTTCGAACTTATCTTGCAGTCCAAAGCAGAGTGTTAAGGAGAAAACTGTATAATTTGGTATCAGTTTAAATAATGTGAATTTAGAGAAGCAAGTTGATAATGAAAAAGGTGTTGAAATAGAGGTTTTAAAGGAAAATAATGCAGAATTATTAAATGATAATGAGAAAAGCATCCCAGAAATTGGTTTGAGTGCAAATAATCCTGATGAATTTAACAAGTTAAGAAATTTTCTACTGTTGAAGTGTCATGTAGAAGCCGCCAGCAATAACCCTGAAAAAAGCAAAGTCAAGTACGTAATTAGATGTCAAAAAGATGACAGCCTGCAGAGCAACAACTGGCAATGTAGCAGTCAACATAGAGTTGATGAGTCACAAGAGAGATCTTCAGAAGCGCCTACATCTAGCTTATTAATCGGCACTGGAATGAAGTCTCCAGGAAATGACTACGTGATGTTTACTAACTGGAAAAGCCATAAATTTCCATTGTGTACCAACAATGGAAATTTAAGTATATTATTATTCTTCCACTGTGGACTAATTGCTTATGATGTTTTCTTTTTTTCTGGAACAGATGAAGATGGAGACATTTTAAGATTATTTATTGTTGTACATACTTAGAGATATTGAAATGTTTCATTTCATGTTGAAACTTGAGAGTTTCAGATACTTTTGGAAAAGTGAATTTATTATGCAATGTTTATAATGATGAGTTGTGAAGTGATTAGATTATTTAAATGTTCTGGTTCATCTGAAGTTCTAGTTGAACCATAGAGTTATATATAGTATCAAAGTGATTTCAATTCATTTAAGCTGACTGATAGATTAATGAGTATTGTAAGTTAAGGAATTTAGAATTATAAAAATGTTTATGGATGTGAATGAAGAGAACAAAAGAGAACTTAGTATATAGAGATTTTATAAAATCTTATTTTGAAGTAAAATTTTTGAATTTGAAGTATATTTTTGCATTTCAAGTATATTTTTGCATTGAAAGTGAGTTTTGCATCCTTACCTGGGAAGTGGTGCCAACACTTCCCCAAGTAAGCGATGCATACATACCCAGCTGTCCACATGGTGCAACTGCAAACAAGATTTATCAGACCAGATAACCTTCTTCCATTACTGAAGGTCCAGTTTTGATGCTTGCATGCCCGTTGCAGGTGCTTTTGACGGTGAACTGAGATTAGTATGGCCACTTGGAGCCGTCTGCAGCTACAGAGCCCCATTTTCAGCAGGGTTCAATGTACTGTGTTGTGACACATTACTCCCATCATCAGCATTCAAATTACAGGGAGTTGTATCTCTTCTGTTGGCTCATACCATATGGAAATAGCCTTCACTCACCTCTAGCATTGATGAGCCATGGTCGGCCCACACCTTCCCGGTGGTTCATGATTTTTTCCTCCTCAGACCACTTTTCGAAGGTACTAACCACAGCTGACCATGAGCATCCCACAAACCATGCCGTCTCGGGAATGCTCTGACCTAGTCATCTGGCCATTACAATTTAGCCTTTGTCAAACTCAACTGCCTTTACCATCCAAAGAATAAGAATAACACTGATTTACTACTTCGAACTCAGAGCTCAATATAGCAGGTGTTATTTATACCACTTCATGACCTTCCCACATGCCGTCATTTACCTGCAGTTGCTTTGATTTGCATAAAGACACACTGGTCAGAATGTTTTGGTTCTTTGGTGTATGAGCTGATCATGATGTCTTGAAGCTTTTGTACCCTTTTTGAGCTGTCCTCAGCATCCAAGCCTGGTTTGACTGAAACTGTCACTAGCAATACTTCTCTGGGAGGGAGATGTAAAGCTCAATGAGGGGAGGTAATTTATGCTAAGATTGTGATTTATTGTTTAGGTGAAGGTTTAGCAGATGATTACACACATTATTAGCTTCACATTGATTGTAGTTAGGAGGATTTAATGGAAGACCAATACTCATTTTTCTTTGTAAAAGATTATATTTCACATCTTTGATTGTTGTTAGGGGAATAATAAATGTTATGCACCCCTATCAATCATATTATATAGTGAAAGGGCAGAATTTGATGTAATTACATTTTGTTTCTTTAACATTTTAGAAAGCAAGCACAGGAGTAGACTTAACAAGTTTTTAATATAATTAGGAGTATGCAACTTTTGGATCTTACCAGAATGTGATTCTAATTACACCAATAACACTACATTAAGTTAACTGCCATTAGAATGCATTTACAATAGGTAGCTTTTACACACTGTTAGGGGAATAAGAGGAGATACCTTTGCTTGTGTTGAAAGATTGCATCAAAGTGAGAATAGTTAGTATCATTAAATTTGCGTATACATACTCATTTCTTTATTTATGTTCAGCAATTTGTAAAGAGCATAAGAAGTGTCCTTGCATTCAAAATTCTCATCAAAATCTGCTAGGTGAAATTTTGACTCCCCGTCCCATGGCCGAGTGGTTAGCGCGCTTGCCTAGTGATCTAAGGGACCTGGGTTCAAGCCCCGAGTAAGGCATGGCTGTTTGTATCGTTTTTCTGCTGAGGTCCTGCCATCATCTCAGACCTTCTACTGTGACATATAAACTGACAGGCTCCTGTCAGACCTCTGTGGCAAGCAGCTGCTTGAGGGGGTATTTATTTATTTATTTATTTATTTTTGGGGTGTGATGGTCCACCCATTCACTTTTCCTTAACCAGTTTACTTTATTTACATTATATTTATTATTTTGGGGATTATTCTTCAGTTGATCATCATTTCTCCTTCCCCCATACCACTAGAGGAGTTGCACATACACAACTCCGATTTCTGATTGACAGCCACTAATGTGTGCAGAAGGACACGCCCCTTCTTACATCATACCTAGGGCCAGGGAGCGACTGCCAGTTGCACATCATGTGTATAGTAAGTGACATTAGGTTACAGAGCTAGTTGAGAGAATGTGAATTTTGAGTTAATAGTTTTGAAGTAAGTTGAGGTAATGTTAATTTGAAGTAGAGAGAGTCAGAAAATAGGAGAGCTCAGTCAGTATATTGGAGCAATATTTGTTAAGTGAGCTGTTAGTTGCTCATAGAATTTTGTATATAAGGAGAAATCTCATTTTGAACAAAAACATCAACAAAGAACAAGTGTAACAACTTGAGAAATACAAAATAAAATAATCCTGGGTGTAAAAGACCTGAGTTAGATATACAGAATACTAGGTAATTATAGGGTAAAATCAAAGTCTAGTAAAACAGCCACAATGTTTTAAAAAGGAAAAAACCGGCAGTAAAATGCAATGATCAGATAAAAGATCTCCGCATGTAAGAGGCTTGAACATAAAATTATGAGAGCTAAAATATAAATGTTGTTTGATATTAAAACATGGACATTCGATTAAAATATGTTTAACAAATAAGATGGTGTCAGGTTTGTCGTCTGCCTGTAAAAAAAACATGAATAATAAAAGAATGGCCTAAGCGAAGCCAAGGAAATACAACTTCCTCCTTGTAATTTCTGTGGTAACATGACTGTCATGATTTGATGATAGGTTTGTTCTCAAAAATTTGTTCGTAAGCTGTTCTGACCAAGACTGTGCCCATAACTCGATGGTAAAATGCTGCCAGAAATCCAAACATGGAAGACTTGGCAGCTGTGTCAGCCAAGTCATTGCCCCTGATGCCGAGCATGACTGGGTACCCAACAGGCAATGGTGGCTGTCAGACAATGTAGCTGCTGGAAGATCTTAGAACTGGATGATTCCGATGCCTCACTGAGATCAAACTTTATAGTGAGCTAAGTGAATCAGAGCCGTCCCGTGGCCGAGTGGTTAGCACGCTTGGCTACTGATCTAAGGGACCTGGGTTCGAGCCCCGGATTAGGCATGGATGTGTGTGTGTCGTTTTTCTGCTGAGGTCCTGCCATCCTCTCAGATCTCCTACTGTGGCATATAAACTGACAGACTCCTGTCAGACCTCTGTGGCAAGCAGCTGCTTGAGGGGGTATAAGTGAATCAGTGTAAAGCACACACCAACAATGATGCTTAGCTGCACATAGTCCAAGGCAAGACTGATAACGCAAATCTGCAGCGAAGATGTAACACTGCAGTGAGATCTGGTCTGCAGCAATTACATCACAGAAGAACACTTTAATTGTCAAGATTAATTGCCTGGTGCCGATGCCAACTAATTAATAACCAGGCACAAGGAATTTAGCATTTTTTGGATCAGCTACAAGGTCCATAGTAAAGAATTTAACACACTTCTGGAGCATTACACTCTGAAATGCTCAGTCCACCTAGCTATCACAAGATCCTCACCTTCAATCACCTTACCGTTTATCTCTAAATCCCTGTGTACCTGTTTCTTCCCACACAAAACACTATCTGGTACAACTCCCTGATTTTGTGCTGTCTAACTGCTTCCTCTGCTTTGTCAGCCAAGCTATCAAGCCAAAGATTATATGTAACAGTTCAATTTGCATTGTGTTGTTGTTTTGGGTTGTTTTACCTCTGAGAGGTGCTTTTTTTGCACACAATGGGCTAAATGGCCAGGTCACATGGACCCCAAAGGCTCAGAGAAGGTTGGGGGAGGGGGCTCACTGGAAAAGCTGTTAGGAGACAGATGGTAGCCTCCCGTCAAGGTCATCCAGTGTGTTCTTTAAAGTGCATAGGGTATGGCTCTCCCACACACGGGGCCATGGCTTAACGTCCTATCCAATGGACGACAGCCTTTCCAAGCCCATCGGTGTCCCCTACTGAATGTGGGCAGGGTGGGGAGTTTTGCGGAGATAAGTCTCAACGATGATCCAGCTGGGACTTGAACCTGGGAACTGCAGATTACGAACCTGGCATGCTACGAACTGAGCCACCCCCACCCCAATTTACATTGCGAGTAAATGATTAAATAGTCAGGAATTTGGAGTAGATTTCCTTGCAACTGAACTATAAACAAATATCATAAAAAAAGCAGCCAATAATAGACAAATTTATTGGTTTAATGTACAGAATGTAAATTTTTGGACGGGTAAAATATTCTGCTGCCCATCCTCGGTGATAGTAAGTTTTCCAAATTTTCAAGCCTTGTGTCACTGCAATTCCTTCATCACTGGTCATTCCATTGCTGCTCTTGCCCATGGCTAGTTTTCCTAAATCTATTGTTATGCTGTCATCTTCTTGTTGTTAGTCTTCGTAACTCACTGTGGGCATATACACCATACATTCCTTCACTGATAGCTTGAAAAATTACTTAGGCACTCCAAATAATTCTAAACACAGCCAATAAGATAAAAGTTGAGTAAAATCACAATAATAGCTGTACAATAAATTGCATAAAATTACCTATTTTCCTAATGTGCCTATGCAAGTAGGTGCACCAGCAACTATCACTGGTAAATATCAATATATTTTTGTCAACTAACCTAGTACATTTTATGTAAATGTAAAGTATCACTTTGATTGATAATGTTTGGATCAAATATAATTGTAATATAAGCATTACAATGATATTTTGTAAGCACTATTTATGTTTGAATTTTATACAATTTATTGTATAGCTATTATTGTGATTTTACTCAACTTCTACTTAGGCACCCACCACTAGCATTCCAATTCTAAATTTAGGTAATGATTTTTATTATCTAAAATTATAAAAAAAAACATAAACCAGATTTGTTTCTCTGTAACTTAAGGCTTTTTTATTTTGTTGTTGTTTTGCTGTTTTACCTCTGAGCAGCACTTTTTTTGCATACAATGGGCTAAATAGTCAGGTCCCAAGGACCCTGAGGACTCAGAGAAGTCTGGGGACCCATCGAGAAGCTGTTGGGAGTCAAATGATAGTCTCCCGTCAAGGCCATCCAGAGTGTTCTTTAATGTGTACAGGATACAGCTCTCCTGCACACGAGGACACTGCTTAACATCCCACCTGATACAGTGCCCTTTCCAAGCCCAGTGCAGGATGGGGAGTTCTCCAGAAGTATATCTCAATGCTGGCTCAGCTGGGACTCGAACCTGGGAACTGCAGATTACAAGCCTGGCAAACTACAAACTGAACCACCCCTGACACATCATACTCATGGCTTCTTCAGTGGTATATACTAAGTTTTTTAGCTTCCTAATTGGCTGCTTGTATTGATGTGTGATGCTTACATCATCTTTGCATTTTGTTATAACCTAAAGTGCCATTGAATTAGGGATAGATGTTATCCAAATTCAGTACTGCAAGTCCCGCATTTGCACGCATTCATGGCTGAAACTCTGGTTATATATAGCTGTCAGCTTTGACTATCCCAAGCATTCGTCGTGAGAAGTGTAATGGGAAAGGCAGGGATTTAGATGCACTTGAAAGAGGGCAGATCGTACGTACCCAACGGATGGGGCACTCGATCTCTGAAATTGGCAACGCACTTGTATTTTTTGGTACAACAGTTTCAAGAATAAATAATGATATAAACTCGACAGATTCAATCAAGTAACAAATCAGCACTTTAGCGTCGATTTAAATCTTAGAGGAAAAATTGTCTTGAGCCAGGTGGGATACGAACCCACGACCTCCTGATAACATGTCAGGTGCTCTGGACCACTGAGCTACCGGCCACCGACATGTTATCAGGAGGTCGTGGGTTCGTATCCCACCCGGCTCAAGACAATTTTTCCTCTAAGATTTAAATCGACACTAAAGTGCTGATTTGTTACTTGATTGAATCTGTCGAGTTTATATCATTATTTATTATCTACATGCTTGTAATATATGCTTCCATCTATTGGCAAATATAAATGCCGCTTGTGGCTAAAAGTGCCAGACTAGCGCCCATATGAAACATAAAAGGAATGTTCATAGCGCTAATTAGAGGAGATCTTGATCGGCGGCCGGTAGCTCAGTGGTCCAGAGCACCTGACATGTTATCAGGATGTCGTGGGTTCGTATCCCACCCGGCTCAAGACAATTTTTCCTCTAAGATTTAAATCAATGCTAAAGTTCTGATTTGTTACTTGAGTTTCAAGAATGTTCCGGAATATGAAAATTCTGGCAAAAAAACAAGCATCCAGACAAATTGCAAAGGACAACCAGCCTTTAATGATTGTGAGCTTTGCCATCTGACCCGCATCGTACAGACCAATAAGAATCACTTCCATCTGAATGTGGGTTCCAGCTGAGAAGTCAGCGCACGGACTGTGCAACACTCACTTTATCATCTCGGCTTTGGAAGCCGCCAACCTACAAGAGTCTCACATCTAACGGAACAAAACCAGGCTCAACCCCTTGCCTAGGCTAAAGAACATCGAAATTGGACCATCAAAAAATGGTAATGGATAACCTGGAGTGATAAATCCCAATTTAAACTTCATCACGCCAATGGGAGAATGAGGGTATGGCGTCAACCCCATGAAGCCATGGATCCTGCATGTCAGGTTGGAACAGTACAAGCTGGTGGTGGCTCAGGATGTCTTCAGTTGGACGTCTGTGGGACCTTTGGTATGTGTACTGACGACTCTCAATGCATCCCGGTACATAGAACTCATGGCTGACCATTTACACCCATTTATGGCCATCATGCATCCCAATGGAGATGATGTCTACCAGCAAGACAACTGTTCATCTCACAGGTCCAAGTTGGCTGCTGCATGGTTGCAGGAGCATTCTTCTGACTTTGAAATAATGAATTGGCCACCTAAAAGCCCAGATTTAAATCCCATTGAAAATCTTTGGGATACTGTTGAGCAGAGTGTTCGGGACTGTGTCCCATCAGCGACAGCCTTGAGAGAATTGTGGACAGCTCTGGAGGATGCATGGGTAGCCATACCTGTGGAACATTTACACAAGCTGGTGGAGTCTTTGCCTCGTTGTGTGGTGCCTTTATCAGGAGCAGAGGAGATCCGACAAATTACTAGGTTGCTATCCCCAATTCAATAGCACTTCAGTGTATGTGTTGGTGTTTGGTATATATTTGTCTATCAAAACTCTTCATGGAAATGGTGGCATCATGATATTCTCATTTATGCATTCATTTCTTTTTTGATGCATACACTGTTCTGCAATTTTCAAGTGATATACAGTGTGAAGTGTTCACTACTATTTTGTCATTATTATATTATGGAATGTATTGTCAATCATCCCCATTTTGGCAAGTGCTGTTATTCTTTTTTCCAGGAAATATCAAACTTGTGTTCTTCAATCCCAATATTCTATGTCCTTGTGGTCAATGCAATATATGGATTACTAATACTCTTGTTTTGTTTGGTAAAAAGTTACAGTTGAACCTAGACTTTCATGGATTTGATTATTCACAAGTTTGCCATCAATAATTAAATAGGAATTTTTTTGGAATTTTGTGGCCTACTGCAGAAAATCGCAGATGACGCATGTACACTAGAAAACGTAAAGAAAACTAAAAAAAGTTTAGTCATAAATGCATAAAATATATGTATTATTAATCTATTTTATCATTTACTACCATAAATATATACACAAATTTATTAAAAAAGTTTGTAAATGTTTCAGTGTGCTAAAGAACTGTGGACTACGCACTCTGTTTGAAAATGCCATGCTTAAAAATCAATCCAAAGTGAATGCACAGTATTCCCTGTTAAGATAGACATCAAACATTAATTAATAGATTCTGAAAAAAATTCATCGCTGCAATGGCGGGAATCGAACCCGCATCTCTCCAGACTCATGCCAGAGCGCGCTAACATTGTACCATGCGTTGGACAACGAATATTTTCAGAATATGACCTTATAAATCTTCTTCTTGAGACGTGACTGAGACAGCGCCATCTATACTCAAGTAGATGCAACTTTTTCAGTCGTTGCATTTGATTATCAGCTGCTGAGGTCCTGCCATCCTCTCAGACCTTCTACTATGGCATATAAACTGACAGGCTCCTGTCAGACCTCTGTGGCAAGCAGCTGCTTGAGGGGGTATTTATTATTATTTTTTTTTTTTAATGAAAAGGTCGCTAATGCTAAGACGTTAATATATAATGCACAGTATTCCCTGTTAGGCTTGTAAATGGTAGCTAGGCGTAAACTGGAAGGAGAGCTGTGTACCAATCCCCAGTGATGATGCACAGAACCGGCCAGGTCTAGCACCAAATGTCCGACCCCGCCTTCTCGTGGTGCTGGCCGTTAGTACCTTTCAAAACAAATATTCTCTTTTGGAAGGGAACAGAAGGGGAGGGCTGCCAGTTCAGTATGGCCTACTGATCTGGCCATCTATGGCCACTTTTTTCTTTTTTTTCAACCCTGCTGAGGAGTGGTCAACTTCACAGGGTCCTGGTGCTGACCATTTATACCTACTAGACTGGACTTGTTTATGGATTTGAGCTTGATTATGGATCCTGGACTTGCTGCACTGGTGGGCCTCTGTTGAGGGAGAATCTGCCGCTGTGTTTTCTGTTTGCTTCTGGGTTGCCAGCTCTAAGTGAACAGAGGCATGGGATACCTTATATCAGCTGGTGGATAATCCTAATCAGAGGCCATCACAGGTACCTGAACCTTACTTAGCTAGTTGGGCATCGTCAAGCCTAAACTGGAGTAATGTGTCTCAGGCAGGCCATATGGTTCTTGAAAAAGTCCACTTGAAAAGGTGGTGCCTGAAGTTCCTACCAGCATCGGTGACTTCAGCCTTTAGCGGAGGAGGAACAGGTCTTTGCCCCATGCCTGCGATCAGGGGGCTGTTTGATATTGTTGGCCCTACCAATCTCAATAAACCTAATTTCTTTAAAAATCCTACTAATCATTTTCTCTCTGCAGGAACGTGGAACATGAGGACATTACATAGAGATTATTCTCTTGATGTCCTCATGCAGGAATTCCAGCGCTATAACCTAGATATTCTAGGCTTGCAAGAGACCAGATGGACAGGTAAAGGTGAGATACTTCAAAATAACTTTAAATTTCTCTTTACAGGGAGGGAGGATGGAGAGCATCACCAAGGCGTGGGTCTGCTGCTCAGCAGACATGCTAGTGATGCTCTTCTAGGATATGAGTGCATTAATGAAAGGTTTCTTACAGCAAAATTTCAGACAAGCATTAAAGACTTGAATGTTATCTGCTGTTATGCCCCCACTGAGGATTCTGATGAGGATGAGAAGGATAGGTTTTACAGACAACTTCAGGATATTTTGAATTCTGTCAAGAAAGGAGATATTACCCTTGTTCTTGGTGACTTCAATGCCAAAGTTGGTACCGACTCTGACCTTTGGGGAGGAGTAATAGGCCCTTTTGGTATTGGTAGCTGCAATGGGCAATGTCTCCTACAGGTAAGTAAACTAAATGGTTTCAGAATAACTAACACATATTACAAACACCGCGACATACATAAACACACATGGGTTTCACCTGATGGGCTGCATAAGAATATGATTGATTATATATTAATTAACAGCAAATGGGCATTTTATGTTAGAAATACCAGGGCATATAGGGGAGCTGAAATTGGATCTGACCATTACCTTGTTAAAAGTGTCTTGCAACTTAAACTTAAAAAGTTTTGTGCTAGGGTTAAAAAATTTACCTTTAATACTGAAGCTCTGAAAGACCCAGTTATAGCTAAAGCTTACCATGATAGGTTACTTAGTCATTATGACAGTCATGGTTTGCTTAATACTGAAGTTGAGGAAGAATGGGGCCATTTTAAACAGGCTTTTTTGGAAACTAACAGTACTCTTTTAGGGAAAAAGGAGCAGAGGAGGCAGAATTATTTAAGTGATAAGGCACTTGAGCTTATTTCAGAAAGAAGGAACTGCAGGAATGTCCTTAATCAGTACCCTACTAGTCCTAATAGGAAGCATTACAAAGAACTTAATAAACGTGTGAAAGGTCAGTTAGCTACTGATAAGAATCTTTGGCTTGATGGCCTTGCTGACAAAGCTGAGGAAGCAGTTAGACAGCACAACAGCAGAGAGCTGTACCAGATAGTTAATGTTTTGTGTGGTAGAAAACGAACAGGCATACAGGGATTGAAGGATAAACAAGGCAAGGTTATAGAAGGTGAAGATTCTGTCATGGCTAGGTGGGCTGAGCATTTCAGTGATGTTCTAAACAATATGGTTAGTTCTACTCCCATTGTTGCAATGATGATAGATGCATTGTTGGCTTTAATGTTGGCCCTATACACAATCTGAAGTTAGTTTGGCTATTTCTAAACTTAAACTTCATAAATCCCCAGGGGTTGATGAAATTACTACGGAAATGCTTAGAGCTAGGAATGTTTCAGTTACCATTTGGATGACTGTAATTTTGAATAACTTTTATGATAAAGGCATGGTTCCTAAAGATTTTACCAGAGCTATTATTATCCCTATTTTCAAAAAAGGTGATCGCAGTTCTTGTGATAACTATAGGGGTATCAGCCTACTCTCCGTTCCAGGTAAAGTTCTTTCCATGATTGTGCTTAACAGAATTAAGAATCTGGTTGACAGGCAATTGCGTGATGAGCAATGTGGATTCAGAAGTGGTAGGGGATGTGTGGATCAGATATTTTCACTTAGGCAGATTCTTGAGAAATGTTTCGAGTTTCAGAAACCTTTGGTTGCTAGCTTTGTTGATTTCAAAAAGGCTTTCGACTCTGTTGATCGTCATAATTTGTGGTTGATTGTGAGATCGTATGGTATACCAGATAAGTTAGTTAACATAATGAAAGCTCTCTATAATAACACTGAGTCATGTGTGAGAGTTGGTACGTCTTGTAGCAATTGGTTTAGCATTACTTCTGGTGTTCGACAAGGGTGCATTTTGTCTCCTTTTCTCTTTAGTTTGGTTGTTGATTATGTTATGCGAAATTCACTACAAGAGAAAGATTTTGGCCTTAAATGGACTGGAGATACGAAAATTTCTGATTTAGATTATGCTGATGATTTGGCCCTTTTAGCAAATGATGTTGATGAGATGAACTCTTTCATTCGAACTGTTGATGAGACTGGTAGTACAGTAGGTTTGGTTATAAACAGAGAGAAAACTAAAGTGATGAAAATTGGTCAGGCAGGTTGTGATTCAGTTAATCTGAATGGTTGCAGTCTTGAGCAGGTGTCACAGTTTAATTACCTTGGGAGCTGCGTAACTGATACTGGTGATGTGCGGCATGAGATTAACAGACGAATAGGTATTGCTGCCGGGACTTTTAAGAATCTATGGAGATTGTGGAGAAATAGGCGTATACACCTTAAGACTAAAATTAGACTGTATAATAGTTTGGCTCTTTCTAGGGTTAGTTATGGTAGTGAAACTTGGACGCTGTCTAAACAAGATAACAAGAAACTAGATGCTTACGCAGTATCTTGGGTATTAGGTGGTTTAACTTTGTAACTAATGATGAGGTTAGGCAAAGGAGTCTGCAACCTCCTTTAAGCAGCATATTGTGCAGAGAGAGACTCCGCTGGTTTGGCCATGTTGCCCGTATGGATAGTTATAGATTGGCGAATAAGGTTATGAACAGTGTGCCTAGAGGCCTCAGAAGGATGGGGAGACCTAGGATGCGGTGGGCAGACAATGTCACACAGGACCTTGTTAGAATTGGTGTACAGTGGCCGGATGCAGCAGATGTAGCTCAGGACAGATATGCTTGGAGAATTAAACTGCGCGGTCTGGTTGGACCTCCGTAGCCTATGGCTGCTTGAGGATGATGATGATGATGATGATGATTCCCTGTTAAGATAGACATCAAACATTAATAGATTCTGAAAAAAAGAGAAAAAAGAATCTATTAATTAATGTTTGATGTCTATCTTATAATATGGAAATATTTAGAAAAAGCTATGACCTAACTCTGTAAACGAATTTAGGTGTGGACTTTACCATGTGATCTGTACGGCAATGATCAGCTCGAGTCATACATTTCCTCTGATTGTGCATGAGTCCAACAACCAAGCACAGATTAGGGAGTGGGGACACAGCACCTTTAGTGCAGTAAAAGAGCTAAATTGCAAACAATTCTTCCTTTTCATTAACATCTCCATTTATAAAAAAAGGGCAAAATACTGTAAAATATGGGAGCAGATTTTCGTAAGTCAAACCAAAAAATAAAACTAAAAGTCGGATTTTAAACCAAAAAATTGTTGAACCCCTCCCCCCCCCCCCTCCAAAAAAAAAGTAGTTGGCAGCCGTCTACATTTAACCCTTTTTGTCAATTAGCACATTGCCTCGCGTCTGAAATTTAATTTATGCGTGAATTATCACGATTTTCAAAGGGGAGCCTAGCAAGACAGTGATACAAGATTGTAGCTATTCAGACCTCTGTGGCAAGCAACTGCTTGAGGGGTATTTATTTTTATTATTAACCGTATGTATCACAACAATTCAACCTCATAAGTTAAGATAATATACTTACATATTACCAGACTACTCCTTTTCGAGAGTTAAAATTAATATTGCTCCAAATTTCTATCAAAATACACGTTACAAATTAATATTTTGATATTACGTTCCCAATAACAATCTTACTCCATCCATAGACCAATGCCACAGACATTTAACGAAAGTCTATTTACTTCCTGCATTTTAAAAGTTAAATAAACTCTGTTTCTACCATTGAGGTAGTAATACTAGAGACAGGACTCCGATTCCCGTAACATTGACCGCCATGATCACAGACTACTGTATCTGCCGACTGCTTAGTGAGGCAAGAATACTCATGATGCCTTGCGAATTAGCAGCGAACAACGATGAAGGCTATTTAAAAATGCTTAACAAATGATTTAAATCAGGTAGAACTTTGATGTTTTTTGTTTTTTATTGCAATGAGGCTATTCCGGTATAGTAATTAAAGCAAAATAGATTTAATTAATACACTTATTGATTTATATCGGATTAAAAGCGAAGACGCTGGAAATTGCTTCTCTTTCAATCGAGGTTTTGTATGAAAATTTCAAAAATATTCGATATGTTCTTAATATCTGATTAAAGCTGAACTAAATTGACTGTAAATTTAGCAGACTTTAATTTGAGCCCGTTTAAAACAGGAACAAGGGTAAATATATTTTAAAATCTAATACATGATCAAATATTTCAGCTTAAGCGAAAGCCGTCAAAATTAATTGATTTTAATAGTGCAAATCCGCGCCTCGTTTAAAAAACATGAAAAGTCACATTTATTTTTTTCTTTCATTAAAAAAATTTTAATTTTTATTAAAAAATTGAAAGATATAGTTTTCTCCTGGAAGACACTGTTCAGTAATTTTTGCAATTGCACACATATACTGTGAGAAGGGCGAGAAACCCTCAAATTTTAATATTAACCTTTGAAATGACAGAAACTTATTAATCAGTTTCCAAAAATCCCTACAAAAACCTGCAACATGCTTTTTGATGCTTCCCTACCATTTTTTTCCAGAATTAAATGCTTTTTCTTTTGATATGTAATATGGACTATTTCATTCATTAGTTTTTCATATAAGGCTCAAAAGTTATTTCTTAAAGAAAAAAAATTGTCTTTGTAAGGGTTAATAAGTGCAGACACAGAAGACTGCATTAGAGAGAGTCAATTAATGCTAATTTACATTCTATGCAAGAAATTTTTCATAATTTTTTTGCTGTAAAGACAGCATATAATAACATTTTTCAATTTCAGAGAAAAGAGACACAATGACTTTCACTGCTTTACTGTGATTGCTTAATATTATCCATATATGAGAAACACCTAAAATGTCACTGGACATTTCGTTATTGCTCCCAATGATTTTAATTTTATTGAAAATTAAACATTGCCATTATTCTTATTAATTATCAGCCAGTTAATTATTAACTGCATGTGTGCACTTTGGAACTAAAAGATCATTAGGTTATTATAGTTTCTCTCTTTTGCTCTTATATCTTAAAAAAATTAAACATGGTGGTGGCTGAATTTGTAAGTAAAAATATATTTTGAGCCAGACAAACCAACTGTTAAAAAAATAACCTATGGGGATTTTCCAGCTACTTAAAACTGAAAAAACATAAAAATTAGAGTTTCAGAAGCTATATCTGAATTTTTATCATTAGCATTGTAACGCTCCAAAGAAATTAAATACTTTTAAAATTTGAACCCTTTGTCTGATCCAATTATTTTCATGCTCCGGATAGCTGAGTCGGGCGCCAGGCAATAATTGACAAATTGGCAAAAAAGAAAGTTTAATTAGGGTTCGAAATACCAGCGAGCGTTAATGAGTAAGAATTCAAAAATATTAAATGATTGTCAAAATTTTATGTTAATGCTAATCAAAACAAATGAACGTTGCTCAAGAGAAAAAAATAAGTAAAGATTCAAAAGATTTAAATAACAAACAATTTATTTCCAAAAAGCACTCACCAAAACTTCAGAAAAGAAGATACTACATCATTGTTTACTACAAACATCTTCACAAACTCCAAACTAAAACTGATCTCTAAGCTCAAAAACTGATTGACATTCTATGATTATATTGTATATATGTACATTAGTGTAATATTACTATGTCAAACTTTAAAATAATGAAGACGTTGAAACTAAAATAGATCTTGATTTGTAATTGTGCTAAATTGATGACTCAAAATGCAGAGTAATCGTCGTTTAACGTTCTCTGAACATGTATAACGATACATAAATTACCAGGAGCGTCATAATCGGTTCTACATATAATTACAATGACACAATATGTTTAAAAATTAGGTAAAAATGCGAATAATTACTCGGTTATATATTAGCAAAAATAAAATCATTTCCTTCACATATTTTTTCTCATAAATGCTGTCAATAATTAATCCAGTTTTTTATACCATTGATAATATAATCATGACATATAAATTGTTATGGAAAACTAGTGTGTTATATTAAAAGGAAAAAAACACAAAAATTCTTCAGAACAATTTTATTTACAAATGTGAACTACAAATGAATTATATACTGTAAGAACTTTAACTGTAACAATTGCAGTTATGATTTAATTGAAATACTTTTTCTTAGTGATTAGACTGAATTTATAGGACATGGATACAATCTTTCGATGGAATACATATTCAAAAACTAGCAGGAAAAGTGCATCTAAACTTTACTAACTACAATTTGCTGCAAGCACATACACATTTCGGTTTACAAAGCTAACTGTAAATCTATGACTTAAGACATGATAATATATCGCTCAACTAACCTCCCAAATGTAAAGAAAATAGTCTCTAATCAATCTTCGATTGTTAAAAATATAATTCTATGCAGCCAGGTAAAGAAAGATTGAATCATTAGGCATATAAGCCAGTGGTGTAAGACCACTAAACTAAGACTCTGCCTTTTTTTCCACTAATAGAACTTATTAGTTTAGTGGTCTTAGAACACTGTGGCATATACCTGGAGAGATATGGTTCAAATCCCACATGCCAACAAAACTATTAATTTCAAAGCCAACAGTGGTTTCTTATTTAACATATACAGTGGTATTCTATTGATTTCAAAGCCAACAGTGGAGTCCAACTATGTGGATACTATTTATTGGGGGTAGACAACTTTTTTTTTTTGGCACTAAGACATTTTTTCTTATTTCCCAAATTCTCTAACAAACAATCATTTTTTTAAAAACGTATTTGTTGAACACCAGATAATCATTTCTAGAGTTTTTCCAATACAGTGGCAAATTCACAACTTGTATGATGATCAAGTAATTCTGCATCACATAAAAAACTGGTTGTGATTAAAGTAACATTTCTTTGATTTGCCATTTCCATAAATTCTTGTTGAAATTCAGTACACAATGTTTTCATAGTAATATAATTTAGTAATACAACATGAATTACTATCTCATTTGAGCAAAAAAAGACTGCCTCTATCAAATTTTTGTAAATACTTAAATTTTGCATCCAATTCTACTTTTTTATCACGTAATAGTAAATGTTTACAATGATCACATTTCAAACTTTTCAAAACTGAAAATACACAATAACCTGCTATATATGCAATTGCAGGAAGAGAGTTATAACAATCTGACAAATCTGAAGGAAGCACTGTAACGTTAAATTTTAAGCTAATAGACATAAAATTCATTTCCTTAAAATCATCTTTAAAATCCAAATCGGTTATTTTAATTTTACCTCTTGACTTAGTGGGAAGTTTCAACAGCGACTGCACTCTTAATTTTGTTTCACATTCAAATAATTGAGTACTTATATTACATTGGCTTCCAGCTAACTGCCTATAGAGGCCGAAACGACTCTCTAAATTAGCAGTTTGAACAGTTTGATATACCAGGTAAAATATATTTTGAGTTCAGAGGTACAATATGAAGCAATTTCAAGCAATGAATATATACTGTCAACACAAAATGGGTTTCTTTCGTTAGCATACCAGTTGTGCAACTCATCTGCTTCCATTTATCTAGCCAACAATAAAGTAAAATAAATACCCCCTCAAGCAGCTGTTTGCCACAGAGGTCTGACAGGAGCCTGTTAGTTTATATGCCATAGTAGAAGGTCTGTGAGTATGGCAGGACATCAGCAGAAATATGACATACATTTATTCAGGAAAGAATTCAGAAATGAGACATTTTCATCTGACTCTGAACACGTTAATGGCATTTGGTGTTTGTTATTCCAGCGTTCACCTTTAAAACGGTATTTTACATTTACAATATGCCACCATTTTAAAATGAACTTAATGAAATCTGATGTATATTGGTAATGTAACAATTTGTGCTTTTCTTCTATTTCTAAAAGTCCATTAACTACAAAGTCATTAAAAATATTTAAGACTAATTTAACATTTTGTCTCTCAAGGTTACTTGGGTTCAAAGCTCTATACGACAGATTAAATCTATATTTTAACAATGAGTTTGTTTCAGTTTTATGCAGTTCTTTAAGGGTTGATAAGGATGCAATTTTGAACGATGAAATACTATATCCATTATTTACAAAATGTGGATAGTACATACATTTTTCAATATGTTTTTGTTTTAGCTAGTTATGTCTGATACACTTCAACAAATGAACTGGGTCAGTAAGAAAAAAATAAAGGTCTTGATTTATCTGATGGATGAGGATATGCAATTTGAACTTTAGGGGAGAAAGACATAATGACATACTCTTTTGATTGATAGAATTATTGTCAGCTACGACACATATCATAAAAAAACCAATTTCTTCCAAACCAATGATAATTTTTTTAAATAATGCTGTAAAGAATATCAGCATTTATTGTTTTGGCTGGTGATATGTGAACTAGATCTTTATAGTTGGAAAGCAAACTAGTTATAAATACGTGGGCACTGGTTGCCATGTTTTGTGTGTCAAATGACAGACCAACAACGTTCCAACATTTGAAATCCAAATACTGTTTGAGATGAATTTCATCAAGCATTAAAATCACTTATCTGTATCACTCAAAAAAAATATTTTTGCCTGACATATGATAAAAAAATATTTTTGCCTGACATGTGATAAAAAAATATTTTTGCCTGACATATGATAAAAAATTTGAATCTACTTTCTCTATAGCAGGATTGACATTAAACCGAAGACAAATGGACCGAATTGTACTAGGATGTGGTAATCTAATGTTTCCACTTTCTCCAAGAAAATGATGGAGCCATGCTAAAAAAAGTAATGCAAAAATCAACATATCTGATTACTACCTTGAACCACACTTATTTAACCCAAATAGTATCAACTGTTCCTCAATGAATTTTAAATGATTATTACTTTCATCAGATGTGCAAAGTACTTTCAAAATATTACACATTAATCAATACTATGTCTAATATTACTTTCAGGAGTTTTAACCCTTATTAAGCAATTTAAAAGATCATTTAAAACATCAATATGACTGATTTTTAGAAGAAAAGTATATTTTCCAACTTTGGATTGCTCATTATCTTTTTCATATGCTCTCACCATAAGCTCAGAATTAACAACAGAAAATTTTACTATAGGAGCTGGAGTTTTGATGGAATGCTACCAGGAATTAATCTGGGGACTTTCAGTTGCACAATAACCATCTTACCAGTTTTCTCATCGAATGCACTTGAACATCTTTGAAAATCACTCTTTGAAGAGTAATTCACAAACCTAGAGAGAAAGATGAACACCATTAAGTGTGTTGTGCTTTATATGTTAAAGTTTTTTTTGTCTGATTGTTACTGATCAATTAAGCTTAATCTACAACACTGTTGTGTTATTCCAGTTATATATGCTTTATAAAAATAGTAAGAAAAGTAAAAATTATTGTAAATGGTCAAAAGTCCAAATATGTCAACAAATGAGGTTTCTCTGTGTTTTGAGAGATGCAACCATGAATTATATTGTTTAAGTGAGTAGAATAATTGCAAAAAATATTGGATGAATTAAAATATATCATGAATTACAAATATAAGGCAATGATGAATTTGTATTATGCATTAGTTCATTCCTACAGTATTTATGGCATCTGTTTAATGAAACACCAATACTAGAAACTTTCTATATCTTGCAGAAACCTAAATTGAGACATATTTTACATTTGACTTATAATGATCCAGTAAAACATTTCATTTTTCAACGTGGCAATAATAATTTGCCTTTTTCAACTCTATGATTTCTGTATATAAACAATTCTGTTATGCTATGTATATTTGTAGGTGAAATGATCAATCACTACATAATTTATGTTACACAGGCATTCATTATTTATTCATAATGCACAAATTTTACCTGACGACTGTGGCATTCAAACATTAAGTAATGAATGACATATAACCTGTTCTCTTGAAAATGATTAAAACTAACTAACACATTAAAACTCTGAGAAAAGTGTGAAAATCAGATTTGCAAAAACCTAAGACACTTTCAAGTAAAAGTTAAGAAATATGAGTTTCTAGATGCATAGTTCATTCCTAATATTTCCCAAGGCCATCCAAACTATTAATGAGTGACTAATGCTCTGTACCCTATACAGGGTGAATCTGAAAAAGTGGGCAAAACTTTACGGGGTGGTAGAACGCAGCTATACGAGCAATATTCGTCATAGAATGTATGGTCGGAACGCAAGTGGTGAGAAGTTAAAAGGTAGTTTTCCACTGTCACATTTAAAGAATGAACACAAGAAGGAGAGGAGATACTTCAGAAAACATTTTATTAACAGGAATGTAATTGAGGTACATGCTCAAAGAAATTGCTCAAAAGAGCTGCCGCCAGCTGTAATGCAGGCTTCACACCTGCGGGATAGGGACAGACGCTCATTTGCAAAGACACCAGGCATTTCCCAAATATCGCCGGCAACAACGGCGATCCTGGCGACTAGATCCATATCGGTTTCAATGGGGCACTCGTAGATTAGGCTTTTCATATGGCCCCACAGGAAAAAGTCGAAACACGAGAGATCCGGCGATCTTGGTGGCCAAGCTATGGGACCACCTCGACCAATCCATCACCCTGGGAACGTTGCAAGTAAAGTGTTCCGCAGATCTAAGCTGAAGTGTGCAGGCGCACCGTCGTGCTGGAACCACATTCTCGACCTGCTGGGGGTTGGAATTGGACGCAGCAGCTCCAGCAACACCTCTCGTAGGAATGTGTTATACGATTTGCCATCCAGACGGTGTGGCAGGAGGTATGGGCCAACCAAATGGTCATGGAGGATCCCTGCCCAAACATTTACAGAGAACCGCTGCTGGAACGAATGAGGACGTGTGGCATGCGGGTTCGTAGATGCCCACGTGTGTGAATTGTGGGTATTCAAAACGCCCTCATGGGTTAAAGTGCACTCATCCGTAAACAGAACATGTGCACCAAAATCCGGCTGCGCTGCATTCTGCTGGAGGTACCAACGTGCGAAATCGACACGTGGCTGATAGTCCGCCGGTGACAACGCTTGTACCTTCTGCGTACGATAGGGGTGCATTCCTTCCTCCTGTAGCACACGGCAAACCGACATTTCGGACACGTGTACTGCACGGGAAACCGCTCGCGTGCTACATCCCGGTCGCTCTTCCACCCTACGCAGAATGTCCTCTGCAAGTTGCGATGTCCTGACACTCCTTTCACGCCCTGCGTCTTGCTTGGCCACGGTGAAGGATCCCGTTTCACACAGCCGCCGATGCAAATGCTCGAAGGTTTTCCGATCTGGAGTGCATCTCATCGGAAACCGGTCGTGGTAACGTCTCTGTGCCTCACTTGCATTTCCGTCCACTGCACCGTACACAAAGTGCATATCCGCCATTTCGTGGTTAGTATAACCAGCCATTCTCTCGGCAATCCACGGTAGAAATGCCATTGGGTGCGAGGACCGACCCTTTGATACCATTTCCAACGCCACCTAGCGGCTTGCCGTTTGCGTTCCGCCCATACTTTCTATGATGAATATTGCTCGTATAGCTGCATTCTACCACCCCATAAAGTTTTGCCCACTTTTTCAGATTCACCCTGTATATATGTTGTTTTGTGATCACTATTTCTTAAACCTATATTTCACATAACTATATAAAACTCTCATATTCAATACCCTCCCTCAGCATAAACAACCATGATGCAAATAGAAGAGGATAAATAAACAACTAATTGTGACTAAACGTATAGCAGTTAAGTTATATGAATGTATGGCACAATATATTCTTCACAATTATCATTCAAACCATTTTATATACTCTTGCCAAATATTGCAATTTTGCAAGGATTTCAGCAATCTCAAAATTTTATCAAAAATATACTTGCTATTATAAAAAGTAAAAAAAAAAATTGACATACCTTGCTAAATTTTGTTACTGTGAAGTTTTCTCTTCTTATTGCTAGAAGCCATTTTCTGCACAACTCTTCATCCTGGGAAAACTGTAAACGCGCACATTTCTTGAACTTTCATAGTTTCCTCTACAGCCAGGAACAGAACAAGGATGAGGCATTTCTTCAAAAACTATGATTAACGAGTAAAAAATCACAGAAAAATAAAGCACCACTTCGAAGATAACACAACATTAAAAAATCCCACCGACAAACACACAAGCAGCTACAGGGTGTCAAGATGCTAGATCCACGAATGCTGTCGTCAGAACATATGACGTCATCAGTGAAATGGCCTTGAGTCTCGAGGGTTAGGACAAAGCTCGCACGTGTCATGTTGCACGCCCGGGAAAGACATTTGCATAAATTGAAGAGCGGCGCAAGCTATGATGCAAGAATGGGCATGTCCTTGTACGCGCTTTAGCGGGTGACAATCGAAAGTTCAGAGTTGCGCATGCCCAACACCTAACTCTTGGAAACGAGCTCTGTGATGCCAAAAAGGAAATAAAAATCCCCAAAATGATAAATATAACGTAAATTAAGCAAAACTGGTTAAGGTAAAGTAAAAGTGAATGAGGGGGAGGGGGGGGGGCATCACAGCATTATTGCCATAATCTACATATCCACAATAGAATTTGCCATTGAACAGTATTTGTTTCCTAATTGACTTCTCCTCAAATAATAAAGTGAATATCATATGCTTCAGCTTATTATCAGTAAATTTTCCATGCAGAAAACTTCAATAAATCCAGGAAGGCCATCTACAGATCTGCACAAAGTTGAAATTGTGGAGCTATTGGGAAAGAAGATTTTCTCTTTCAAATTCATAAGGTTTTTAAAAATAAAAAATATAGGAACTCAATTTTTAATAAGCCTTTGGAGAATGAAAATATCATGGTAAACCTATTTACCTCTTGGCAATAAAATATGCCATTGCTTCTTTCAGCATTGTGCTGTGAATTAATTACCGAAAGGTAATAATGATAAATCCATGAAGGCCATCTACAGATCTGCACGAAGTTAAAATTGTGGAGCCATTGGGAAAAAAGATTTTCTCTTATAAATTCATAAGCCTTTTTAAAAATAAGAAAATAGAACCTCAATTTTTAATAAACCTTTGGAGAATGAAAATATCATGGTAAACCTATGTATCTCTTGGCAATAAAATATGCCATTGCTTCTTTCAGCATTTTGCTGTGAATTTCTGAACTGGTTTAAAGTTATGTTTAGAAACACAGGCTTTGGTATCTCAATGTCATCTTGATGAGTTTTTGAGCTGAAACAAATCTAACATTTCTTTTAAAATAGAAGAGTCTGATTGCTTGGCTCCAAGCTGGCAATAATTTCACCATAGCATTTTCTTAAGTTCTGAATTTCAGTTTGCACTGACATCAACTTTCTCTTAAATTTTCTATGACTTTTCCCTCTTACACAGCATGAGTGATCATTTTTATAGGCAATACCTGTTCTCACTGCAATTTCTATAATATCGTCTACAAGTGTCTCTCAATATAGGCATTTGTTACAAATGTGAATAAAGTTGACACAGCATCATTAATTAATCTTACTGTGCCATTTTCTGGAGCTTTATTTTTAAAACAATAAAGTGCTGGGAACAGATAGTACTAGCTACGGTTTAAAGAGAGGCAGTGGAGCTTCAACCACAATTGACAAGCCTTAGCATTTCAACTCATAAAACGTTTTTATCAGATATGAAGTGTAAATTTATTTATCACATGCAAAATTATAAAATCCCTATTTCAGGCGTTTCGTTTGAGGAAAAAAAAAACAATTTGTGTTATTTTGGCAAAATAAAAATGCAAAGCAGAAGGCTCATAAAATTAATGTCTAAGTTCAATATTTCTTTTAGAAACAAAATTCACGAAAATGTTCTATAAATTCCATGCTGTTTCAATCTGTAAATCGTCTTCTTTTCATATGTAAATATTATTAGTTTCATTTATGAAAAAAATCGTGAACTACATTTGATATTATACTAGGACAGAACGGTATTTTTAAATGGGTTTTTTTTACAATTTAAATTTAAAAGCATTTCACAATATTCGTAAATCACTAACCTATGAAATGTTGAATTGCTGCTTTTAATTATTAGTATTTTTCAGTAGTTAGGACACAATTCATGTAAATCTAAGAGCTTGGTGAAATGTTTGTTTACGCTAATCAAACACGCCTCTCTCTCTGCCTCACTGAGGAGTAGGCTTAAGATTTTGTATATGTTAATGGCGTCCGTTGCCAGTCCTGTCTCTAGCAATATTACCTCAATGGTTTCTACCCATCAATACAGATCAATGATAGGTCTACTTCTACAACCCACTACAACCTGTACGTTATTCTGTGAACCCGTAGAATCATATCTGTGCCTTCTACCATGGATTATTAAGGAGCATATCGAAGGCCTATGGTTGGAGGGAGGGGAGACAAAGGACATTGTCCAACTCGTAAATCAAATTTTACCAACTGAGGTTAATACAATGACGTTTCCAAAATTAGGTTCAATGGTGGTGGTGGAGGGCGGAAGACAGCTACCTTCGATTTCGGATTTTGCCTAGTTACTTTGACCAATTTCATTATATATCTCTCGAATTTTACCAAGTATTTTACATTGTACCAACTGTCGAGTAGGTAATATTTGGAATATGGTGATATCTAGAACACAGGAGAATTGGCGAAATTTAGAAAGCTTGGCATAATCTTTCAGATTTTGCCAAGTGTTCCAGATTTTACCAATTCTCCTTATGCTCACAAAATCAATTCTAATTGACACAACTGACCTTTATTTTACTACCCAGTTTCTTCGAATTTTGCCAACTGACCCACATTATGCAAAGTTTTCTTGATATGCACCAACTCTACTTAATATCATGAAACCAATCCCATTTCTACCTTTCTTTATATTTGTCAAGTTTTCTCGATTGTACCAACTACACTTAATTTCACAAAGCTACTACCATATTTCACAACTCACCTATATTTAACCAAGTGGCTTCAAATTTTGCCAGGGGAAATATGAAAACAATTCTTCTGCTGTATCTCCAGAACGGGAGTGCCGAAAGTAACAAGCTATACATCAAATGAATTCTTCTGACTCGTGGTTGATATCTCATGCCTTCTTCCCACTAAAAAAATGGGGGGGGGGGGAATATGAAAATGATTGTTCCCCCTATATCTCCTAAACGCGAGTGCGGAAAATAACATGAGTCAAACGAAAGCTTAGCTAGGAATATCATAAGGTATAAAGTGTTGATGACCCCCTGCACAATACTCCTGCTCTGGTACACTCTCTGAAAAGGGAGGGGATGTGAAAACGATTGTTCGCCTACATCTCCAGAACACGAGTGTTGAAAGTAACAAGTTATGTTTCAAATGAAAGCTTCTGATGCAGCGAATGTCATAGGCTATAAAAAATTGTTACCCCCACTCTAAAAAGGGGGGGGGGAATATGATAATGATTGTTCTCCTACATATCTGAACGCGAGCGCGGAAAGTAACAAGCTTGTGATGCGTAGAGTGTCGTAGGATATAAAAAATTGACCTCCCCATGCATTCTTCTCCACTAAAAATGGAAACTGTGAAAGTTGTTCTACTAAATCTTGTCAATGCGAGGGCCTACAGTTATGAGTTAGGTGTCAAATGTAAGCTCATATAATGACTGTTGTGAACTATTAAGAATTTTGCTCCCACTATTTCCCCCTGATAAAAACGGGGAGTGGATTTTCGTAGAGTTCGACTTTAACGAGTCATCCCAAATTAAAGTATGACGTCTCCAGGGTCATGGGCTAGCTCAAACATGACTCCAAAAGGGAGGAAAAATGTGGTCGATGTTTATGAGTCATAAATCAAATGAAAGTTTTTGAAGGTAGGTGTTTTTAGTGACAAAAAATATAAATAAATTGAAAACTTAAAAAGAAATACCTATCTTCCTATATGGCCTGATGACTGATTAGGTATAGTCCTATATGACTATACCTAAGAAAGTGGTTGCTGAGTGTGTATCTATAACAATGGATATTTCCCTGATAGCTAGATAGACCTCAAACAGTTAAAGAAAAACTGAAATTGCAATTTAACACTTTTTTCTCCCAGCAGAAATCAATATTACCATAGGCTTTATTTATGGTCGTCTCCCTGCTGTGACGTAAAAATGCCTAGCCAATGACCATCAAGAAATGCTTCCTCATTTAGTGGCATCATTCTTCTTTCATTCACCCTGAGAACGTGCAGAGGAGTTAAAATTGGGTCTAACCATTATCTGGTCAATAGTGTCTTGTAACTGAAGCTTAAGAAATATTGTGCTAAGGTTAAGAAAATTACATTTAACACTGAAGATCTGAAACTTTCAGATATAGCCAAAGCAATTGTGGTTTGCTTAATGCTGAAGTTGAGAAAGAATGGGATCGGTTTAAGTTTAAACAGGCTTTCCTTGAAACCAATAGTACTTTTTTTGGGTAAAAGAAGACAGAAGACACAAAATTATTTGAGAGATAAGACTATGGATCTTATTACTGAAAGAAGGAACTGAAGGATCAATATTGTTATGACAGATGAACGAGAAATAATGAAACCATAATGTGATATATCATTTTAATGCTTGCATCTGCTTCTGTGGGAGTAACGTCACTAACCACTTCGAACAATAACTTAAAAATAAAGAATAAGAGAATTGTAATTAGAAAGAATTAATGTGAAGGAAAAAGTAGCTTGTCTTAGTCCGTGCACGAAAGTCTAAAGAAGAAATGTTTTATTTGGTATGTGCGCATGAGAATGAAAGAGTGTGAATTTTGTTAGTAAACTAGTAAGAAAAAGGAAGAATTCATCGTCTTATGCTTGGTGATCACCGTCTCAAAAGAATTGATTCTGAGAGACCAGTATATTTAGCTGTAGTTTTGGAGTACTTGATGAAAGTAGAATCCTAGAAGAAAGTCATTTGGTATACAGTTACATTTAATTTGTGTCAGGAATTGGTAAGTTTATTCTTAGTAGTTTATTCGAAAATATGAATTTGCCACTTATTGAGTATTGTGAAAAGCCTTTATTTTATACTTTGAGTAAAGATTGTAAGAATTATAAAGAAACAATTATTTGTAAGATATTTTTAGTATGATACATTATAGGAACATGTGACGCAAAAGGTGTTCGTTCTAGGAACATGCTACGCAAAGGTGGAAGTGACGTGGCCCACCAAAGAGAGGCCATCGACTCGTGCATGCTGGAATTGGTCGTAAATAATATTTGCGTGCCATCGACTCGTGCATGCTGAAACCAATAGTATATTGGTCGATTGACACGAAGGAAGGAAGGTTTCCTTCCTCCGTGTCTAAATCCACTTATCAGAATTCACGAGTGCTAAAACGTGCCATACATCTTTGCATACTGTTTGCACGACTACTTCGTCCAAAGTTTTCAAGGAATCGCACATCCTTCTATCAGTTTTCTAGCACGAAGAAATTGCTGCCATCTGGTGGGCAATTAGTTCACTAATAGAAAATGTCTCTTACTTTCTAATAAACATAGAATTAAATGTGTAAGATTTATTTTGTCCTATTATATGCAAAAAAAAGAAAACACAGTTTTGGTGTTCAAAATGGCTAGAAGAGAAGCAAGGAAATTACATATGAATTTGTTACATGAACTGCGTTTTAACTATTCACACAACTATCACAAACATTTGCAAATTAGTGAAGAAACGTATAATACATTAAAAGAGACACGGTGCAACATGGCGCTATTGAATAAATGTAACGGAAGAAGTAGGAACATAACGTGTGACACACTGGTTAGAGGTTCTAACAGGAATTGGGCGGAAAATATCGTCTGCTGAGATTTGCGATGGCATGTAAATATTCATACTGTTTAGGTTAATAAAGCGGCTAGGGTATGATCTGAAATGGATATATATATATTTAAACATCACATGGAGATGGGGGGGGGGGGGGGGCGGTCCGTGAAGTTTGGAATGCTGCAAATTAAAAATATTTTTCGTAATGCAGAGTATCTATGTAGAAGACCTCCTAGGAACCAAAATTCCTGGATATTTTACAGGGATTTTGGATTTTACCCTGGATTATTTACAGGGAAGCGTTGTATGTGTGTTTATCCATTTATTTAATTTTTTTTTGGGGGGGGGGGGATTGTTTTTAAAGTACGAAACGAAAGTCAGTTGTTTAGTAATATGCTGTAGTCGAAATAGTTGTCTTTCATAAGAATATTTACTTGGGGGGGAGGTTTTTTTCAAGTGCTGAACCCAAATTTGTTGTTTAGGGATAAGTTCTGGTTTAAATATTTGCCTCCGATGAGTTTTTTTGTTGTCTCCTACAAGATTATATATAATTTTGGAGCTTTTTTTTTTCGTGCGGAACGAAAATTTGCTGTTTAGCCTTATGATCTGGTTGAAATTATTGTCACCGATGAGATTATATGTTTTTAGTGCTTTTATATGGTGCGTAATGAAAGTGTGCTATTGAGCGATATGCAGAGTTGTTAATATGCACACTACATAAAGTTAATTTGGGTGATATTTTTATATTCTAAGCAAAATTTTACGTTTGTAAATAAGCATTTACCATTAAATTAGGTGTATTCTCGTTGTAATGTGCCTGGTAATGTAAGTTTTAAGTCACTATCTGTACAACTTAGTTTAATACTGTTGATTATGATTTATTTCTGTGAGGTTTATTTTGTTGTACATTTAGTAATAATTTTCCTTATAGAAATAAATTCGATACGTTTTCCGTTTTCATTCGTAGCCGATAGATGACGGGAAGTTACGTAAAAGCACAACTAATATTACGTTGCGTGAAAAATAAAATTGCGGCCGTTGTACCACGAACTGCACTACAATGTAGTAAAAATCACACATAAAATCACAGTGTTGGAGTATAAATGTCATCTGTTTCAATGCCAGTTCGCCTTGTATCAGTCACTTTCTTGTTTTCTTTACGTAAGGCAGTCTGAACGAATTTATTATTTTTCACTATGAAATCTTTTGTCGCTTTGAGTTCGCCTTCGCGCACATATCTAACAATTACATACTACAACTGCATATTCTTTTCTCGATTGCTGTAATCATTGTCACAGATTTTATTTTCCACAGACATGGCATGGAAATATCTACATTTAAGAAGCTTTTCGACATATTTTCAATACACCGCCATGAGCTATCGATTGATGATGACTACTATAGTTCGTGCAAGCGCACTATAGTCACATCCAGGAACACTTCAGGCAAGTTATCTATCTTAATAAATTATCTATCAAGATCTAATCATTCATATTCTCGGCGAGCAGCACTGAGTAAGCTTGTTCTTGTTGCCATTCATGGGAATTTTGGATTGGAGTAAACTCGTATTTGCCTTACTCGACATGCATTCTGCAAAGTGGATGGGGCTCTTTAGACAACTGACTGCAAATTGGAGTACCTTCAGAACACTGTGCCCTGAAGCTATTGGGAGCGGAGTGAGGGAGAAAGCTGGGTCTGAATCACGTGGTATATATCCTTGCACCTTTACTTGCCTTCATTCTCTTAGTAGAGAAATTCGATACCTTTTACAAACAATCAATTTTTAAAACAACTATAAACTACAATATTTTGAAAAAAAATCAGAAAGACTGCTGAATATGCATTGTAACTTTCAGAAAAAATCCCAGAAGGATAAAAAAAATAACACGATTCGAAATTTGAGATGAACACCATGATGCTGAGTACTTGGCATTCAAGGGCACAAAATTTCTCCACTTAGATTCTCAGCTAACGGCACTGAACAGGTTAATCGGTAGAAAGAAAGTCATCTTTTTTTGCATCTTTCATTAAATATCTTTTGTCGCTAATGCATAGAGTAGGGGTTCTCAATGTGGGGTACGCAACAAACGTTTTTGGGGTATGCCGTGAGAGCTCAAATCCTGCTAGATCTAATAACAAAGTTTTATTCTCATTATTATACTATAACTATAGTTTTATCTATCTATACAACATACACATTTCCAGGGAGTATGTGAAGCATAAAATGTTGAGAACCAGTAGCATAGAGTAATATACTCACAATAATAATTCAAATCACTAACTAAAAGTAATATCTAAGATATAGTCAATTGTGAATGATTGGCTGACAGCTGACAGGGGATCACGCTAATTCTTCGGAAAGTGTAAATCGTAATATTTCATCAGTAACTATGCAACAAAAAATCGATTTTTAATTTATCTCTGTAAAGAAAAATTTTCTTTTAAAACAAAAAATTGCATTTTCCCACCCACTCGGGTCTAAATGGTCAACTCATGGTTGCCAATGGTATAATGTGACTTTCATATTCCACTATCAAAATTTCTAGCATAAATACATCGTTTGAAATTTTCGAATTTTCAAATTTTTCGACAGTTAGAGGGCGCCTTTATAGCTTCTGGGAGATTAGGAAAGTGAAAATCATAATATTTCATCAATACCTGTCCAATGCAAAAAAAAAGTTTTATCTGTATAAACAAATTTTGCTGAGAGCAAATTAATTGCGTTTTTCCACCCACCCTGGGTGTAAGACTGAATCAATTGTTGTCTGTGGAAACTTCAGGACGTTCACATTCCACCACCAAAATTTCGAATTTCTCACATGAATATCGTTTGTGAAATATTAGAGAAGAAAAATACCCTACTATTTTAGCTTGTCATTACGGTGTACAGAAGCAAAATCATCAAACTTATTATGATTTTTTAAATCCAAATCTGTATGATTTTAATTCTTAAAAACACTTTCTTATATGCCATAAGTTACAAACATAAATGTAGCATACTTCATTACCATGAAATTTGAAGTTTTTCCTCGCTATTTTAATATCATCCACTTATCAGAATGCATGAGTGCTAAAACGTGCCATGCATCCTTGCCTACTGTTGGTACGAGTACTTCGTCCAAAGTTTTCAACGAATCTCCCATCCTTCTATCAGTTTTCTAAAAAAAAATAAAAATAAATACCCCCTCAAGCAGCTGCTTGCCACAGAGGTCTGACAGGAGCCTGTCAGTTTATATGCCATAGTAGAAGGTCTGAGAGGATGGCAGGCCCTTAGCAGAAAAACGATACAAACAGCCATGCCTTACCCGGGGCTCGAACCCAACCACTCGGCCATGGAACGGCTTTATCAGTTTTCTACTACGAAGAAATTGCTGCCATCTGATGGGCAATTAGTTCACTAATAGAAAATGGCTCTTTTTTATAATAAGAATAGAATTACATGTTTAAGAATTATTTTGTCCTATTGTATGAAAATAAAAAGAAGAGAAAACACAGATTTTGGTGTTGGAATGGCTAAATGGCCAGTCACAGGCCATTGTAGTAGACTACAATGGCCTGTGACTGGCCATTTAGCCCATTCTGTTGCAAAAAACTGCCACTCAGTGGTAAAACAACTCAGTACAATCCCCCTTTGAGAATGCTACTAAGGATAATGCAGGCAAAAAATGATTAAGGTGAAAATTTTAGGCATTTCTCAAGAAATGATTTCAAAATCTCTGAAAAAGATGGAAAATTTTATACTGCAATGGAAATCCAGTCTCTTGTCCCCCTTCCCTCTTTACGTTTTTCCGGCTCGATTGCTTCACTTGCATCCCCCCCCCCTTTTTTATTTTTTATTTATTTTTTGCTGATCAGTACCTGACAGTTACGGATATATTCGTTTTACGAACCCTAATACACAATGTGTTTTCCACAATTGGTTTATCGGGCTACTTGTCATACAATCTCAAGAATTAATCTTCCCTCCCCCTCTCTGGTAAATGGTATCTTTTTTATTTTTTCTGGTCACTGTTTTCTTCTTTTCTTTCCGGCTATTTATTTATGTTTTTTAAACTTTCTTCACCAAAAAAGCAGTGATGGATCGGATCAAGACTAAATTTTTTGATAGGGAAATTTAACTAGTTCAGACAGGGAACAGATATAAGAAAAATTTTGTAGAGCTGCCTGATGTGGAATTGAACTATCAAACTGGAATTACGCTCAATAATGCATTTATTTTTTTCTGTTATTCTCAAAGCGCATTATTTAGGGAAATTTTTCGGAAGAAAAAAGAACTCGAAAAGACGTTCCTGTCATTTCCAGTTCAATACAGCATTTGCCGCTTTCTTACAATAATTACATATATGCATTAAAATAAATAAATATTCCCGCAAGCATCTGCTTGCCACGTAGTTTGACAGTAGCCTGTCAGTTTAATACGCCATAGTACGCACACCAGCCATTGAATTAGAAACCTTTATACAGATGTATGTAAATGTCACTTGCGCAGCGTATATGCAAAATACATGGTCACGTGTGATCTAGGTAACTATATAAGACTGCTGCTCGTCAGTAATCGTCAGTAGTGTTGATCACAATGGGTAAAACAAAGGATCTTTGTGGGTTCGATAAAAGTCTTATTGTGGGTGCCCGTCTGGCTGAAGCGACGATTTTAAAAAGAGCAAAGCTGACTGGTTTCTCAAAAGGTGTGATATTTCTGGTTTTTAATCAGTGGAAAAATAATCCACATTGCTTGTCTAAGAGGCATAAGTGTAACGCAAAGACAATCTGTCAGGAACCAGATCGCCATCGTCTGAGAAGGCTTGTATGGAGAAACAGAAACAGTATGACCGAAGCCTTCAGAAGCAATTGACCAAAGCCTTCAATGAAGGCTGTTCCAGACCCATATCTCAGCGAACTATGTGCAGGGAATTGAAGAGGATCGGTATTAGCAGTCGCTTGCCTATACGGAAACCGCTGATTTCTGTGAAGAACTGGAAAGTTCGTTTACAGTAGTATCAGGAACACCGTGACTGGACACTGAATGACTGGGAAAGAGTCGTGGTACGACGAGTCGTGGTACACCTTGCACCTTGGTACCCATGAAACAATGGAACCAGCTTGCCTTGTAAATACAACTCAAGGTTCTGGGGGCGGTATCATGGTGTGGAGCATGTTCTGTTGGTATTGAATGGGCCCCCTGATATTGTTGAAAGGTCGGTTTCCTCCAAGTATTATCTGAACATTGTTGCCGATCAAGCCCATCCTGCAACTTGATTTTATCCAGCAGGTAACAGCTGTTTCATGGACGACAATGCTACTGTCCATCGGACAAGATGAGTTCAGCAGTGGTTCAGCTAGCATGACAACGACTTCCACCATCTTCACTGGCCACCACAAAGCCTGGATCTGAACCCCATTGAGAATGTATGGGACATGTTAGAAAAACAGATCCAGGAGCAAAGTTCTCTTTTGTCAAATCTGAGCCAGTTAAAGGACTGTCTAATAAACGCCTGGTATACTGGAGATTTAAAGGCACTCCAACACCTTGTGGAATCTATGAGCAAACCGCATAAGTGCTATAATTCGCGCTAAGGAGGTTAAATTCGGTATTGAATAAAAGTTTCTAATTCAGTGGCCAGTGTGTGTAAAAAGTCGATGAAGAAAGTGGAGCCTCAGCAGAAAAGCAACATCCATGCCTTACCTAGTGCTCGAACCCAGGTCCCTTTGATCAGTATCCAAGTGCACTAACTACTCGGCGACATGTGTATTTTTTTTTTCTTTACATTCTAGAAGTATAAAAAACTAGTCTTGAAAATTATGTATAATATACAGGTTTACTATTTTTTGACTCCGTTTCGATTACAATTTTAAATTAAATAATACCCCCTCAAGCAGCTGCTTGCCACAGAGGTCTGACAGGAGCCTGTCAGTTTATATGCAAAAGTAGAAGATCTGAGAGGATGGCAGGACCTCAGCAGAAAAACGACACATACATCCATGTCTTACTGGAGGCTCGAACCTAGATAGATTACTGTATTTATACCAGTTTCTGCCTTGTACAAAGTTGCTTATTCCTTTCAAATGGAGGGCGGGGGTGGCTCAGTCGGTAGCGCGCCAGGCTCGTAATCTGTAGTTCCCAGGTTCGAGTCCCAGCTGGGTCAGCGTTGAGATTTATCTCCGCAAAATTCCCCGTCCTGCCCACGGTCAGTAGGGGATACCGATGGGCTTGGAAAGGCCGCCGCCCGTCGGATGGGACGTTAAGCCGTGGTCCCGTGTGCGGGAGAGCCATACCCTGTGCATGTTAAGGAACACGCTGGATGGCCTTGACGGGAGGCTACCATCTGTCTCCCAACAGCTGTTCCAGTGGGTCCCCTCTCCCAACCATCTCTGAGCCTTCGGGGTCCATGTGACCTGGCCATTTAGCCCATGGTGTGCAAAAAAGTGCCGCTCAGAGGTAAAACAACCCAACCCTTTCAAATGGTTACTAATCTAATGGTTACTACTTTTCGTTAAGAAAACAAACAAAATACAACATTATTTTTAGTAACTTATAGGGTTGCTGAACATTTGTATTGTACAGTAGCAATTTCCAAATTGTGGTATGCATGTGACTAGGGGTACACGTTACTTCTACCAATTGTGCTTAGTGTCAGCATTCATCCACATAGATATTTTCAAACTGTTCTAGCATTAACCTTGCAGTAGTTGCATGGTTTCTACTAAAATATTTGATCACACGGAGGACCAAAGTCACCCATTTATTAAATAAAAATTTAGGGAAAATTTTACTCTTTGACGTAAATTTGGAATTTATCAATAATTTTCCTGCTAAATAAAGTGCACTTATAAGTTGGGTGATACCTGTCCCCCATGCAAATAATGCAGGGTTAAAAATGCAAGAAAATAAATATGTTTTCATTACTCCTATATAATTATATCTTGTTTAAAACGCTTTTTTCGTTAGGAAAACAATGTTCTGTAAATTCATATCTACGTAGTATTGGTAAAAAAGTACAACATATTTTTAGTACACAAAAGTAGTTTTGAGATCACTTGCTTTTAAAGTTTTACATTGTAATTTAAAATATTTAGATTTAGAGTTTGCTTTACAATCAACTATCAATAAATTTGTCGAATAAAATTTAGTATAAAATTTGAATATGAAAAATGTAGGCATCAGAATGAAACATTTTATTCTCTACAAAGATGATGATTGAAATAATATATTAATTTGGTGAATTGCACAGTAATACTTCAGATTACAAGAGAACCATTTACTTAGTAATCTGAAAAAGATGAAAACACTCTTCTAAAACAATCCTGTGGTTTAAGAAATACTTTCTGCTGTGAAATCTTCGAAGAAAAAAAATTGTTGATATAATACACTGCCTACCAGTGAAAATGACATCAACTAGGTATAGAATGATATGTTCAAGTGATGATAATTGCATTAACGGTGAGGTCTTATTTTAACAAAAGATATGATCAAATAATACCTTCCACCAACTTTTATCCTCATGACTTTAGCATTTGATTCAACCAATTGTAATTTGTGTTGAACAAGGAAGTAAATTGATATTTCATAAAAGCATATATTGCTTCCTTTAGTATGTCACAAACAAGCTAGAAATACCCTCCCAATTATTCCAAACTTTCCGGTAATCTTTCCGGTAACAAAAAAATATTAAACTTATTTATATTTCATGCATTTTTTTAAAAACATGTAACTTTTTAAAAACTGTAAAACGTAGGAGAAAATGTTATACTGCATTGGAAATCCAGTCTCTTGCCCCCCACTTTATATTTTTCCAGCTCGATTGTGCTTCTTGCCCCTTCCCCTAATTTTTTTCCCCTTAGAATTGGGCCTGCTTAGAAATATATTAAATGGCAAAAGGAATTTGTAAAATCAAATAAAACATTCTGATATGTTAAAGTAAGTTGACCAGGTGTCACCATTTTCGGGGGAAAGTCCCTGTATGAATTGTTTTGTCCCAAGGTATAAATGTTTCTGAACTTGTTTTTAGATATTGTTTTAAATATTAAATTAATTGTATAGCATTAATAGATTTTTTACTAATGGAATAGAAAAGATAACACTGTTATAAAAATTTAGTCGTCATGCAGGTAACTTAAAAGATTGAGACTAGAATTTTACAATTAAAGTTGTCAATTGTTAGCTGTCAAATAGGGGTAATGTCCCCGTTTTCCAGGAACGTCTGGTCAATCCTTCAAATGAAATTTTTTCTTCAAATCTGATCATTTTTGTAAAAGACAATGTAAATTTAATTTCCCCGATTGTTTACTTTTAAACGTGTTTATTAACTTTTCAATTTTCCTTGTTTTTGCCTGGCTATATCAAGAAACTTTAGAAACAAACCCCAGGAAAGTTACAGAATCCTTGGCGGACCTCAGATTACCGGAAAGTCACGTGCATCGTTTATAGTAGAATGGGAACCTCTGCCCACCACTGGGTGTCGATCCTAGCCTACGGATGCATGAACCTGACCGCCCCCCCCCCCCCCCGTTGGCAGCAACCCAGAGCAATTTAGCACAATTTTCATTATATGCTAGCTCAATCCAGAGAGAGGAATGAACCCCGTTTTCAGGCTCCCCAAGTATGAGAGCAGGAAAATGGCAAGAAAGGCAACAAACACTTCCCCACATTACCCCTTTAAGTTAGAATGTGAGGGAAGCAGCTAACGCATTTCCCAGACTCTCTTTGAAACCTCAGCTGTCCACATTGCTTCTTCAGATAATAATGAAGCTTCGCCCACTGTTTTCAGTTTCATGGAGGACATAGTGGTGTCCTCCCTCATCGATACGATTGCTACTATTTCCGTTATGGACAGAAAATCTTTCTTCAGGAAGAAACCCAAAATTGTATACCAGATGGTCCTCCTTCAGCATGGTTTAAAAGCAATTAGTGGAAACGTGTTACCTATGATAGGCCAATTCATGGTAACCCTCACTTTAAATGAAGTAACCTTTCGGCACCCCATTGTTGTCCTAAACATAGACACCCCCAGGTACGACATGATCCTGGGTTACGATGTTTTAAAGAAACACGGCTTCATCATCGATTTTCACACAGATACCCTCTGTAGCGAGGAAAATGGAGACTCGTGGAAGTGACTTTCCAATTCCAATGTCCCCCTGTGCCCTGCAAAGAACAGTTGCAGCCCTCGCTCCCCCTTCGACATCCATCGGACAAATGGTCCACAAATTGTACTTCCTCCCTGAACGAATGCACAACCCTCATCGAATGACACAGCTTAGAGTATGCATGATACTCGCACAACCTCAAGCCAAAGTTAAAACTGGATATTTTTGCATTTAGCCAGGTCCATGAACACTGTGGATAATAGTGGAAGGCACAATATTCTAGTCGCAAACACCTCCATGATCCCCATGCAGTTGAACAAAGTGTATGCGAAGAGCAACCCTCGAGACCTTCGACATGGAAAAAAATCCAGATCCCTAGTAGCCCTCTGCCGTCCCATGGCTGAGTGGTTAGCGTGCTTGGCTACTGATCTAAGGGACCTGGGTTCGAGCCCCGGGTAAGGCATGGCTGTTTGTGTCGTTTTTCTGCTGAGGTCCTGCCATCCTCTCAGACCTTCTACTATGGCATATAAACTGACAGGCTCCTGTCAGACCTCTTGTGGCAAGCAGCTGCTTGAGGGGGTATTTATTTTTTTTATTTAGTAGTCCTCAAAGGAGGAAATAGCAGACCCTGACCCTGAAGGATTTCCAGTTGGACCACTTGGGTCCAGTGAAAAGAAACAGCTAGGAAGGTTATTAATGTGGAAAAGTGACATATTTGCATGAGATGTGATTGAATTGACTGGCACAGATGCTGTGTATACAAAAGATTCACCTCCTGCACAACTAGATAGCGACCATGACACCATTTGTGACACAACTAGCCGGTGAGTCAACAAACCTACAAGATGCCTTTTGCACTACAGGTTGAACTGCACAAGCAGATAGATGATTTACTAGATATAAGAATCATCAGAGAGAGTGGTTTCCCCTTCGCATCACCCATTGTGCAGATGAAGAAGAAAGACTCCACTCACCAGTTCTGTGTGGACTCTTTGGGACTTAATGCCAAAACCATCCCAAATCGTACCCCTTACCCCTCACCAATGAAATCATTGATCAGCTAGCACATGCCCTTGGATTGTCGAAACACTGGCCTCGCCACAAACGCCCCTGACCCTTTCTACACGAAAGAGATTTGGGCGTTGCCTATTTCATCATAGAGTAATCATAGAATAATTGATGGTAGCGCTCAGTCTATGTGACCATATTTTAGAGTTGTGTCACAACAACACTTTTTCAGGTCACCTGGGCGAGTAATGTACTTCGACATTCAAAACATGTACAGAAATGTATTTTATGCTTACAGAGGCACGGCTATCAGGGAAAACGAAAGGGAAAACTAATCCAAGCCCCCCTCACGAATCGACCTTTCCAGCGAGTTAGAATGGACATATAGGCCCCCTTCCCGAACCTCTGCGAGCCAAAAAATCCATAATGACTAGTCATTATGGATTATTTTACCAAATGGTCTGAAGTCTATGCACTATCCGATCATTTGGCAGAGTCCATTACCAGAGTTATCATCGAAGACTACGTTCCAAAACATGGAATCCCCACCACTGCGATGAGCGACAACGCCCGAAATTTATTTTACCCATCGTATGATGACCGAGGTGTTCAGTAAATTAATCATAGTCAAAGAGAATAGGAATTTCTATCATCCTGCCTCGAATGGTCTTATGGAGAAGTTCAATCAGTCTATACCCTCCACTTTGTCGCACCTGATGGCCTACTAGAATAAATGGACCAATTTTCATCACTTTAGTTTTCTCTCGCCCATTCCCACCAAACCAACTCTACTATCAGTCTCATCCGGGACGAACATTTGTCGTTTGTGCTGACGGCCTACAGGAGTGACCCTCATAGTGCAACTCACAACACTTTCAACGCTTTCCGTAACATTGAGTTAGGTCGGCTGCTTTGAGAATTGTCAACTTCCCTGAGATGCCGTTCAGTATGAGTTTTCTTTGTTGCCACTCGAGTTGTATTCGCTGCTCGTTGGCAGTAAGCCTCGGTATTATTTTTATTGTGACTTGAGATTGTCTAACGTCATCAGGAATTGTCAGATTTATCGATTTCATGGACATGCATCCGTGCTGTATATTTGTTATGTAGTAAAGTTAGCTGCATCGAAGTTTTTCAACGTCACTAGTATATTATATTAGTAAGTTACCGTATTTGCCGGTGTATAGGACGCACCTTTTCCCCCTCAAAATACGCCTAAAATATGGGGTGCGTCTTATGCGCCGGTAATCAAAATTATGAGTTGAAATTTCAGTCTAAAACTTTTGGTTTATATCAATATACATAAATAAGTGTTCTTTTGCATTTTATCCTTTTGTGAAAGAGTGGTTTCAAATAAATCGTTTCCATATTTTTTTTTGTTCTGTAAAAATAATAAGTTGAGTGATGTATTTTATGTTTCACTACTGATAGAGGGAGCATTCCAGTAAAATAGAGTTCAGATCCACTGACACCTCAAGGTTACGATTCATCCAATGTGCACATGTGTGATCACATTTCACCGGCATATTTTTTTGAAAAGCGGGAGCATGGCGCGTCGTTACCGATTGCAGCGCCTCAAGGCAACCAAAACGTAAACTTTTAGTACCGAAGAAGCTTTCTCATGTTTTTGCTGCGAAACATGGCTCAAAAACAACGCAGATTCTGCTATGATATTGCATTCAAGCTACGAGTGATTGAGTATGCTAAAGAACACGGAAACAGGGCAGCAGAGAGGAATTTCAGATCACCGCCAACAGAAAAGGTGATAAGAACTTGGAGAAGACAGGAAGAAGACCTAAAAAAAGCTATGCGTAGTAAACATAATCTGCGACATGGAATTGCAAAATGGCCAGAACTAGAAGAAGAATTAAAAACTTGGTTATTAGTCCACCGAAGCTCGGGATTTTCAGTTTCCACAAAAATGACTATTCAACAAGCAAGAGTGATAGCTACTAACAGAGGCATCGCTGATTTTACAGGATCAATGTCATGGTGTTCTAGATTCATGAAGAGAAATGACTTACGTATGCGGACTAAAACAAAAATAGCACAAAAGATGCCAACAGAATATGAAGACAAGATTATCGAGTTTCATAAAATTGTCATTAATGCAAGAAAAAGTGAAAATTTTGTACTTTCACAAATAGGAAACATGGATGACGTTCGATGTACCCTCAAACAAAACAGTAGATTCCAAAGGTGCAAGAAGTGTTATTGTTAAAACTTGTGGACATGAGAAAACGCACTACACAGTTGTGTTGTCTTGTTGTGCCAATGGAACAAAATTGCCGCCTCTTTTGATTTTCAAAAGGAAAACCTTGCCCAAGGAAAAACTGCCTAAAGGTGTATTTGTGCACGTTCATCCTAAGGGCTGGATGGATGAAGAGGGGATGAAGTTGTGGATAGACAATGTGAGGTCTAGGCATCCTGGTGGACTGTTAAAGAAACCTGCCTTGCTAGTATGGGATCAGTTTCGGAGTCATAGAACAGAAACTGCAAAAAATAAAATCAACCAATTGAAAACTCAGTTAGCTGTAATTCCAGGTGGACTAACGAGCCAGCTTCAAACTTTAGATGTCTGCATTAATAAACCATTTAAAGGATTCATGAAGGAGAAATCGAACAGTTGGATGCAGTCTACAGATTTTGAAGTGACACCATCAGGAAGAAGGAAGAGACCTAGCATTTTGCAGATTTGTGAATGGGTCAAAATTTCATGGAATGCTGTGAAACATGAGACGGTTGTAAAGTCATTTAAGAAATGTGGTATTAGTAACTCACTTGATGGCACAGAGGATGATTTGTAATACGAAGACTCAGTTTCTGAAAAAGAGGCTTCAAGTGGTTTTTCATTTAGTTCTGGAGATGAATTTCTGGTTTTTGAGGATGAACATTAAAAGGTACCTAACTACAATGTTCCCTAGTTACATTTTTTGTATACATAAATAACTATAAAATGAGTACACACCTCTGGTTAATACGGGGTGGGGAGTGGGTCCCGAAGGACCCACTCCCCATGGGGAAAGCACGTGCTCCGTCTCACGACACTACACGTGCATAGCAACTAGAGGCCTGGAAGTAGAAGATGAAGGTTGTCTCAGGAGAGCCCAGTTGGGACTTGGAGTATGGGTGGTGTTAAAGGGGGTGCTGAGTGCAGCCCGGGAAGAAAGTTGAAAAATAAGTAGAAGGAAGGCAGCGGCTGCGGACCTCAAAGGAGAGAGTCCCGAAGCCGGCAGACTAGCCAGCCTATGTCCCTCAAGTGTGCCCTGACACGGGCACTCTCAATGGACACTGAGACCAATTCGCCTGCTACCTCATTGATCGCCTGGGAGTCCCTGAGTTCGTTAGCGAACCCCTCTGTAATCGGACACCTGAGGATGTAGTGCCCGACATCTGCTTCTGAAGCCCCACAGCCGCAGTAACTGTGGGTGGAGATGTTAAACCGCTCCAGGTATTTGGGAAAACTCCCATGTCCTGTTAGGACCAGCGTCAAATAGTGGTCAGAGGACATGAGGGATAGACTGACCCTTTTCAAGAATGTCTTCGTTTGAAGACCATTCTCAGTCGTATCCCAGAGCCTCTGCCACTCCTTGTTTGTACCTTGGCTAATTATAGACCTCAGGGTCGTTTTTCAAGTCTTTACCGCTCTCACAGGTTGAGTGTTATTTCCTGCGGAGCGGGCCAGTTGGTCGGCCCGCTCATTTCCCTCATGACCTACGTGCGCCCTAATCCAGGAGAAGGAAACTCTGGGCATGCTCTGGTTGCCCAAGATGCACTTGATTTCCCTCACTATCTGATGCCGGTTGTTTGCATCTTCAAGTGCATGCAGAGCTGCCTGGCTGTCAGTATACAGCCGTATGACGTTTTCGTGTCCGCCGTCATTGAGGGCCCAGATGAGGGCCTCTCTGATAGCGAGCAACTCTGCTTGGAAGGCTGAGCCGTTATTAGATACCTTCCTTTGATAATCATACACTCTGGCTCCTTGATTGAAGACAGTGAAGGCTAGACCCACACCATCCTCGCTCTTGCAACCATCAGTGTATACCTCAATTCCAGTTCCTGATGGTAACTCCATGGACCAGGGCACTCGTAGTCTTCTTGTATGATGGAGTTCCCACTTGGAGGTATTTTGCTCATAATCCTCAGGGTCATACTGGACTCCGAGGAATGTTGCTTTCTCCTTAGGCTGCGTGACTCTGAAAATGGTCGCTTCTTTTCTGACCGTCAAAAATAGCGGAACGATTCCTGCGAGCACCAGAAGGGCATCCGTAGATGTTGTCCTATAAGCCCTGGTGATTCGCAGTAAAGCCGGTCGTTGGGCGGCGAGCAGCTTTCTACACATTATGGCATGGTTCGTCAGGCGCCACCAGGCACCCGCACCATATGTTAGGACCCGCTCCGTTCCCCTTAGATAAATTTCTTTGAGGACCTCACTTCTGAGTCCCCATGAGACGTGGGCCATACGCCCCAGCTTGCACATAACTTTGGTGCATTTAGCTTTCAAGTCCTGCAGGTTATGGTTTCAAGTCCTGCAGGTTGTGGGATCCAGCTCATCCTCTCATCCAGAGTGATCCCCAAGTATTTCAAAGTTGTCATGTGGCGGATATTTTCGCCTTTTAATTTAAAAATGGGATACCTCTTCTTGAGGACACCCTCTTTTGCAATTGTCATTGATGTTGTCTTCGCAACGCTGAACCCAAGCTTATTGCGACGACACCAACCTTCTAGTGTTTTAATTGCTGCATTGCCAGCGACCTCAAGATTTGCTCATGAGGACGCTGATATGGCAAGCAGCAAATCATCTGCATATGCCTGGAGCCAGACTCCCTCGGGCATAATCAACTCCAGAGCAGTATCGGCGACTAAGTTCCAGAGGAATGGTCCGCTGCACGACCCTTGTGGGCAGCCTCTTTCCAAGTTTCTTGAGGCTGTCCCGCTAGCATGCGAATATGTGACCAGCCTCTCTTGGAGGTAATTGGCCACAAGAATGAAGATATTCCTAGGGCAGGAACACTCCTTCAATTTAGTCAAGATTGCAGGCCACCAGACATTGTCGAATGCACCCGTCACATCCAAGGCAATAAGAGAGGTGTGCAACTTGTTCACTTTGTTTACCTGAACGATGTCCACCACCTGTTTGATAGCAGCAGTGGTGGACTGGTCTGTCCTGAACCCAAATTGCTTGGGATTCAGGAACCCGTTCTTGTGGCAGTGGTAGTACATCCTGTTAGTCAGGAGTTTATCCAGCACCTTTCCCAACACCGGCAGCAGACATATCGGTCTGTATGATCTTGCGTCAGCTGGATCCCTACCCGCCTTGTTTAAGAGGACAAGGTCTGCCTGTTTCCAGGCAGTTGGGAAGGCTCCCAGATTCAAACATTTGTTGAAGAGCTGGGTGAACAGGTCTTTATGTTCATTAAACACCTGAGAAACAATCTCCACTGTCAGACCATCGTTACCCGGGGCTTTGCCCCGGGCCATTTCCCTGTTTACCTCTCTCAACTCCTCTTCCGTGAACGGAACGTCATCCGGTGTATCCGGCGGAATCCTGCAATTTTGCCTTAGGAGTGGATGTTCTGCATCATCAGAACTCCCGTCATCAGTGGGAAACAAATTGTTCAAAAGCACCTGGATAGTTTCGCCAAAGGAAGAGGTTTTGGATCCATCTTCCTTGCGAACATATGCAATATCCAGGGGTTTATAATCCTTTTCCATGGCTAGCTTATACTGTAAAGTAAAAGGATTTTGTGCAGAGACATCACTGCAGAATTTCTGCCAGGAGGTCAGCTGTGCCTGACGTATTGCGAGCTTATATTTTGCCTGCTCCCTCCTGTACACTTCCTCTCTGGTACTTCTCTCCCCATTCCTGCATCTTTGAAATCTCCTTTCTAAGAGCTCTTCCCTTTTCCTTGTAATGCTGAGCTCAGGTGTCCACCAGGGCACTGATTCCTCGCAACCAGCACTTAAACTCCTTGTCACCTCACTTATGATGTTGTTTAGTGAGTCGCAATCTCCAATATTGCAGACACGCTGGCTGATCTTCGCCAGTTCCGGTGACACACAGTGTAAGAGCTTGCACCAGTCAGGAGCTCTACCCACCGCAAACCATCGTGCATACTGTGGGGGAGATGTTGTTCCACCCACCTGGAACACTATATAGTTGTGGTCGCTGTTACTGACCTTATCGCTAACGCACCAATTCCGGATCATAAGATTCAACCTAGGTGTTACTAGGGTCAAGTCTATCCAGCTGCAACCTCTTGGGCCGTTAAAAGTAGCTGGTGTATCTAATTCGTTTAGTAATAATAGATCTGCAGAGTTGATAAAGTCCAGAGTCATATCTCCTCTGACATCTTGTCAGTTTGAACCCCACAAGGGATGCTTCGCATTGAAGTCCCCGCCTATTATAATGTTCTTAGAATTAACTCGAGTTAGGACGTTTTTTAACTCGGTTAAAGAGTCCTCGATGTTGTTATTTGGAGGACAGTAAATGGAGATGGCGTGTACTAATATATCGTCCATAACCGATCTCCACTACTAAAATAGTATCAGTGTGATATGCCAGAATGGCATTCACCTTGGGGTTCAGAATGACAACTCCTGCCTTAGGCTTGGTACCTTCTATACAAAATAGCCTACTGCTCAGAGGGAGCCCCCGTATGACATTCTCTGTGCAGTAAGGTTCTTGCACGAGAGCAATGTCGACTCCTTCTTCCTTTATCTCCTGGCTGAGTTGGGCCATAGCAGCCCTCGCCCCGTTTAAATCAATTTGGAGAAATTTCAGACTTGCCCTCAGACCATCAGGAAGCCTACTTCCCATAGTCGGTGCGCCTACGCAACAACTTTATTTCACGACAGTACGACGGGCATTTCATGTCCATCGCACTGTGGCCAATATCATATTTGGCTCCGTGCTCCTTGTTGGCATTCTTACATACGATGCACTTCGGCTTGGGCTTCGTGCACTCCTTGTAAGAGTGCTTGCCCGCACACTGTGAACACCGCTGTGTCTTTTGCTCACACTCGCTCTGCTTGTGCCCAAATGCATAGCATTTGTAGCACCGCAGGACTCTAACATAATCTTTTACGTAGCACCACGACCAGCCTATGTTTATCTTACCTACCTCAAGTAACTTTCTATGAGAGGCACTACTGGCCTCCAAAACCCAGTGGACCGTATTGTTCACTCGGGCTTTCATTGAGAACAGAGGTGTTAAGTTCCCTTCTTCTTCATTCAACCTGTTCTGGCTGCGTATGACCCTCTGGTGGTCCTCGCGGGGGATGTCCTTGTCTACGCTGCATACCATGATTTTAGGCTTCAGCCTTACGGCCGATTTGGCTTCTAAAATCCCCTTGAGTGGCTCATGGCTTTCAATCGCACTCTTTTGGCTAGCCCGGTCACTCTCTGAGCTGCACTCCATGATGACTCCGTTAGCCCTCATTGGCTTAACGGTCATGACCCCCAGGTTTAGGTCTGTGGGGTTGATATTTCCTTTGAGGCTATCCCTCACCTCTAACGCTGTCCTTTCTTTATTTTTAGAAAAGATCAGCAGGGTATGCCTCTGCTTTTTTAAAGGGGGAGTGGGCTTTTTAGCTACCACCGAACCGCCCTTTCCCTGTCCCTGACCACCAACAGCCTTCGTATAGGTTGGTGGCCTTTCCTTCCTCTCAGGTGGACGTGCAGCCCGCTCTGAAATTTGTCCCCCTCATGGTTGCAATTTCTAGTTCCTGTTCACAGACTATGGTGTGTAGCTTACGAGCTACACCCATAACTATGTCCCTTAACTCGCCTTTTGCTCTGCGACGGAACATCGCCACCGCAAGTTCTTCCAGAAGGCCAGCCACATTTGCCAGCCTTCCCGAGCCCCTCTCCTTACTGCTGGGCTCTTTCTGACTATCCGGGGCTGCCTCCTTGGCTAAGCACCCTTCATCCCCGCCGTTACCTGGGTCCTCACCTTCCTGTGGAGGCCCATCTACTTCTACAATACTGTTTGTGGTGGGAGGGGGAGTCTCCAGGACTTCCTCCACCACCACCTCAAGATCAGCAGCCTCCTTGGGCTTGCCGTCTTTTTTCCTAGTCCGTCGCTCGCTATCGCCTGACACCATCGCCGACTCTTTGGGTCTCATGGTGGGTTTAAAATGTTCAACCCAGGCGGTCTCCACCCACAACGTACAAGGAGAGGCCTCAGAGTTAAATTCATTGCTCGAGGTACCTCAGAGATGCGCCCAGGTTATACCCAGACTTCGATCTCCCCTCGGACCAGAGCATGATCTGGGCCGAGGCCCAGTACTAGTCCAGGCCCCGGTCCAGACCCAACCCCTATTGTCAAGAATCACCTCCACCCAGTTGACTCCGCAACCGCCCCTGACCCATTAGGGTCAAGGGGTGGGACAGGGGATGCCTCACGTACCGATTGATCCGAGTGAGCCAGCTCAGACCTCCCGTTTTATTGAAGCGGAGGCCAAGGACGGTGTATTGGGATACCAGCTTGCCTGTCCCTCAACCGCCAGGATCCCCTTTTCCACATTACGGGTCTCCACCCATGGTAAACAGGTGGGCCACTCATAGGCGTGGCGACCATGATACGATCTCCCCACCTCGCCCATCTGGGCACAATCCAAACCTAAGCACTGGCCACCCTTTCCCCTATTAGATAAATTGTTCAATTTGAACAATCTCGGCCAGTCTCCTCCCTTGAGTCCAACTAGGAAGTAGGCCCGCACCCCAGGGACGTCTTGAGGCACGTATTCCGGCTAGAGTCCATCCTACCCTCCACCCGGAAATGGAAAAATCTGAGGCATAAAAATGGGGGAGGATGGGAGTCCCCTGTCCAAAGGACCAGGACCCCCATCTTCCCCCGTGTTAATGTAACGACCTCAACCTAATCTCTCCGAATGATTATGGTACCAGTGAACCTAAAAAGAGAATAAAAACGGGTTGGAGAGGAGTCTGTGCCTTTCGACACAGACCACCTCTCCCCTTTAACAACAGACCTGTAATATTGGCTCTCCCCATAGCCGCAGGTGTCTGTACGCCTTTACCTTTGTAGTGTGTTCACCATCCACACTTTCCTTTTCCTCAAACCTTTACTGCAGTCATTCTGAGAACCTTGACTACAGTAAGTAAAATTTTCTACAACTTTTACTTCCATCACATCAACTAATTTCACACCTCCATTCCAATCTTTCAACCTGTCATATCATAAGTGCTGCCCTCTGCACTGTTCCTTCCTTCTTTCGCAAACTTCACTCCATACCACCACATCTCTCCAATCCTCTTTGTCCTCTTTTACAGCCCACTTCCAGCTGTGCTCAAGTCATTAACTTTGTTGGCCTTGCCAACCGATCACCACACACCTTGGTGTTCCCCAGTGTTGTCCCTCCGTTCCTCTCCTCCTTATCTCTATGCTCTACACTCCATTCATCTCAGTCCTTGGGAACTCTTAGTCTGGCCTTTCCATCTCGGCCTGTCCGACATGAGTAACTCTGGTCGGCATAGCCCTCGACTTCATTAAGGCACGCAAGCCCCCTCACCACGACAAGGTGGTTCCCTTCGAGGGGGATAAAATGAGTATAGTAAATCTTTATGGAACTTCATAAAACAATGTGGAAATTTTCCCCCCTTAAAAATGTGTCTAAAAAAGGGGGTGCGTGCGTCTTATACGCCGGTGCGTCCTATACGCCGGCAAATACGGTACATGTTGAAGAAGAGATTGCATCCCCAGCAAGATTGCCACTGAGATTAGTGTTGCGAAAGTGATATTAGTTCACCACAGATTATTATAAGGCAAATGTTTTTAAGTTAGTGTTACTTGAGTAGGATGTTTTTGGGAAATTATGTAGAATCTGATACTTGCTAGGGGATTTTAAAGGGTTGAGTCCTTCGCTGCATATTGTCAAGTGAATTGATGACTTTGAGTACTGCTCTGGTCATGTGCTATGCTACGTGTTGTGTAAATTAATGTCCTCGGCTTATGTCAAACCCACACATTGCAATTGTCGCTAATAATCGCGCCTACGTTATGTTCATTTGAAACTTTTGCACAGTCGTCTAGTGTAACTCTATGCCATTACTGTTCTGAATATTGTAAAATTAATATCATCAGTCCTATAAATGGAGGTTTAATCGCCATTTTATTATATTCCCACTTGTGATCTGAAGTCCATCAAAAGGACACAAGATATGAGAGATCTGTGAACCCATTTGGCAAATGATGTTGATGAGATGATTTATTTTATTTGAGCTGTTGATGAGACTGGTAGTAGAGTAGGTTTGGTTATAAATAGAGAGAAAACAAAAGTGATCAAAACTGATCAGGCAGGCTGCGGTTCAGTTAATCTGAATTGTATTGAAAAGGTGTCTCAGTTTAATTTTATTGGGAGCTATGTAACAGATACTGGTGAGGTGTGGCACGAGATTAACAGACGAATAGGGATTACTTACAGGACTTTTAAGAATGTATGGAGAGTGTGGGGAAATAGGCGTATACACCTAAAGACTAAAATTAGATTGTATAATAGTTTTGTTCTTTCTAGGGTTAGTTATGGTAGTGAAAATTGGACGCTTTGTAAACAAAATAACAGAAAACTTGATGCTTTTGATTCTAGATGCTTACGCAGTATCATGGGCATTAGGTGGTTCAACCTTTTAAGTAATAATGAGGTTAGGCAAAGGAGTCGACAATCTCCTTTAAGCAGCATATAGTGCAGAGAGAGACTCCATTGGTTTGGCCACGTTGACCGTATGGATAATTACAGATTAGGGAATAGGGTTATGAACAGTGTGCCTAGAGGTCTCAGAAGGAGGGGGAGACCTAGAATGCGGTGGGCAGACAATGTCAAACAGGACCTTGTTAGAATTGGTGTGCAGTGGCCAGATGCAGCAGATATAGCTTAGGACAGATATGCATGGGGAACCAAATTGCACGGTCTGGTTGGACCTCTGTAGCCTCTGGCTGCTTGAAGTTGATAATGATGATGACAGCTTACTCATCTATAATACAGAAGAGATCCTTCTGCTTAGTTGAACATCTGATTCTTTATCAAGTGTGACCACAGTATTAATGATGAAAGACAAGAGATCCCAGCACAAAATGAAGTTATAAATCTGTGGACATCGGTCAGAGAAGTCTGGGACCTTCCAATTGACAGCCACTGATGCCCCTGGTAAAGGAGCTTTGGCTCATGGTGTCCTGGTTGCAAAGACTTTAGTCAAAGTAGATAAAGAACAGATTCCTATCAGTGATGAAATGTAACAAATCCAATAAATTATTGAAAAATGGTGAAGAATTAGCAATATGTGAACCTGTTACATGGATAACAAGTGTAAACACAATAGAAGTTACTGACTCAAACCGACACCTCTCATCTTGCTGACTTGAGGAGAGAAACAAGAACGATATTAACTGAAGACCAAGCTGGTAAGTGCAAAAACCTACTTAAAGAGTTTCCTGACATTTTTTCTGCTACATCAAATGATTTTGGCCGTACTAACCTGACAGAACATAAGATCGACACTGGTGATTCTCCTCCAATCCATACACTAGCAAGAAGGTTTCCATTAGCAAAACGGGAAGAGATAGAACAACTCATAAGGGACATGGGAGCTCAGGATATTATAGAACCATCATCTGATTCCTGGACATCACCAATGATTCTTGTCAAGAAAAAGAATGGATCTACCCGATTTTGTGTGGATTCTCGCAGATTGAATGATATAACAAAGAAAGACTGTTTTCCTTTAAAAAAAATAAAATAAATACCCCCTCAAGCAGCTGCTTGCCACAGAGGTCTGACAGGAGCCTGTCAGTTTATATGCCACAGTAGGAGATCTGAGAGGATGGCAGGACCTCAGCAGAAAAACGACACACACATCCATGCCTAATACCGGGGCTCGAACCCAGGTCCCTTAGATCAGTAGCCAAGTGTGCTAACCACTCGGCCACTACCAAGGATTAATGATACATTGACACTCTATCTAGGTCAGAACGGTTCTCGACATTAGATTTGAAGAGCGGCTATTGGCAAGTTGGTGTACATCCTGAAGACTGAGAAAACAGTTTTCACTACAGGAAATGGACTTTGATAGTTTAAGTGATGCCATTTGGACTTTGCAACGCACCTGCAACGTTTGAATGACTAATGGAGTCGGTGCTCCAAGATTTGTCTTGGGAGGTCTGCCTGGCTTACTTGGACAACATCATCGTTCTTGGAAAGACTTTCGAGAAACATTTGAGAAATCTTCGTCAAGTGTTTGAAAAACTTAAGTCAGTCACACTAAAATTGGGACCGACTAAGTGTAAACTGTTCCAGCAAGCAATTCATTACCTTGGTCATGTCATCACTACATCAAGGATTAAGATTGATCCTAGTGGTATAGAAGCTGTAAGAGACTGGCCTCCACCACAAAATGTTCAGCAACTTCGTAGCTTTATTAGATCTTGTACTTACTATAGAAGATTTGTCAAAGGTTTCTCTAACATCGCAAGGCCATTACATCGTTTGACAGACGAGGACCAGCGGTTCGTGGGATCCACCGAATGTGATGTAGCCTTCCAACAGTTGAAGCAAGCTCTTTCCACGGCACCAGTGTTAGCGTATCCACAAACTGGAAAACAGTTCATAATAGATACTGACGCAAGTAACACAGGAGTTGGTGCTGCACTTTCACAACAACAAGACGGACAAGAAAAAGTTATTGCATACTTTAGCAAAACTCTATCCAAACCAGAACGAAATTATTGTGTCACACGTAAAGAACTGTTAGCAATAGTAAAAACAATAGAATATTTTCATCATTATCTCTATGGCAAAAAATTTCTTATCCGTACTGATCATGCTGCACTCAGGTGGCTATTAAACTTTAAAAACTCTGAAGGGCAAATTGCTAGATGGATACAGCAGTTACAAGAGTACAATTTCTCCATTGAGCATCGAAGTGTAAAACTACATAGAAATGCAGATGCCCTTTCAAGACGTCCATTTATTGACAACTGTAAGCATTGTTATAACGCAGAGTTGAAATATGGTACTGAAAACGTAATGCCCATAAGACAAAGAACATCCACACAAGCAAACTGTGATACTCCTAACATCAGGAACCCAATAGAAATTAGAGAGGCCCAACTAGGCGATGAAGATATAAGGCCAATAATAAATTTGATTGAAGAATCTGATATAAGATCTAAATGGGAGCGCATTTCGAAGTGTAGTCCAATTACCAAAAGTTATTGTGCGCAGTGGGACTCCTTAGAAGTGAAACGTGTATTATATAGAAGATGGGAGATCCCACTGGACTACTGATCCGTTGGCTGATAATCCTATCTCTCTCCTGAGTGGACCTAGTGATGAAAGATGAACGTGATAGTGCCACTGGAGGACCCTTCGGTGTTAATAAGACATTAGCCAAAGCCAGGGAACGATTTCATTGGCTGAAAAGTAGGGCAGACGTTCAAAGATGGTGTAGACAATGTCCTGACAAACACTTAAACAGCATAATTTTAATTTCTGTTGTAAATTATCTTTACTGGCAATTTTAACAAAATTATCACCTTTGCTTTCCACTTTCGTCTTACCTTCAACACTACTCACATATTCTTTCTCTTGCCAAGTCAATTCCCTAGCTTTCCTTTCTTTTCTAGCATCCTCTTCTCTACCAACTAGGCCCTCTTCTAGTGCAAATCGTTTAAGTTCTAGCTCCCTTTTCTTTTTCCGCTCTTTCAAATTCCCTATCTCTTTCTTCTTTCTATTTTCTACATTCCCTTTCTTCTTTCTCTCTTCTATATTCCATTTCTCTTATTACCCTTCTTTCTTCCCTATCTCTTTCTTCTTTCTCTCTTTGGTATTCCATCTCCCTCTTCGAGACTGATTTCGGACCTGAATCTTTCATTTCGACCGGATTCGAACCACATCTGCTAGCACCCTGTTCTACCCCAAAATTGCTATCGGTACTATCAATTTTGGTAACTTCCCCACTTTCCCCAGCCTCCATGTGTCTGGTTAAATCAATGCTCCCGTCCTGCTCAATTCCACCCCTAGTTTTATCACAATTCCTCAGCATCATTGGCAACTCAAACTAGTCTAAAAATAGAAACAACAGAAAAACCACAGACCTTTCCTTCCCGCGAAGATCGGCTCTGTTCACTTGCCTGCTGCATCTGGAGTCTCCTTCCAAAACCAGGAACCTCTTCCACAGCGATGGACCTTTGCACACGGAACCTCAGCAAAGATCTCGACGATGTGGCACTCAGGGAAATTGCACTCTATAGAATACTGTACTGGATGCGGCTTAGCCCACTTAATTGCTTGCAGATTCCTCACTTTCATGGAATCACCGACACAGAAGCACAAATTCTTCTAAATTTCCTGCACTTTTGCTTCTTTCAACGGAAATTTTCTTCCTCTTTTTTTTTTATAACAATGGATATCTTCTTTGGTATACGAACGATAATCTTGTTGACTTTGCAAGATGTGATGTACTCGTTCAGTAGGAGAGATGATTAACTGTATGCAAGTCCAGGACGATGAATTTGTCTCTTAATTACCTTCACCCTTTACTTCGGTGAAATAACAGGTTTGCGGATTATTACACCCGTACCGATGTATGCCTCAGATTTGCTGGTCAAGTGACGTATGAAAATATGTCCAATGATTAACTGCACAAGAGTTGTAAAGGGATGATACAGTTTATTAACACTATATATCATTACATGCTGGGGATGCTCTCAACTCCATAGGTCTTTGCTGCTTTGCTGTTGCAAACAATTACACAATGAGGTGAAGAACCGCACACTTTGCAGATTCTCACTTTACCAACCTCAAACTCGGTGAAAGGAAAATTAACCATTGCCTACAATGCGATTCACACAGAATCCACAGAACTGTATCCGATTTATCAAGAATCTCGATTTTCACTTGGAATCGAACCCTCTCCTTAAGGGTTTCCTTCGAGTAAGTGAGGCGTCCTTTTTATGCGTGTTGAAACGTTCTTCCCGCTTGAGAGCTACGCTCAAACTGACTTCCCTTAATTGCTTGGCTTGTCTCTAGCACTCACACTCACTCCCCAAGCTAGTTGCAAAAATCCGTAAAAGGCTTCTCGAACATAATCATATCATGTAGGCATCCAGCTTAGACCCGAACACAATATCTTTTGAGTGACATTTCCACAATAGACCTTCCAATAACACAGTTAATACATCAAAATATCGAGAAAAACAAAAATGCAACCAAATGTAACAATAAATAAAAATAAATAAATTAGAGGGACATGACAAGATGCCTACTATCACCTCTGCTCAGGATTATCCACCAGCTGATAAAAGATATCCTGTGAATCTATTTCACTTGGGGCTGTCAACCCACAAACAAACATAACACACAGCGGAAGATTCTACCTCCACAGAAACCCACCAGTACATCAAATTCAGGATCCATAATCAAGCTCAAAGCCTTAGTTCAGTCCAGTCCATTAAGTTTATATGGAGGATCCTGTGTGGTTGAGCAGCAGGGTAGAAAAAAAGAAAAGTAGCCACAGCTGTCCATATCAGTAGGCCACCCTGATCTGGCAGCCCTCCCCTTCCATTCCTTTTCACAAGAGAGTATCTCTTTCGAAAGTCACTAATGGTCTGCACCATGGGAAGGCTGGGTCAGAAGTAGTAGAGTAAATGAGAGTTCTGGAACAATGTCAAAGTATAGGGAATCCCATGTTAACCTATGGGACACTTTTGGGGAGATGAGCGTTGACATGGTTTTTGGGAAGACACTCTGCGTGAAAGACAGGACATAAAGGGGGTTTTGTTGGGTAAATGTTGCAGTTATCAACGCTTCACTGAATTTATTGGGCTGTTGGGTTGTAAACCCGGTAAAATAGGAGAAATCGAGAAAAGCAAGACAGTTTTGGAAATTAGTTTAAAAAATTAGACAGTTCAAAATCAACAGGTAAAATGAGGTTTTCGGGGGTTTGCAGGAGAAAAAATATGATGGAAAGATAGCTTTTTGGAGTGATATCTGTGAATCAGTAAGGTGAGTAGATATAACAAAAGCCCCCGTTGTCGGTCAAGAGGGTCCATCTCATTTTTTCCCATCCATAGGGTCCATTGCAGAATCGATGAAGGCTGTTGTTTCAGTCACAGTGTCCATTTCAGAGGGATCACCGACTTCAGGCATGAGGTCTGCAGGAAATATTATTGATAGGTCTGCTGATAATTTCTTCATGGAGTTCTGAGACAATATATCTATTGCTCCAAACATGATTTGTATTGCCGTGACACTGGTGCTTACTGAAGCTCAGTTAGACATCTCTTTAATTAATAAAGACTTAAAAAACCACTCAGGTGTTAAGGGAAGAAAATTGAATTCATATGGGAAGTTTGTAAACTCTTCCTTTTTATTTCTCTAGTCTCTTTTCTAGTCTCTTTATATACATTTATTTCGTGCGCAGCATTTGTGGGTCATTGCCACTGTGAAAGCGATGCTTTGCTTATGATAGTGATGCCTCCTGTTAAAATCTGCAATATGGCGTAATTAATATATTCTGAGAGACTTCTTGTTGATGCTAACGGAAATGCAATCTTTGTTGGCTCTGAGCAATGGTTGACTCACTGGGTTCAAAAGGAGATAAGGATATGAAACTAATATTGGGATGTTGTACTCTCTTCGCAATGCAATACGAATGTCGGTTGGCTCAGTTGGCTTAATATTCATGATTTCTAAAAAGCAACAGTACTGTTCGATAAAGTGTTGTGGGATTTTTAGTAGAAAGTCTCTTATTAGTGGTAAGTTTCTTATAGATTTTGCTATTTCTATAATTGCAGAGTAATTGTATGGATAGAACTGGACTGCAAATATTTATGGTTTCTAAAAAGCAACAGTGTTGTTGACAAATATTTTCTGTTCTTTTTTGTAAATGATATCGTTTCTTAGCAAAATATCCAAAATTTCAACAATTTGGTTTACAGCATCCGTACTGGTATTTCCAGCTCGTTTACTGGCAATCTACACTGAAAAATTTTCACAAATATGGTCGAAATTCTGGTATAATCCCTAACCCGATTGTTGACTTTCTATTATTGTTAGTATCATTTTAATCATTTTTAAATATTTTCTAAGTGCGTCAATGTGATTTTCGATAAATTGATATTTCTCAGTAGGTCTACCAGAACGGTTCGTTTCAGTAGCCTTATTGCCTCTAGTCTCTGAAGATGGCCGATTGCTTGATAAATCATTTCTTTCAGCTCAGGAATGGAATTTCTCGCCTGTAAGATTTCACTCGGAAGTTTTAATTTATATTGGTTTAATATTTCATCTGCAAGTTGGAATCTGGACAGTGGCGGCTCGCGTATAGGCACTGTGGAACTGCAGCACCCCCAATTTCAACTTGATATTATCGATAACCTTTAATATAATGAGTCCTTTTTTCTTTAATTCTTTCTTTATACTTGTACAATATATAATCCTTAAGCTTAATGTCAGTAGCCATCCCCCAGTTTATGAAAAAGATACAAAAATCTTTGTATGGAACTGTGCGCTTCACAGTGCTAGCGGATGGTTTTTGACTGTTGTGCGCATGTGCACATAAGAAGCTATACGCTAGCTGCAATGGAGAGAGAGAGCACTGTGGTTCCCGCAGTGCCGACCCTGGCATGCTGGTTGAAGGTAGATTTTTTACTCCGCATGTGTTGTGCTTAAAACCGGTGTACCATACTCTTGGATGTGATAAAGTGTAGAATTAGATTATTATCCTGCTTCCAGCTATTCTATTTGATTCATTTTTTTTTCGCGCAAATTAAAACAAGAAGAATGGATTTCATTTTTAAATGAATAGATTAAACTTGAACTGTAACAATTTAGGTTAAAGTAAGTAAAAAAACTTTTGATTTTATCAAGTTTCTGAATAAATTTTCTTTTTATACATGTTTGTTTCCTTTTACACAATTTTAAAACAAAGGCTAAAAATTTTCTGGAGCAGCCCCCCACTAATTTTATCTACGAGCCGCCACTGAATCTGGATTATACATGAACGAATTTTCGGGCATTTCGGTTTGCTCTTCCGGTTCTAAAGCTTTTACGGTTTCTTGTAAGTTGTCCATGGTTTTCTCACGGACTGTTTTCAAATTTTTTTACTTTTCTACCACCGGTTTGTGATATTCTTCGAGCGTTTCCTTAACTTGTTCTTCTTCCAAAACATTGTGTTCAATTTTTGATTTTGAGATGGCTCTCGATTTCAATATTTCGTCTATAATATTATGTAATTGTTTAATATCTTTCATCTTTCTTCATATACGATAAAGACATATACCCAGTGATGAAAGTCGGAAACAAGACCTCCAGGTACTTTTCTTCTTTCTTTTGGATCTGGATAGTGTCTAGCAAGTGAAACACTAATCTTGCTGCCCCTGTCAAATTTCTTCTTTACTGGAATAACAGAAAAAAATTGCTGAAGTTGTGGTCTTAGTACTTCAATGAATTTTTGATCGTCCAAGTTGATGCTATAATTCAGTGCTGTCCAACTTCTCTAAGACCACGGGCTATTTTGCCTTTCGCCAATATTTCGCGGGCCATCTTTTCTTTCGCTAACATTTCGTGGGTCATAAAAAAGAATAGAAGAGGATAGGCAATTGAAAAGCTTCTTTACCCAACAACATTTGAAGGTATTGGAGTGGCCAGGAAATTCACCCGATCTAAACCCCGTTGAAAATTTGTGAGCCATTATTAAAACGCGCATATCTAAGATGGATTGCACGACGAAAACCAAAATGATAGAAAGTGTCATGAAAGTGTGGTCCTGAAGTGAAGGAGATGTGTGGAAAGCTAGTGACATCAATGGTTGAGAGGGTGGAAGAAGTAATTAACTCCAAGGGGAGTCACATTCACTATTAATTACACTATTGAATAAATATTTTAGTTGTGTCTTTGTTACTGCATTTTCCTATTGTCCCAACTAATTTGAACAGTATTGTGTGTTGTTAATCCTGGTATATACTCGCCTTCGCTATACCTTCTGAAGTTTTGGTAAAAGTCTCGTATTCCTGCAACCATAGCTAGATGGCCTTTTGAAGACTGCCTCATTCGCTTTACTGTCGTACCACGTTTTTGCTCTCTCGCCAGATGTTCTGCTCTACAGATTGGCTATTGTTCTAGATCAGTGCTGTCCAACTTCTCTAAAACCGCGGACTATTTTTTCTTTTGTCAACATTTCGCGGGCAAAAAAAAAAGAATAGGATAGGTAATTGAAAAGTCAATTCATGTCACCTCAAAAAATTATTTTATTTATACGAAAAATAATAAGTAATAATAAACCTTAAAAATTATTTTATTTATACCAAAAATAAACCTCAAAAAATTATTTTATTTATACCAAAAATAATAAATAATAAGTAAAATTATTTTATTTATACCAAAAATAATAAGTAATAATAAACCTCAAATAGTTTTTTATTTATACGAAAAAATAATAAGTAATAATAAACCTCAAAAAATTATCCTGTTTATACCATAAGTAATAATAAACCTCAAAAACTCAAAAAATTATATTATTTATACCAAAAATAATAAGTAATAATAAACCTCAAAAAATTATTTATACCAAAAATAATGAGTAATAATATACCAATATAAATTTTCTAAACCTTATCAAATATTTAATAAATTTAATGGGAGCATTGTAGCCGTAGTTGTTGGGAAATAAGAATAGAATGAGTAAGTTGAAATAATGCAATAATAATTGCAAATAGAATGAGTAAGTTGAAGATTGCATATCAAGTGAAGTAATATAAGTTGACAAAAAATTACAAGGTAGATTCTATAGATATTTACTCAAAATTTCAAGTAAAAACTTGATTTTGTTCGCGGGTTGGACAGCGTTGCTATAATTTATACTGAAAGAGTTCAGCAGTTCACTTTGCTTATGTATCCATTAGAAACGCATAAATGGTAATTATCTTTGAAAATAGATGCTGTTAGTAGGTCGAATTTTGTGTTTATCTGTATAATTGGATAAGACTGCACTTCTTTCACTTCTTTATCGCCGTAGGTAATGCAAATTAGAGTATTGTTATCAACGTATAATTTTGTTGCAGCGTCACTCTGATGAATTGGAGTGCCAACTTCGTAATTCATTGTCCTGTTGCATCGCCATTGAACCTGCTTTCATTTGGCACCAAAAGTCCATGTTCGTTTCGCAATAAGGCATTGGTTGGGTTAGTATCTAACTTTGTCAAGCCGTGGACGAAATTTTTTGTTGTCGCATTTTTGTTGTGACGCGGTTCCCCGAGATTTCCTATTCTCTTATTGTTCGCACTGAAGACATCCTCGTCAGTTAATGCGACATTTTCCAAATCTCTCTTAGTTACAGCAGCAGAACCAGACTCGGGATTGGCAATATCAACGATTTGTTTTTTTTTTCTACATTGAAACTATGCCCGTCGAATGCAATGCTTCGTGGAACGTAAAGCCCATCTTTATTTCTCACCAATGTATTCATTGGACTATTTTGAACAGTGGTCAAGTTGTCGACGTAGTGTTTCGTAGAGGCATTGGATGAATCGGTCGGTTCTGCAAGATTTTTAATGCGTTTATTGGTTGCATCGTAATTATCATCGTCATTGCAAAGTGCTCTTTTTTCCAAATATCGTTTTGTAACTACTCCAGAATCTGCATCCGGTTCAGTAACATTGATTATTTGTTTGTTTCGCGCTTCGCAGCGATTGTTCCGAAAAATTAAAGAAGCATTATTAACGTATTGAATGGTAGCGGCATCTCCATTTTCTATAGGTCTGCCTACGTTCGATATTCTTTTAGTATTTGCGTCGTAATTTCCCGTGTGATTCAGTGTTATAGACTCTTGTTGCAGATTTTGTTTCGTCACAGAGTCCGAACCCTCTTCGGGATTGGCTACATTTCTCAATTTTTTAATTACTCATGTCGTAGTCCCCATGGTGTGTCAAGTTAAAACCGACACCTGGAATTCCCGCTGGTCCTCTTTTGGAACCAGTCTTTGAGCTGATGACGCCGAACTTTGTCAAGTAATTCATCTTTATTTACCAAAGTTTTTTCTGTACTTGAGAGGCATGTGCTTAGTTTTTTTTATCGATTAATAAGAAATCGTATGGTTTTGAAACAGCATATGCATAAAACTGCATAAAAATATCTTTCCTGATTTCTGTTGCATGATCCATTTGTATCTGCAACATTTCTCTCTTGTTCAGCATATTAAAGAATATTAAGTAACTACACTGTAGTCGAATGTCTTTTAGAGTCGAAAAATAACTCTGTGTCAGGGTAAATCAACAACATGTTTTTTTTCGTCCTCTGACGAATCGATGAGTTTTTTTTTATCTCTTTCGGTTACGAAATCGTCGAAAACAATTAAATTTTGCATTTCGGGATCCAGTTCATTGACCTTGACGATATCTTTTTTACTGGAAGAGAAAGTTGCAACCGGGATTTTTTCGCCAAATGTTTTCTCCAGAATTTCGTGCAAATCGTCGAATATTTCTTGCATAAACTGATATTTCGGCTCGGTTAAGTGTTTGGCATATAAAAATATTTTATTATAGTACAGATGTTTAAATATTAAGTTCAACAAAAGGTTCGTCTTCCCTGAACCCGATGGACCACAGATTAATAGTCTAAAAGGCCAGAGAGGTGCTAATACGTTTCTGTTTAAGAATTTCTCATCTTCTTCAAAGTCAAAATTTTGACTCTCCATTTGCTTTATTTAAAAAGATCATCTTCTTTGACCCCGGAATTAAATGTATTATCATAACGAAACCATTTAACATAACACTCTTTTTTATTATTCTTCACTCTACTTTTCATATTGGTTTCAACTTTATAAATGTCATCTTGCTTTTCGTATTTCACCATTTTTTGGGTGTATAAACTACCAATGATTGGGTCTCCTTTCAGATCCTTGATCTTGTAAGTTTTGGGATCTGTATTCAGAACTTGAACAGTTTCAAAAATCTCTTTTGTAAAATTGGGCTGATAACCTTTTTTAAACGGTGTCTTGTACTTGACGATTCTCACTCTGTCGCCTATTTTAAATTTTGGTTTCGTAAGAGATTTAATTTTTTATCAAACAGATTTAAATGCATGATATTTTTGTTTTTCTTTAAACTTGCCTCTTCTGGAGTCATTTTTATTGATCTGTGATAAAAATTATTGTAATTCTTAACAAGTTTCGGAAGAACATCGATCCATTTCCTCGTATTATTGGCAGTGAAATATTTCCACATTTTTGTCTTTAGAGTCCTATTGAAACGTTCAACTATCTGCGCTTTGGTTACATTTTCGGTGGCGAACCATTTCACTCCCCGTTGGCTAAACAGTGTTTGTGTTTCTCTATTAATAAAATCAGTTCCCTTATCTGTTTGCAACTTGGATGGCTTACGCTGCTGAAATATTTTGACAAACTCTTTGCAATCTCGCTACCAGTTTTCTTTTTAACAGGCAGGCTTTTTAACAAAGCGAATTTACTGAAAATGTCAATCACTGTTAAAATGAAATTCGTGTTGTTTTTGTGAAATTTAAATTTTTGCATATCGATTATATCGCTCTGCCACTGGTCGTCCACATCAGAGACGTAAAAGCCCGTCTTGTTTTGAATTTCGTGTAGATGGGTTTATGTAAAGTGTACACATCTTGTTGTTCGATAAACTTCTTTACCTCTTTTTCGGTCAATCCAGTTTTGCGCATTAGATCTTTTACACCGGAAAATCCCTTTAATGGGTCACAGTAAACGAAAGAAAGCATCTTATTTCTTGTGTCCTAAACCGAACCGTTTCTTTGTTTTAATGATAGGTTTGATTATCGTTCTTGAAATCCTTTCTCCTAAAGTTGTATTCTGAATTTCATCCAAATCATTTAATAATTCTTGGTCGGCTTCGTGTCTCTTTTTTGTTTCTGTAGATTGCTGTAAGAAATGTGCTTTTTGCAGGCTTTGTCCACACGGTTAATACCAGGATCTCCTCGCATTAATCTTTTCTCCAATTTCGTAAACGGTTCACAATACTGGTAATCTGGAATGTGCTTTTCGGGATGATTAAACTTCTCTTTATATACATTTATTTCGTGCGCAGCATTTGTGGGTCATTGCCACTGTGAAAGCGATGCTTTGCTTATGATAGTGATGCCTCCTGTTCAAATCTGCAATATGGCGTAATTAATGTATTCTGAGAGACTTCTTGTTGATGCTAACGGAAATGCAATCTTTGTTGGCTCTGAGCAATGGTTGACTCACTGGGTTCAAAAGGAGATAAGGATATGAAACTAATATTGGGATGTTGTACTCTCTTCGCTATGCGTTGTTGTTGTTGTTGGGTTGTTTTACCTCTGAGCGACACTTTTTTGCACATCATGGGCTAAATGGCAGGTCACATGGACCCCGAAGGCTCAGAAAAGGTTGGGGGAGGGGACCCACTGGAACAGCTGTTGGGAGACAGATGGTAGCCTCCCGTCAAGGCCATCCAGCGTGTTCTTTAACGTGCACAGGGTATGGCTCTCCCGCACACGGGGCCACGGCTTAACGTCCCATTCGACGGACGGCGGCCTTTCCAAGCCCATCGGTGTCCCCTACTGACCATGAGCAGGGCGGGGAATTTTGCGGAGATAAATCTCAACGCTGACCCAGCTGGGACTCGAACCTGGGAACTACAGATTATGAGCCTGGCGCACTACCGACTGAGCTACCCCCGCCCCTCTCTTCGCAATGCAATACGTATATCGGTTGGCTCGGTTGGCTTAATATTCATGATTTCTAAAAAGCAACAGTACTGTTGGATAAAGTATTGGGGGATTTTTGCTTTTTTTGGTAGAATGTCTATTATTAGTGGTAAGTGGATTATTAAACTGTTTTATTATTTAATTTTTTTACACATTTTTTACAGATCTTTTTTGTTTTTCAGTTGATTGTTTTATAACTGGTATCATCTATCTTGTCATACATATCTGAAATTCGAAAATTACCAAAGGCATACGTTTTGATGCCTTCTGTATCAACTATTATTTTAGTATATTCATGAGACAATCCAATCTTTGTAATTTCAAATATTTCCGTATCATGTTGTAGATATCGAAATTCTAGTTGTTTGGTACTTAAAATTCTTTTCTGAAAGAGACAATGACGATAATTTTCGTGAGTAAATTCAGTTTTAACACCATTCGCTGATTTATTTGAAATCGGGCCATCAATTGAATGCAGTTTTGGACGAAGTGCAACTACCTCCTTAATTGGAAAACCTTTTAATTTATCTTTAAATGTTATTGGAACCATTTTATTTGAGGTATTGAACAATGGGAGTAGTTTACTCACAACCGGGGAATCCCCCTTTGCACAGTGCTTTCCCCCCTATGGCGTCACCTGGCCCGTATGTGCAATCAACAGGAAATTGACCCTTGTGTCGCAACTGTCGTGGCATTCATAATTCATAATTCACAATTAATAATTCGTAATTAAAAATTCCTCCCCCTTTTAACCCCTGGCGCTATCTAGTGCCTATGAGGAACACTCTTCCCCCCCCCCCCAAAAAAACCTTATTTTAACTCTAATTTTAAACCCTCCTTCTCGAATAGTCTCGATTTTTCTTTATTTCAGACTCACCTATATTTTAAGCCCCGAATTTTGCAAACCCTCTGGTTGACCCACCTATATTTTAAGTTCCCCTTCTCGAAGAGTCTCCATTTTTCTTTATTTCAGACTCACCTATATTTTAAGCCCGGGATTTTGCAAACCACCTAGTTGATCTATATTTCAGACTCACCTTTTATTTTAAAAACCTCGATTTTGCAAACCCCCTGGTTGACCCACCTATATTTTAAGTCCTCCTTCTCGAATAGTCTCGATTTTCCTTTATTTCAGACTAACCTTTTATTTTGAAACCTCGATTTTGCAAACCCCCTGGTTGACCCACCTATATTTTAAGCTCCCCTTCTCGAATAGTCTCGATTTTTCTTTATTTCAGACTCGCCTATATTTTAAGTCCTCCTTCTCGAATAGTCTCGATTTTTCTTTATTTCAGACTAACCTGTTATTTTAAAACCTCGATTTTGCAAACCCCCTGGTTGAGCTATATTTTAAGCTCCCCTTCTCGAATAGTCTCGATTTTTCTTTATTTCAGACTCGCCTTTTATTTTAAAACCTCGATTTTGCAAACCCCCATGGTTGAGCTATATTTTAAGCTCCCCTTCTCGAATAGTCTCGATTTTTCTTTATTTCAGACCCCCAATGGTTGACTTATATTTTAAACCCTCCACTTGCAAACCTCCTGGTTCACCTATATTTTAAGCCCTACTTATATTTTAAGCACCCCTTCTCGAATAGTCTCGATTTTTCTTTATTTCAGACTCACCTTTTATTTTAAAACCTCGATTTTGCAAACCACCTGGTTGACCTATATTTTAACCCCTACCTATATTTTAAGCCCCCTCCTTCCCTCGGATTACAAGTCTCAGAATAATTCCGCAGAAAAGGATGACACAAGTCTCAATTGTAAAAATCAACTCTCAAAGTTGTATTCTTATTAATCAAAACCCTTTCTATTAAAAGTTACCTCTATTAAAAATCTTTTGCTATTCATTTTGCCAGGACTGTTAAACGATTCCCTTTTATTAAAACTCCGGTATTTATTTTTTCCAACCCCGTTAATCGATCCCCTAGTAAATAAAAACTCTCACTCACCTTTATTAAAATCATCCAGCGCTCGTAATAAATCAGTTTACTCTAGATGCGTTTAATCGGAAAAAAAAAATCATTCCATTGCTAAGCGTGATTCGATACCTCCACGCTAATTTCGGGAAAAAGCCTCATCGGATCCAAGGTCCACGTATTTTACTAGAAGAATGACACAGTAACTGTTCAACAGAAAATTAATAAAATTTGGTTTAAATTATTCGTAGGACTTGTATATAAGATCTATATTTAGACATTCACCAGTCTAAAAGTTTTCAAAGACCGTTATCAGTGTATCGGAAATCGTACGTTACCTGTTGACATCCTTCAGATCGCTTACCAGTGGGGAGGTCAAGAGGGTGAGTGTCCAACTTCCGGTCCGTGTTATGTTGCAACTGTCCACGTTGTCTTCTCAGATTGGACTTTGACCCCTATGTCAAAACCGACCATATTTTAAGTCCTCTTCATAGACCCCCTGGTTGACCTATATTTTAAGTCCCCTTCTCGAATTTTCTTGTTTTTCCCCTGTTTAACCATATTTTAAGCCCTCCCCTCTTCATAGATACCCCTGTTGATCCACCTATATTTTAAGCCCTCCCCTCTTTAAACCAAATCAGTTTTTGCGCATTTAATCGGTGTCATCCAACGTCCATACTATTTTTAGTACGTATCCTGTATTTAAAAAAAAAATAAAAATTTGCCTTCCTCTCCGTATTTGAACTCGCTACCTCAGTGCCGATAGCTGAAGCGTCATCGCCAGGGCGCGGAGTTTTGCGGAGATAAATCTCAACTCTGGCCCTACTATCCGCTCGACAATATTTGCTACTGATAAAACGATTTCCTTCATTAAAAATAGAAACTAATTAAATAATGGGGTATCACTGGGAAAACACTGGGAAGAACACAAACTGATTTCGTGCTAAAACATCTCCAGATTTCAGCTTACTTGAAAAACTATTGTTAGAAATGAACCAGTGACTTGAATCACTCAACTTCCATAAGAATACACAATTATGGTACACAATTATGGTACATTGTCGGGAAGAAATATGTTTCAACGAAATTCAATTGCATGTATTACGATCAGAAAAATAATTTAGTGGACAAAGTTTAAAATAGTTATTAAATGGTACCTTACAGTGCAAGTGCGCTTCAGGCGAAAAGCCTTCCCTTCGAACACTGCACCCCGTTTTTCCGAAGTAACTGTGTCACAAGTCTTCCTACATCATCCCTAAACAGAGAATCGGATTCAATGTGCAAGAGGATCAAGACCTCATTTGAAGGAGCACATAGTGGATACTGTACTCCATAGTGAAATGAACATTGTCCTCTTGCGGGACCTAGTTATATCCCTACTCCAAGAGAATTACTAATGAAAACGTGCTATTGTTAATGTATGTAATTCCGACAAAAAATGTTTTGTCTGTATTAGTCACTTTGTATCCTGCAATAGGAAACACTGAACACCTTAACAACTATATACATTTAGAAGAAAACATGTCAGGTCTAATTTTCCCTTTAACAATAAATGAAATATCTAATTCGAAAAAATTAACATTTCTTTCTGGATACGAGAAAGAGATGTTCGCACTCTACATCACACCATTCAGATTTAAAGCGCACTCAAATCTCCTACTGTTATCAGACGATGAAAAGCAGCATTATTGTTCCATTAAGAATTTGTTTCTATGAAATTCAAAGGGAGAATGTGTTTTCCATATTATAGGGAATGCAATTAATACATACCTTGCAGATGGCTGTCCTTTAGGTTTTGAAATAATCTTATTAGAACGCTTAAAATTGAGATGACACACATTAGTTCCTCGGAGAAGCGCTAGCGGGTAGAAGACTATACCCGTATAATGAAAATATTCATTCGACATAAAAAAAACCTGCGCCAATATCGCGTACACTGACGTGATCCTCTTAGCTGATGTGTTTGGTGGCAGATACTGACTCCTGCTATGTTTACACAGCTCCTGCCTTCATACCTGAAGATGACAAATACTAGAGTTGATAACCTACAATGTATCTTTTTGGAAGGCATACGAGGAGGAATTTCGGTGATATGCAGACAACAAGCATTTAGAATGAAAAACTGATTGCAAGTTTGCTTTACTGTCATACAAACCTGAAAAGAGATGAAATGGGTAGTACTTTACCCATGATACACCCTGTGACTAGGTCGTTAAATCAAATTACATGCATAAACGAAAATTAGAAAAATAACGAAATGCTTGGTAAATTCAATGAGAATCACTAAAATGTAAAGAGTGTGGAATATCTGTAAATCATCATCATCATCATCATCATCATTCTCAAGCAGCCATGGGCTACGGAGGTCCAACCAAACCGTGCAATTTAGTTCTCCAAGCAAGTCTATCCTAAGCTACATCTACTGCATCTGGCCACTGCACACCAATTCTAACAAGGTCCTGTTTGACATTGTCTGCCCACCGCATCCTAGGTCTCCCCTTCTTTCTGAGGCCTTTAGGCACACGGTTCATAACCCTATTCGCCAATCTATAATTATTCATACGGGCAACATGGCCAAACCAACGGAGTCTCTCTCTGCACAATATGCTGCTTAAAGGAGGTTGCAAACTCCTTTGCCTAATCTCATCATTAGTTACAAAGTTGAACCACCTAATGCCCAAGATACTGCGTAAGCATCTGGAATCAAAAGCATCTAGTTTCCTGTTATCTTGTTTACAAAGTGTCCAAATTTCACTACCATAACTAACCCTAGAAAGAACCAAACTATTATACAGTCTAATTTTAGTCTTTAGGTGTATACACCTATTTCTCCACACTCTCCATAAGTTCTTAAAAGTCCCAGCAGCAATCCCTATTCGTCTGTTAATCTCATGCCGCACATCACCATTATCTGTTACATAGCTCCCAAGATAATTAAACTGTGACACCTGCTCAAGACTGCAACCATTCAGATTAACTGAATCACAGCCTGCCTGACCAATTTTCATCACTTTAGTTTTCTATCTGTTTATAACCAAACCTACTCTACTACCAGTCTCATCAACAGCTCGAATGAAAGAGTTCATCTCATCAACATCATTTGCTAAAAGGGCTAAATCATCAGCATAATCTAAATCAGAAATTTTCGTTTCTCCAGCCCATTTAAGGCCAAAATCTTTCCCTTGAAGTGAATTTCGCATAACATAATCAATAACCAAGCTAAAAAGAAAAGGAGACAAAATGCACCCTTGTCGAACACCAGAAGTAATGCTAAACCAATTGCTACAAGCCTTACCAACTCTCACACACGACTCAGTGTTATTATAGAGAGCTTTCATAATGTTAACTAACTTGTCTGGTATACCATATGATCTCACAATCAACCACAAATTATGACGATCAACAGAGTCGAAAGCCTTTTTGAAATCAACAAAGCTAGCAAGCAAAGGTTTCTGAAACTCTAAACATTTCTCAAGAATCTGCCTAAGTGAAAATATCTGATCCACACATCCCCTACCACTTCTGAATCCACATTGCTCATTACGCAATTGACTGTCAACCAGATTCTTAATTCTATTAAGCACAATCATGGAAAGAACTTTACCTGGAACAGAGAGTAGGCTGATACCCCTATAGTTATCACAAGAACTGCGATCACCTTTTTTGAAAATAGGGATAACAATAGCTCTGGTAAAATCCTTAGGGACCATGCCTTTATCATAAAAGAGATTCAGAATTTCAGTCATCCAAGTGGTAACCGAAACATTCCCAGCTCTAAGCATTTCCGTAGTAATTTCATCTACCCCTGGGGATTTATGAAGTTTAAGTTTAGAAACAGCCAAAATAACTTCAGATTGTGTTATAGGGCCAACATTAAAGCCACCAATGCCTTTGTCATCATTGCAAACAATGGGAGTAGAACTAACTACATTGTTTAGAACATCACTGAAATGCTCAGCCCACCTAGCCATGACAGAATCCTCACCTTCTATAACCTTACCTTGTTTATCCTGCAATCCTTGTATGCCTGTCCGTTTTCTACCACACAAAACATTAACTATCTGGTACAGCTCTCTGCTGTTGTGCTGTCTAACTGCTTCCTCGGCTTTGTCAGCCAAACCATCAAGCCAAAGATTCTTATCAGCAGCTAACTGATCCTTTACAAGTTTATTAAGGTCTCTGTAATGCTTTCTATTAAGACTAGTAAGGTATTGATTAAGGGCATTCCTGCAGTTCTTTCTTTCCGAAATAAGCTCAAGTGCCTTATCACTCAGATAATTTTGCCTCTTCCGCTCCTTTTTTCCTAAAAGAGTACTGTTAGTGTCCAAAAAAGCCTGTTTAAAATGATCCCATTCTTCATCAGCTTCAGTAGTAAGCAAACCATGACTGTCATAATGACTAAGTAACCTATCATGGTAAGCTTTGGCTATAACTGGATCTTTCAGAGCTTCAGTATTAAAAGTAAATTTTTTAACCCTAGCACAACACTTTTTAAGTTTAAGTAGCAACACACTTTTAACAAGGTAATGGTCAGATCCAATTTCAGCTCCCCTATATGCCCTGGTATTCCTAATAGAACTAGCCCATTTGCTGTCAATTAATATGTAATCAATCATATTCTTATGCAGCATCATCAGGTGAAACCCATGTGTACTTATGTATGTTGCGGTGTTTGTAATAAGTGTTAGTTATTCTGAATCCATTGAGTTTACTTACCTGTAGGAGACGTTGCCCATTGCCATTGCAGCTTATAAGTAAGAACAGCTTTTGGTATTATATATTAATATAATACGAAAAGGGCGTATTACTCCTCCCCAAAGGTCAGAGTCAGTACCAACTTTGGCATTGAAGTCACCAAGAACAAGGGTAATATCTCCTTTCTTGACAGAATTCAAAATATCCTGAAGTTGTTCATAAAACCTATCCTTCTCATCCTCATCGGCATCCTCAGTGGGGGCATAACAGCAGATAACATTCAAGTCTTTAACGCTTGTCTGAAATTTTGCTGTAAGAAACCTTTCATTAATGCACTCATATCCTAGAAGAGCATCGCTAGCGTGTCTTCTGAGAAGCAGACCCACGCCTTGGTGATGTTTATTGTCGTCCCTCCCTGAAAAGAGAAATTTAAGATTATTTTTAAGAATCTGACCTTTATCTGTCCATCTGGTCTCTTGCAAGCCGAGAATATCTAAATTATAACGGTGGAATTCTTGTGTGAGGACATCAAGAGAAAAAGCTCTGTGCAGAGTCCTCACATTCCAACTACCTATGGAGAGAAAATGGTTAGTGGGATGTTTAAAGAAACTATGTTTATTGAGAGAGGGAATGCCGACAATATCAAACAGCCCCCTAATCGCAGACATGGGGCAAAGACCCGTTCCCCCACTACTAAGGCACAATAACTGTAAAACATACTGTGACGAGAGAGAAAGTATAAAAATGTAGTGGGATGGTTGTAAGAAATCGCTTCAAAATAGAAAATTATAACACAAATACTGAAAGATAGAAAAAAACGACTATTCGACGGTTATTCCAAGCTGCTATCTCACGCTATTGTCAGATTTCCTGGTTCTATAGTTCCCTGGTACGTAGCGCATAAGTGTGGGTGTAGTTGGCTATTTTTCGTTGCAAACACAAGTTGTTTTCACTATGAGTTATTTTTCCTGCATGAGAATACACATTTCTATACTACATTGCGTACACACGGATGGACGAATATCACAAAATACTTTGCATATAGAAAACATCAGCAAAGAACCACAGAAGTTTGGAAATTTAAAATCTGAAAACTCAGTGTTTATAAGAAAACAACAATATTTTCAGTATTTCCATGAAAAGTTGAGTCCCAGAATCGATCCGCTAGACCTGACTTTGCATTCTCTGACTTCAACCACCGATAAAACGTAATGTAAGCTCTCTCGTCGGTTATCCGACTCCACTATCACTTTTCAGAGTTTCTGGTCTTATCGGTACGTTTGAATAAGCGCATAAGTGTGGCTGAAAATGGCTATTTTTCGCTGCAAACACGTTTTTCGACAAAGATAGGGTGTTTCATTACAATCTAACATGGGAGTGCATGTGTGTTTCTTATTTTTCCTGCATGAGAATATTTCTAATCAATCTCATAGACAGCAGGTTAGTTACTTCGGATCTAACAAAGCCAAGGTTTGAGATCCATAGTAAGACATGAACGTTTGTGTTGCTTTCCTACCAAGATCCCGACATCCTCTCACCACCTTCTACTGGGTCGTATGGAAAAATCCTGCAACTGTTACGACAATTAGCTGCGTGAAGGCGTATTGATTTTTAAAGCAAAGACACACTAATTTCGGACTTGCTAGCTAGAGAAAGATATATTAACTTGCTAAAGTTTGATTTTAACGATCAGATAGTGTATACATCACCACTTTTTTAGTTCATACTAATATCTTCTAACTTTTAAAGGAAATATTATCTCATTATAAGCGATTTCATAGAAAGAGATACGCACTCACATTTAAATCTATAGAGATAACGATCACTACCCATGGAACACATGTGTGAAAAAACACGCTATGATAGGGTTTGAGAAAGCTTTTTAGTCCATGGGGGTGGTGCACTGCAGGAAAGCACATTATCTTTGATATCAGAACCTACATGAAAGTTATACTGTTTGGGTTTGAGAAAGATTCTTTAGTTCACAGGGCACCGCATTACAGTAAAGCACATTGTCTTGTACGTATGTCTGTCTGTATGTTTGTTTGTCTCTCTCTCTCTGTATGTGTGTGTGTGTTTGTGTCTATGTGTAAATATGCATGTTACTACGAAATGTGTGTAGGTATGTGCATATATGTCAAGATGTAACTGTGTCTTCATGTTTGTTTCTCTGTAGATGTGTGTGTGTGTGTTTCAATGAATCTTGTATGTGTGCGTATGTGTTAAGATGTCTGTATGCACATAGTCGTTTCTCTGTATGTGTATACGTCTTCATGTTTGTTTCTCTCTCTGTGTGTGTGTTAAAGTGTCTGTATGTGTTTCATCTTTATGTGTATATGTTATCGTATGTGTGTGTGTGTGTGTTTGTTCACATGCAAGAATAAACATATTGTCTTACGGACACTTGCTTGCTACAGAAGAAGCTAACAATTTAAAACGAGACTAGTGGTTATGCAAAATATTTCATCACAGATCTTAACTTGAATACTCATATTTCAGGAGGTGTAAGGATTTTTCTTTAGCACGTCCGAATATTTTTTGAGCACGACTGTCTTACGTTACGTTTCCTGTCAGATGCCTCGTAACGAAGAAAGCGTGTGTGTGTGTGTTTTTACAATACAGAAGAGGACATTCAACCGAGAATATTTCAAACTTAGAATAACACAACATCCTGATGCGTTAAGAACGAAGCGGAGGGATACTAACAGCTGGAAAATGACCTGAAACGATCGAAATCCGGTTGTTTCGCGCAAGGGAACGAAGGACCTCTCACCACCTTCTACTGGGTCGTATGAAAAAATCCTGTAATTGTTACGACATTTAGCTGCGTGAAGGCGTATTTATTTTTAAAGCAGAGACACACTAATTTCGGACTCGCTAGCTAGAGAACGATATATTAACTTGCTGAAGTTTGATTTTAACGATCAGATAGTGTATACATCACCACTTTTTTAGTTCATACTAATATCTTTTAACTTTTAAAGGAAATATTGTCTCATTATAAGCGATTTCATACAAAGAGATACGCACTCTATGCTTCATATTTAAATCTATAGAGATAACGATCACTACCCATGGAACACATCTGTGAAAAAACACGCTATGATAGGGTTTGAGAAAGATTTTTAGCCCATGGGGGTGCTGCACTGCAGGAAAGCACATTATCTTTGATATCAGAAGCTACATGAAAATTATACTGTTTCGGTTGGAGAAATATTCTTTAGTTCACACACCGCATGAATAAGCACATAAGTGTGGGTGAAGATGGCTATTTTTCGCTGCAAACACAAGTTTTTCGACAAAGATAGGGTGTTTCACTACATTCTAACACGGGATTTCATGTTTGTTTAGTTATTTTTCCTGCATGAGAATATTTCTAATCTATCTCATAGACAGCAGCTCTCTGTGTATGTGTTTCATCTTTATGCATAGTAAGACATGAACGTTTGTGTTGTTTTCCTACCAAGATCCCGACATCCTGTCACATGAAATATTACTGTACTAGGATCTAGAAAAATCACTATCCATTACATTAATTTTTTTTAATTATATTCGTGTATTTCACCCCATTTTCTTGTCAAGAGCTAAAATTTGATGAATGAACGACAATATATCTTCAAATGCAGTGGACGCATGACAGAATAACTTCAAAATAAGTTCCAATAGCTGAAAAAACAACTGTAAAAAATTAGGTAAATACACACCGGGAAAGACAGAATTGCTTTCAAAACATTAAAATACCTTAAATGTGTGGCCTGAATCATCTCCAGCACACTTTTAAAGGAAATATTGTCTCATTATAAGCGATTTCATACAAAGAGATACGCACTCTATGCTTCACATTTAAATCTATAGAGATAACGATCACTACCCATGGAACACATCTGTGAAAAAACACGCTTCGATTGGATTTCAGAAAGCTTTTTAGCCCATGGGGGTGGTGCACTGCAGGAAAGCACATTAACTTTGATATCAGAACCTACGTGAAAGTTATACAGTTTGCGTTTGAGAAAGATTCTTTAGTTCACAGGGCACCGCATTACACTAAAGCACACTGTCTTGTACGTATGTCTGTCTGTATGTTTGTTTCTCTCTCTGTGTGTGTGTGTGTGTTTGTGTCTATGTGTAAATATGTATGTTACTACGAAATGTGTGTACGTGTAGAAGTGTGCATATATGTCAAGATGTAACTGTGTCTGCATGTTTGTTTCCCTCTAGGTGTGTGTGTGTGTGTGTATGTTCATGTATATGTTTCTTTATATGTATATGTTTTCTTGCGTATGTGTTAAGATGTCTGTGTGCACATAGTCGTTTCTCTGTATGTGTATACGTCTTCATGTTTGTCTCTCTGTGTATGTGTTTCATCTTTATGTGTATGTTTGTTTGTTCACATGCAAGAATAAACATATTGTCTTACGGACACTTGCTTGTTACAGAAGAAGCCAACAATTTAAAACGAGACTAGTGGTTATGCAAAATATTTCATCACAGATCTTAACTTGAATACTCATATTTCAGGAGATGTAAGTATTTTTCTTCAGCACGTTCGAATATTTTTTAAACACGACTGTCTTACGTTACGTCTTACGTTACGTTTCCTGTCAGATGTCTCGTAACGAACAAAGCGTGTGTGTGTGTGTTTTGCTAATACAGAAGGGGATATTCAACCGAGAATATTTCAAACTTAGAATAACACAATATCCTGATGTGTTAAGAACGAAGTGGAGGGATACTAACAGCTGAAACATGACCTGAAGCGATCGAAATCCTCTTATTTCGCGCAAGGGGACGAAGGGTGATAAAACGTAATACTACTGAAAAATCCTTGTTTCAAAAAAGAGGCCTCTTTTTTGAAACAAGGATTTTCCCCCTGTGCGGTGCCCTGTGAACTAAAGAATCTTTCTCAAACCCAAACAGTATAACTTTCATGCAGGTTCTGATATCAAAGATAATGTGCTTTCCTGCTGTGCACACCCCCATGGGCTAAAAAGCTTTCTCAAACCCTATCATAGCGTTTTTTTTCACACATGTGTTCCATGGGTAGTGATCGTTATCTCTATAGATTTAAATGTGAAGCATAGAGTGCGTATCTCTTTGTATGAAATCGCTTATAATGAGACAAAATTTCCTTTAAAAGTTAGAAGTTATTAGTATGAACTAAAAAAGTGGTGATATATTCACTATCTGATCGTTAAAATCAAACTTCAGCAAGTTAATATATCGTTCTCTAGCTAGCGAGTCCGAAATTAGTGTGTCTCTGCTTTAAAAATAAATACGCCTTCACGCAGCTAATTGTCGTAACAGTTACAGGATTTTTTCATACGACCAAGTAGAAGGTGGTGAGAGGTCCTTCGTTCCCTTGCGCGAAACAACCGGATTTCGATCGTTTCAGGTCATTTTCCAGCTGTTAGTATCCCTCCGCTTCGTTCTTAACGCATCAGGATGTTGTGTTATTCTAAGTTTGAAATATTCTCGGTTGAATGTCCTCTTCTGTATTGTAAAAAAAAACACACACACACACACGCTTTCTTCGTTACGAGGCATCTGACAGGAAACGTAACGTAAGACAGTCGTGCTCAAAAAATATTCGGACGTGCTAAAGAAAAATCCTTACACCTCCTGAAATATGAGTATTCAAGTTAAGATCTGTGATGAAATATTTTGCATAACCACTAGTCTCGTTTTAAATTGTTAGCTTCTTCTGTAGCAAGCAAGTGTCCGTAAGACAATATGTTTATTCTTGCATGTGAACAAACACACACACACACATACGATAACATATACACATAAAGATGAAACACATACAGACACTTTAACACACACAGAGAGAGAGAAACAAACATGAAGACGTATACACATACAGAGAAACGACTATGTGCATACAGACATCTTAACACATACGCACACATACAAGATTCATTGAAACACACACACACACATCTACAGAGAAACAAACATGAAGACACAGTTACATCTTGACATATATGCACATACCTACACACATTTCGTAGTAACATGCATATTTACACATAGACACAAACACACACACACATACAGAGAGAGAGAGACAAACAAACATACAGACAGACATACGTACAAGACAATGTGCTTTACTGTAATGCGGTGCCCTGTGAACTAAAGAATCTTTCTCAAACCCAAACAGTATAACTTTCATGTAGGTTCTGATATCAAAGATAATGTGCTTTCCTGCAGTGCACCACCCCCATGGACTAAAAAGCTTTCTCAAACCCTATCATAGCGTGTTTTTTCACACATGTGTTCCATGGGTAGTGATCGTTATCTCTATAGATTTAAATGTGAAGCATAGAGTGCGTATCTCTTTCTATGAAATCGCTTATAATGAGATAATATTTCCTTTAAAAGTTAGAAGATATTAGTATGAACTAAAAAAGTGGTGATCTACTATCTGATCGTTAACTATCTGATCGTTAAAATCAAACTTTAGCAAGTTAATATATCGTTCTCTAGCTAGCGAGTCCGAAATTAGTGTGTCTTTACTTTAAAAATCAATACGCCTTCACGCAGCTAATTGTCGTAACAGTTGCAGGATTTTTCCATACGACCCAGTAGAAGGTGGTGAGAGGATGTCGGGATCTTGGTAGGAAAACAACACAAACGTTCATGTCTTACTATGGATCTCAAACCTTGGCTTTGTTAGATCCGAAGTAACTAACCTGCTGTCTATGAGATTGATTAGAAATATTCTCATGCAGGAAAAATAAGAAACACACATGAAATCCCATGTTAGATTGTAGTGAAACACACTATCTTTGTCGAAAAACTTTTGTTTGCAGCGAAATATAGCCATTTTCAGCCACACTTATGCGCTTATTCAAACGTACCGAGGAGACCAGAAACTCTGAAAAGTGATAGTGGCGTGGGATAACCGACGAGAGAGCTTACATTACGTTTTATCGGTGGTTGAAGTCAGAGAATGCAAAGTCAGGTCCAGCGGATCGATTCTGGGACTCAACTTTTCATGGAAATACTGAAAATATTGTTGTTTTCTTATAAACACTGAGATTTCAGATTTTAAATTTCCAAACTTCTGTGGTTCTTTGCTGATGTTTTCTATATGCAAAATATTTTGTGATATTCGTCCATCCGTGTGTACGCAATGTAGTATAGAAATGTGTATTCTCATGCAGGAAAAATAACTCATAGTGAAAACAACTTGTGTTTGCAACGAAAAATAGCCAACTACACCCACACTTATGCGCTACGTACCAGGGAACTATAGAACCAGGAAATCTGACAATAGCGTGAGATAGCAGCTTGGAATAACCGTCGAATAGTCGTTTTTTTCTATCTTTCAGTATTTGTGTTGTAATTTTCTATTTTGAAGCGATTTCTTACAACCATCCGACTACATTTTTATACTTTCTCTCTCGTCACAGTATGTTTTACAGTTATTGTGCCTTCCACTTCCAAAGAATTGTGAAAATATTCACCTATCCACTGAAATGTGTGTGCATTTACAGATATTCCAACACTCTTTACATTTTAGTGATTCTCCTTGAATTTACCAAGCATTTCGTTATTTTTCTAATTTTCGTTTATGCATGTAATTTGATTTAACGACCTAGTCACAGGGTGTATCATGGGTAAAGTACTACCCATTTCATCTCTTTTCAGGTTTGTATGACAGTAAAGCAAACTTGCAATCAGTTTTTCATTCTAAATGCTTGTTGTCTGCATATCACCGAAATTCCTCCTCGTATGCCTTCCAAAAAGATACATTGTAGGTTATCAACTCTAGTAGTTGTCATCTTCAGGAATGAAGGCAGGAGCTGTGTAAAGATAGCAGGGGTCAGTATCTGTCACCAAACACATCAGCTAAGAGGAGCACGTCAGTGTACGCGATATTGCCGCAGGTTATTTTTTTTATGTCGAATGAATATTTTCATTACACGGGTATAGTCTTCTACCCGCTAGCGCTTTTCCGAGGAACTAATGTGTGTCATATCAATTTTAAGCGTTCTAATAAGATTATTTCATAACCTAAAGAACAGCCATCTGCAAGGAATGTATTAATTGCATTCCCTATAATATGGAAAACAGCATTCTCCCTTTGAATTTCATAGAAACAAATTCTTAATGGAACAATAATGCTGCTTTTCATCTTCTGATAACAGTAGGAGATTTGCGTGCGCTTTAAATCTGAATGGTGTGTTGTAGAGTGGGAACATCTCTTTCTCGTATCCAGACAGAAATGTTAATTTTTTCGAATTTAGATATTTCATTTATTGTTAAAGGGAAAATTAGACCTGACGTGTTTTCTTCTAAATGTATATAGTTGTTAAGGTGTTCAGTGTTTCCTATTGCAGGATACAAAGTGACTAATACAGACAAAACATTTTTTATCGGAATTACATACATTAACAATAGCACGTTTTCATTAGTAATTCCCTTGGAGTAGGGATATAACTAGGTCCCGCAAGAGGACAATGTTCATTTCACTATGGAGTACAGTATCCACTATGTGCTCCTTCAAATGAGGTCTTGATCCTCTTGCACATTGAATCCGATTCTCTGTTTAGGGATGATGTAGGAAGACTTGTGACACAGTTACTTCGGAAAAACGGGGTGCAGTGTTCGAAGGGAAGGCTTTTCGCCTGAAGCGCACTTGCACTTGTAAGGTACCATTTAATAACTATTTTAAACTTTGTCCACTAAATTATTTTTCTGATCGTAATACATGCAATTGAATTTCGTTGAAACATATTTCTTCCCGACACTGTACCATAATTGTGTACCATAATTGTGTATTCTTATGGAAGTTGACTGATTCAAGTCACTGGTTCATTTCTAACAATAGTTTTTCAAGTAAGCTAAAATCTGGAGATGTTTTAGCACGAAATCAGTTTGTGTTCTTCCCAGTGTTTTTCCAGTGATACCCTATTATTTAATTAGTATCTATTTTTAATGAAGGAAATCGTTTTATCAGTAGCAAATATTGTCGAGCGGATAGCAGGGCCAGAGTTGAAATTTATCTCCGCAAAACTCCGCGCCCTGGCGATGACGCTTCAGCTATCGGCACTGAGGTAGCGAGTTCAAATACGGAGAGGAAGGCAAATTTTTTTTTTTAAATACAGGATACGTACTAAAAATAGTATGGACCTTAGATGACACCGATTAAATGCGCAAAAACTGATTTTTTTTAAAGAGGGGAGGGCTTAAAATATAGGTGGATCAACAGGGGGGTCTATGAAGAGGGGAGGGCTTAAAATATGGTTAAACAGGGGAAAAACAAGAAAATTCGAGAAGGGGACTTAAAATATAGGTCAACCAGGGGGTCTATGAAGAGGACTTAAAATATGGTCGGTTTTGACATAGGGGTCAAAGTCCAATCTGAGAAGACAACGTGGACAGTTGCAACATAACACGGACCGGAAGTTGGACACTCACCCTCTTGACCTCCCCACTGGTAAGCGATCTGAAGGATGTCAACAGGTAACGTACGATTTCCGATACACTGATAACGGTCTTTGAAAACTTTTAGACTGGTGTACGTCTAAATGTAGATGTTATATACAAGTCCTACGAATAATTTAAACCAAATTTTATTAATTTTTTGTTGAACAGTTACTGTGTCATTCTTCTAGTAAAATACGTGGACCTTGGATCCGATGAGGCTTTTTCCCGAAATTAGCGTGGAGGTATCGAATCACGCTTAGCAATGGAATGATTTTTTTTCCGATTAAACGCATCTAGAGTAAACTGATTTATTACGAGCGCTGGATGATTTTAATAAAGGTGAGTGAGAGTTTTTATTTACTGGGGATTCGATTAACGGGGTTGGAAAAAATAAATACCGGAGTTTTAATAAAAGGGAATCGTTTAACAGTCCTGGCGAAATGAATAGCAAAAGATTTTTAATAGAGGTAACTTTTAATAGAAAGGGTTTTAATTAATAAGAATACAACTTTGAGAGTTGATTTTTACAATTGAGACTTGTGTCATCCTTTTCTGCGGAATTATTCTGAGACTTGTAATCCGAGGGAAGGAGGGGGCTTAAAACAGGTAGGGGTTAAAATATAGGTCAACCAGGTGGTTTGCAAAATCGAGGTTTTAAAATAAAAGGTGAGTCTGAAATAAAGAAAAATCGAGACTATTCGAGAAGGGGTGCTTAAAATATAAGTAGGGCTTAAAATATAGGTAAACCAGGGGGTTTGCAAGTGGAGGGTTCAAAATATAAGTCAACCATTGGGGGGTCTGAAATAAAGAAAAATCGAGACTATTCGAGAAGGGGAGCTTAAAATATAGCTCAACCATGGGGGTTTGCAAAATCGAGGTTTTAAAATAAAAGGCGAGTCTGAAATAAAGAAAAATCGAGACTATTCGAGAAGGGGAGCTTAAAATATAGCTCAACCAGGGGGTTTGTAAAATCGAGGTTTTGAAATAAAAGGTTTGTCTGAAATAAAGAAAAATCGAGACTATTCGAGAAGGAGGACTTAAAATATAGGTGAGTCTGAAATAAAGAAAAATCGAGACTATTCGAGAAGGGGAGCTTAAAATATAGGTGGGTCAACCAGTTGCAAAACCTCGATTTTGCAACCCAGGGGGTTTGCAAAATCGAGGTTTTAAAATAAAAGGTTAATCTGAAATAAAGGAAAATCGAGACTATTCGAGAAGGAGGACTTAAAATATAGGTGGGTCAACCAGGGGGTTTGCAAAATCGAGGTTTTAAAATAAAAGGTGAGTCTGAAATATAGATCAACTAGGTGGTTTGCAAAATCCCGGGCTTAAAATATAGGTGAGTCTGAAACAAAGAAAAATCGAGACTATTCGAGAAGGGGAGCTTAAAATATAGGTGGGTCAACCAGGGGGTTTGCAAAATTCAGGGCTTAAAATATAGGTGAGTCTGAAATAAAGAAAAATCGAGACTATTGGAGAAGGAGGGTTTAAAATTAGAGTTAAAATAAGGTTTTTTTTGGGGGGGGGGGGGAAATAGTGTTCCTCATAGGCACAAGATAGCGCCAGGGGTTAAAAGGAAGAGGAATTTTTAATTACGAATTATTAATTATGAATTATTAATTATGAATGCCACGACAGTTGCGACACCAGGGTCAGTTTCCTGTTGATTGCAACATACGGGCCAGAGTTCAGAAGGCAACGTGGACCAACACAGGTCAATTTCCGGTCGGTGACGTCATAGGGGGAAAGCACTGTGCAAAGGGGGATTCCCCGGTTGTGAATAAACTACTAATGGGTGGTCTTCGGAAAAATTTGAGAAGTCGAAACAATCAGATTTTATTTTTTCGTAGAGGTTATTTGTCTTAATATCTATGTAAAACGAATCGGTGTCTGTAAATATTAATTCTGCATTAAACTTTGGTTTCAGAAAATTATAGAAGAAGTTGTACATGTGTAATTTGCTCAATTCTAAAATCGTCACGCCTGCATAATAAGGTTTTTCTATTGTAATAATCTTCTTTTCTATATGAACAATACGAAATTTTCTGATAATTTCACACAAGAAATATACCTGGGATTTGCCATTAATTCTTTTAACTTCTTTTCAGTAGTAACAATGCGCCAATTTATTCTTTTTCTTTTGTTTTCTATCGTTTTACCATATATTGCATTATTTATCAGTTTGAAAAGTCCTCAAAATTATTGGTGGCGTTCATTCGTTTTGTTGTATTAAAATCTATGTAAGGTTTCAGACCTTACATAGATTTTAATCAAATTACATAGATTACATAGATCAGATCTTACATAGGTTTTTGATCAAATTCTAATATTCTGCCAACCTTTTTCACTCTTAGTCCCAGTTCTACATAGAGTTTAAGTAACCAGTAGTTAACTATATAATTTTGCTTATCAAACAGATTTGGTATTAGGAATGAGATGTTGCGATCACTGAGTTTTAATTTTTCTGGAGCCAAGGGGAAATCATTGTCTAAATCGTGCAGACATGTTGGATATTCTAAATCAACTTCTCAAAAACAGACTTTTTTATTGTCGCTGGAGCGCTAAGGACGTCAATGTCGCTTACCCATTTGAAATTACCGATTGGGAGAGGTTGAGACATTGCCCACCCATATAAATTATTCGCGTCGAAATACATGATGTAGTTTTGTGGTTTGCTACTGTTGTATTGTTCTAGTAAAGGATTATTGGCTCGCGCAAACCTTTTACACACTAGAGATAGTCCTCCTCGTAATGCTCTTTCTATAAAGAAAAACATGTCGTTTTTTATAAGTTCTAGCTCTATCTCAGTTATTTTCAAACAGACAGAGAGGCACCGATCTATATCTAGTATAATAAAAATATTATGTGATATGTGGCGAAGTTTTAAGAAATCAAAGCAGTCCGAGTGTAATTTTTCCTACATATTTGAATATTGACCGGAAAAGTGTTGTTAAACATCTGTTATTCTGAACTTTGGCTTTGGAATTTTTAGCCAATGACTAACATTTTTCCATCTAATGGATGCAGGGTTGCTTTGCGCTCTGAGAGAATTACACAATATACGCGATATATTTCATTTGGCGCCCTATTTAAATTAACTCGTATTTCGATGTCAGCAGTTGCTGATAATTCATATAGACGTGATTCGTATTTGCTGACATCGAAGTGGAATATCGGTTAGAGTTTTTTAAAATCTTGGTAACTAACTTGTGTACCCGAGTCGATATCTATATTTTTTGCCGCTAGTAAGCTGTTGTAAACTCGCGCATAATCTAAATTGTTGGGTTCAAAGTTGCACTCGAATTCTTGTTCGGGAAACTCTTTGCTATTCACTCTGATCTGAATCCGTTCTAGTAACATGTGATCAAACACCATATTGTTTCTGGTTTGATTATTTATTCGGTTAGACTTTTGTAAGACGACATAAAGTTGGACAGGTTTGTTTTGAGTTGTAGTAACCCACCAACTGACACGAGAGTCAATTCGAGTATCAGATTTGTACAGTTTGTACGATTCCCAAAAGATTTCATGTGGATTGCCGCTTGCTAGCTGAGATTCTAGTTTTGCAAGTTCTTGTAGTGATGGTTCCACTTTTGGAATAAACCAAGATACGTGAGATATTTCAAATTTATACAACGTAGCCCCAACTCTCTAAATAATGTCCTTGTCGTCACTTTTTTCTAGTTTTATGGTATGTTTCACACCGCGAAACACTTTAATCACGTCTCGGCAGAATCGAAACAGCCGATTCAGTGGTAGGAATAAACTTACATTTTGACTACTTTTTGTAATTTCATATCTGTCCGAGAATCCTTGATTGAATTCAGGATTTTTCTTCAATGCTTGTGCAAAATCCTTTATCTTATTATTTGTGTCCAGTTTATCTTCGCCTCCATCGTACAAATACTTATTCATTTTCGAACTGTCTGCGGTATCTTTAAACCACATCATACTTGTGGCAGCATTGTGTGAAAAGCCTTCAGTAAAATCAATTAAATTGTGAATTGTGGTCGTCACTCCTGGCAATTCAATATCTACCAATTCTCTGTTTTCTATATAATATTGAGCTCTCTTAAAAATGTTGTACCCGTTATTGACCATCGTAACTACATCATTGCCTTCGATATCAGACCCATCTAATTTCAGTATTTTGCCTCTGACGTGTATATAACTATTGTGCGGATATAGAAAAACGTCCATATCTTTGGTAAATATTTCGTATTTTTCGAGATTTTTAACATTCACATTGGTTTCTCGATATTCCAAGTACTCGTATTTTGTCATTGAATTATCGTCTATTGGATCATCGAACAAATTCCAGTAAGGAGCTTCAATATCCATCTTATACATGTTTTATGACTTTATGATATTTAGGCCATTTCCATAAATCAACTGATTAGGAATAATTCTGAATTTAGGGGATATTTTCTCGTTTTTTCGAATGATAGGGCGACGGAATTGTATAAAATATTTTAATTCACTTTCTCAGTATCTTCATCTTTATTTGGGTCTGATGTGTAACATGTAAGTCACGCTTTCCTTGTTCAAGTCAATTACTTTGTTATTTTGATCGGTTACTTTCATTCTAACGTTGAAAATATAATCAGTTTTATTCAGCGGTAAATATATGGGGAAGAATGGACGTGTGTCGATTAAACTGCCAGGTGGTGTTTGAGGCACGAAAGTGTACAACACGTCGCTCTTCTGGTTATTGAGATAGGAAGATTTGACAATAGAACAGTGAATCAGAATGCGATCGACCCCTCTCGTTATGTTGGGTGGGAAATTTCCTTCCTTTTTTGCTGCATCGATAATTTTCGATTCGAACCCAAGAATTTCTCGCAACTTTCCTTCAGAAAAATCTATTTTATATCCTCTTGCCAAACGAATAACAAATCTTAATGTGGGGAGGTTGCTTTCCAGTATTTTAGGGCTAGGATCCCCAAAGACATTTTTTAAAACATCATTAAATCCGTCTATATCGTACATTCCATTCGGGAAAGTTATTTTATTCCATTGTCTTCCATTGAAGTGTTATTGTTATATTTATCACTGATGTTTTACCAGGAATACCACATATTGCTACCGATCAGTGCTATCTCGTATTCACCATTGAGTGTGTTCTGCGTTTCATAATTAATTTCCAAATCTTCGGGATTGTATGCCATAATATTAGAGGAATTGATAGTTATAAGTACCATCTTTATTAATGCAGTGTAGTACTATGTGGTACTCATATGCTAGTTGTTACCAACAATTCATTCAAGAACTTCTTGAAGAATTTATTCAAGAGTTTGTTCAAACTGATACAATATATCATATGAGCTTATGTTATTATTCCTTCGTTTAATGTAATAGATGCAATAGTAACCGCATTTTACAGAGTAATTTGCTTGAATTAGCGAAGAGTTATACACGATCGGCTTTGAAGATAAAAGTAAATAGTGTTTTATTTCTTCTGTTGGCAATAAACTGAATGTGTCAAAGTACTCGACGTAAGGTAACTTCGCATCACTGAAATTAGCTACTCAATGAGTTCCTGAACCAAGGGAAACGTCAAAGTTCACTATACTATTTTCGTTCTTGAATATTTTTGTTGGAAAAGAATCGATAGAGTATATACCACGGAATCCTTTTTCGTTTTTCATTATTTTTTCGATATCTAAGTTACTTAATGGCTCTTTTTTTTAAATCCCTGAGTTATTTGTGGCCTGTAAATGGTAGCTAGGCGTAAACTGGAAGGAGAGCTGTGTACCAATCCCTAGTGATGAGGCACTGAACCGGCCAGGTCTAGCACCTAATGTCCGACCCCGCCTTCTCGTGGTGCAGGCCGTTAGTACCTTTCAAAAGAGATATTCTCTTTTGGAAGGGAACGGAAGGGGAGGGCTGCCAGTTCAGTATGGCCTACTGATCTGGTCATCTACGGCCAATTTTCTCTTTTTTTTTCAAACCTGCTGAGGAGTGGTCAACTTCACAGGGTCCTGGTGCTGACCATTTATACCTACTAGACTGGACTTGTTTATGATTTGAGTTTGATTATCGATCCTGGACTTGCTGCACTGGTGGGCTTCTGTTGAGGGAGAATCTGCTGCTGTGTTTTCTGTTTGCTTCTGGGTTGCCAGCCCTAAGTGAACAGAGGCATGGGATATGTTATATCAGCTGGTGGATAATCCTAATCAGAGGCCATCGCAGGTACCTGAACCTTATTTAGCTACTTGGGCATCGTCAAGACTAAACTGGAGTAAAGTGTCTCAGGCAGGCCACACGTGGCTCTTGAAAAAGTCCACTTGAAAAGGTGGTGCCTGAAGTTCCTACCAGCATCGGTGACCAGCCTTTAGCAGAGGAGGAACAGGTCTTTTCCCCATGCCTGCGATCAGGGGGCTGTTTGATATTGTTGGCCCTACGAATCTCAATAAACCTAATTTCTTTAAAAATCCTACTAATCATTTTCTCTCTGCAGGAACATGGAAAGTGAGGACATTACATAGAGATTATTCTCTTGATGTCCTCATGCAGGAATTCAAGCGCTATAACCTAGATATTCTAGGCTTGTAAGAGATTCTGATGGACAGGTAAAGGTGAGATACATAAAAATAACTTTAAATTTCTCTTTACAGGGAGGGAGGATGGAAAGCATCACCAAGGCGTAGGTCTGCTGCTCAGCAGACATGCTAGTGATGCTCTTCTAGGATATGAGTGCATTAATGAAAGGTTTCTTACAGCAAAATTTCAGACAAGCATTAAAGACTTGATTGTTATCTGCTGTTATGCCCCCACTGAAGATGCTGATGAGGATGACAAGGATAGGTTTTACGGACAACTTCAGGATATTTTGAATTCTGTCAAGAAAGGAGATTTGTTCTTGGTGACTTCAATGCCAAAGTTGGTACTAACTCTGACCTTTGGGAAGGAGTGATAGGCCCTTTTGGTATAGGTAGCTGCAATGGCAATGGGCAACGTTTCCTGCAGGTAAGTAAACTCAATGGTTTCTGAATAACTAACATATATTACAAACATTGCGACATACATAAATACACATGGGTTTCACCTGATAGACTGCATAGGAATATGATTGATTATATATTAATTAACAGCAAATGGGCTAGTTCTGTTAGAAATACCAGGGCATATAGGGGAGCTGAAATTGGATCTGACCATTACCTTGTTAAAAGTTCTTGCAACTTAAACTTAAAAAGTGTTGTGCTAAATTTAAAAAATTTACCTTTAATACTGAAGCTCTGAATGACCCAGTTATAGGTAAAGCTTACCATGATAGGTTACTTAGTCATTATGACACTCATGGTTTGCTTAACTCTGAAGTTGAGGAAGAATGGGGCCATTTTAAACAGGGTTTTTTGGAAACTAACAGTACTCTTTTAGGAAAAAAGGAGCAGAGCAGGCAGAATTATTTAACTGATAAGGCACTTGAGCTTATTTCAGAAAGAAGGAACTGCAGGAATGTCCTTAATCAGTGCCCTACTAGTCCTAATAGAAAGGATTACAGAGAGCTTAATAAACGTGTCAAGGATCAGTTAGCTGCTGATAAGAATCTTTGGCTTGATGGCTTGGCTGACAAAGCTGAGGAAGCAGTTAGGCAGCACAACAGCAGAGAGCTGTACCAGATAGTTAATGTTTTATGTTGTAGAAAACGGACAGGCATACAAGGATTGCAGGATAAACAAGGTAAGGTTATAGAAGGTGAGGATTCTGTCATGGCTAGGTGGGCTGATCATTTCAGCGATGTTCTAAACAATGTGGTTAGTTCTACTCCCATTGTTTGTAATGATGATAGATGCATTGGCGGCTTTAATGTTGGCCCTATAACACAATCTGATGTTATTTTAGCTATATCTAAACTTAAACTTAATAAATCACCAGGGGCAGATGAAATTACTACAGAAATGCTCAGAGCTGGGAATGTTTCGGTTACCACTTGGATGACTGAAATTCTGAATAACTTTTATGATAAAGGCATGGTTCCTAAAGATTTTACCAGAGCTATTATTATCCCTATTTTCAAAAAAGGTGATCGCAGTTCTTGTGATAACTATAGGGGTAACAGCCTACTCTCTGTTCCAGGTAGAGTTTTTTCCATGATTGTGCTTAATAGAATTAAGAATCTGGTTGACAGTCAATTGCGTGATGAGCAATGTGGATTCAGAAGTGGTAGGGGATGTGTGGATCAGATATTTTCACTTAGGCAGATTCTTGAGAAATGTTTAAGAGTTTCAGAAACCTTTGGTTGCTAGCTTTGTTGATTTCAAAAAGGCTTTCGACTCTGTTGATCATCATAATTTGTGGTTGATTGTGCAATCATATGGTATACCAGACAAGTTAGTTAACATAATGAAAGCTCTCTATAATAACACTGAGTCGTGTGTGAGAGTTGGTAAGTCTTGTAGCAATTAGTTAACATTAGTTTTGGTGTTCGACAAGGGTGCATTTTGTCTACTTTTCTCTTTAGTTTGGTTATTGATTATGTTATGCGAAATTCACTTCAAGGGAAAGATTTTGGCCTTAAATGGGCTGGAGATACTGAAATTTCTGATTTAGATTATGCTGATGATTTAGCCCTTTTGGCAAATGATGTTGATGAGATGAACTGTTTCATTCGAGCTGTTGATGAGACTGTAGTAGAGTAGGTTTGGTTATAAACAGAGAGAAAACTAAAGTGATGAAAATTGGTCAGGCAGGTTGTGATTCAGTTCATCTGAATGGTTGCAGTCTTGAGCAGGTGTCACAGTTTAATTATCTTGGGAGCTATGTTACAGATACTGGTGATGTGCGGCATGAGATTAACAGACGAATAGGGATTGCTGCCGGGACTTTTAAGAATCTATGGAGATTGTGGAGAAATAGGCGTATACACCTAAAGACTAAAATTAGACTGTATAATAGTTTGGTTCTTTCTAGGGTTAGTTATGGTAGCGAAACTTGGACGCTCTGTAAACAAGATAACAGGAAACTAGATGCTTTTGATTCTAGATGCTTACGCAGTATCTTTGGTATTAGGTGGTTTAACTTTGTAACTAATGATGAGGTAGGCAAAGGAGTCTGCAACCTTCTTTAAGCAGCATATAGTGCAGAGAGAGACTCCGCTGGTTTGGCCATGTTGCTCGTATGGATAATTATAGATTGGCGAATAGGGTTATGAACAGTGTGCCTAGAGGCCTCAGAAGGAGGGGGAGACCTAGGATGCGGTGGGCAGACAATGTCAAACAGGACCTTGTTAGAATTGGTGTGCAGTGGCCGGATGCAGCAGATGTAGCTCAGGACAGATATGCTTGGAGAATTAAACTGCGCGGTCTGGTTGGACCTCCGTAGCCCATGGCTGCTTGAGGATGATGATGATGATGATGATGATGATGATGATGAGTTTTGTTTTCCTGGAATGTACAAACCTTTTCCCTTTCTTTTATTTTTAAATAAGCCAGGTGCTCTTTGCTTTCCAGGAATGTATAACCCTTTTCCTATAACTTTTTGTGCAAGCTTAGTACCAGCATATCCCCAGCTCTAACTGCAGCTGCTTTTCCCAATGCTACAAGTGCAGGTATTAAGAACGGCAGAAATCCACCTAGCTGTGTTTTACTGAAACGAAGTCGAACTAGCGTTTTAGATTTTTTCAGTTTAATGATTTGTCTCCGTCAGTTTCAAAGTGTCGTTACCTTTCTTCTATGGATCAATACTTAAAGGATTCTTATTTACAAATGCACTCTTCAATTTTTGCTTTTGTCCAGGCGTTAAACTAGTCAGATATCTGTGAAACATTATACTTTATTTTTATAAGTATCACGCACTTATATTTCATATATAGAAATTAAGCATGTATTGTGTAATGTGCAAAACGAAAACTTTAACGGATAACGTCGAATAAGCCACATCAAAGAATAAAAGAGTAATGATGAGAGGCAGATGTCGAACGTGTGGAAAAATGAAGTATAAATTTGTGTAACAGAAAGGAAAATTTGTAAAAGGTGGAGATATAGTAAGCTGGATTCAAGAAAAGTTTAATCCACCCGAAATGCACATTCCAGATTACCAGTATTGTGGATATTTTACGAAACTGGAGAAAAGGTTAATGCGAGGAGATCCTGGTATTAACGTGTGGACAAAGCCTGCAAAAAGCACATTTCTTACAGCAAATCTATAGAAACAAAAAAGAGACACGAAGCCGACCAAGAATTATTAAATGATTTGGATGAAATTCAGAATACAACTTTAGGAGAAAGGATTTCAATAACGATAATCAAACCTATCATTAAAACAAAGAAACGGTTCGGTTTAGTACACAAGAAATAAGATACTTCCTTTCGTTTACTATGACCCATTAAAGGGATTTTCCGGTGTAAAAGATCTAATGCGCAAAACTGGATTGACCGAAAAAGAGGTAAAGAAGTTTATCGAACAACAAGATGTGTACACTTTACATAAACCCATCTACACGAAATTCAAAACAAGACGGGCTTTTACGTCTCTGATGTGGACGACCAGTGGCAGAGCGATATAATCGATATGCAAAAATTTAAATTTCACAATAACAACACGAATTTCATTTTAACAGTGATTGACATTTTCAGTAAATTCGCTTTGTTAAAAAGCCTGCCTGTTAAAAAGAAAACTGGTAGCGAGATTGCAAAGAGTTTGTCAAAATATTTCAGCAGCGTAAGCCATCCAAGTTGCAAACAGATAAGGGAACTGATTTTATTAATAGAGAAACACAAACACTGTTTAGCCAACGGGGAGTGAAATGGTTCGCCACCGGAAATGTAACCAAAGCGCAGATAGTTGAACGTTTCAATAGGACTCTAAAGACAAAAATTTGGAAATATTTCACTGCCAATAATACGAGGAAATGGATCGATGTTCTTCCGAAACTTGTTAAGAATTACAATAATTTTTATCACAGATCAATAAAAATGACTCCAGAAGAGGCAAGTTTAAAGAAAAACAAAAATATCATGCATTTAAATCTGTTTGATAAAAAATTAAATCTCTTACGAAACCAAAATTTAAAATAGGCGACAGAGTGAGAATTGTCAAGTACAAGACACCGTTTAAAAAAGGTTATCAGCCCAATTTTACAAAAGAGATTTTTGAAACTGTTCAAGTTCTGAATACAGATCCCAAAACTTACAAGATCAAGGATCTGAAAGGAGACCCAATCATTGGTAGTTTATACACCCACGAAATGGTGAAATACGAAAAGCAAGATGACATTTATAAAGTTGAAACCAATATGAAAACTAGAGTGAAGAATAATAAAAAAGAGTGTTATGTTAAATGGTTTGGTTATGATAATACATTTAATTCCTGGGTCAAAGAAGATGATCTTTTTAAATAAAGCAAATGGAGATTCAAAATTTTGACTTTGAAGAAGATGAGAAATTCTTAAACAGAAACGTATTAGCACCTCTCTGGCCTTTTAGACTATTAATCTGTGGTCCATCGGGTTCAGGGAAGATGAACCTTTTGTTGAACTTAATATTTAAACATCTGTATTATAATAAAATATTTTTATATGCCAAACACTTAACCGAGCCGAAATATCAGTTTATGCAAGAAATATTCGACGATTTGCACGAAATTCTGGAGAAAACATTTGGCGAAAAAATCCCGGTTGCAACTTTCTCTTCCAGTAAAAAAGATATCGTCAAGGTCAATGAACTGGATCCCGAAATGCAAAATTTAATTGTTTTCGACGATTTAGTAACCGAAAGAGATAAAAAAAAACTCATCGATTCGTCAGAGGAAGAAAAAAAACATGTTGTTGATTTACCTGACACAGAGTTATTTTTCGACTCTAAAAGACATTCGACTACAGTGTAGTTACTTAATATTCTTTAATATGCTGAACAAGAGAGAAATGTTGCAGATACAAATGGATCATGCAACAGAAATCAGGAAAGATATTTTTATGCAGTTTTATGCATATGCTGTTTCAAAACCATACGATTTCTTATTAATCGATAAAAAAAACTAAGCACATGCCTCTCAAGTACAGAAAAAACTTTGGTAAATAAAGATGAATTACTTGACAAAGTTCGGCGTCATCAGCTCAAAGACTGGTTCCAAAAGAGGACCAGCGGGAATTCCAGGTGTCGGTTTTAACTTGACACACCATGGGGACTACGACATGAGTAATTAAAAAATTGAGAAATGTAGCCAATCCCGAAGAGGGTTCGGACTCTGTGACGAAACAAAATCTGCAACAAGAGTCTATAACACTGAATCACACGGGAAATTACGACGCAAATACTAAAAGAATATCGAACGTAGGCAGACCTATAGAAAATGGAGATGCCGCTACCATTCAATACGTTAATAATGCTTCTTTAATTTTTCGGAACAATCGCTGCGAAGCGCGAAACAAACAAATAATCAATGTTACTGAACCGGAGGCAGATTCTGGAGTAGTTACAAAACGATATTTGGAAAAAAGAGCACTTTGCAATGACGATGATAATTACGATGCAACCAATAAACGCATTAAAAATCTTGCAGAACCGACCGATTCATCCAATGCCTCTACGAAACACTACGTCGACAACTTGACCACTGTTCAAAATAGTCCAATGAATACATTGGTGAGAAATAAAGATGGGCTTTACGTTCCACGAAGCATTGCATTCGACGGGCATAGTTTCAATGTAGAAAAAAAAAACAAATCGTTGATATTGCCAATCCCGAGTCTGGTTCTGCTGCTGTAACTAAGAGAGATTTGGAAAATGTCGCATTAACTGACGAGGATGTCTTCAGTGCGAACAATAAGAGAATAGGAAATCTCGGGGAACCGCGTCACAACAAAAATGCGACAACAAAAAATTTCGTCCACGGCTTGACAAAGTTAGATACTAACCCAACCAATGCCTTATTGCGAAACGAACATGGACTTTTGGTGCCAAATGAAAGCAGGTTCAATGGCGATGCAACAGGACAATGAATTACGAAGTTGGCACTCCAATTCATCAGAGTGACGCTGCAACAAAATTATACGTTGATAACAATACTCTAATTTGCATTACCTACGGCGATAAAGAAGTGAAAGAAGTGCAGTCTTATCCAATTATACAGATAAACACAAAATTCGACCTACTAACAGCATCTATTTTCAAAGATAATTACCATTTATGCGTTTCTAATGGATACATAAGCAAAGTGAACTGCTGCACTCTTTCAGTATAAATTATAGCAACGCTGTCCAACCCGCGAACAAAATCAAGTTTTTACTTGAAATTTTGAGTAAATATCTATAGATTCTACCTTGTAATTTTTTGTCAACTTATATTACTCCACTTGATATGCAATCTTCAACTTACTCATTCTATTTGCAATTATTATTGCATTATTTCAACTTACTCATTCTATTCTTATTTCCCAACAACTACGGCCACAATGCTCCCATTAAATTTATTAAATATTTGATAAGGTTTAGAAAATTTATATTGGTATATTATTACTCATTATTTTTGGTATAAATAATTTTTTGAGGTTTATTATTACTTATTATTTTTGGTATAAATAATATAATTTTTTGGGTTTTTGAGGTTTATTATTACTTATGGTATAAACAGGATAATATTTTGAGGTTTATTATTACTTATTATTTTTTCGTATAAATAAAAAAACTATTTGAGGTTTATTATTACTTATTATTTTTGGTATAAATAAAATAATTTTACTTATTTTTATTATTTTTGGTATAAATAAAATAATTTTTTGAGGTTTATTTTTGGTATAAATAAAATAATTTTTGAGGTTTATTATTACTTATTATTTTTCGTATAAATAAAATAATTTTTTGAGGTGACATGAATTGACTTTTCAATTACCTATCCTATTCTTTTTTTTTGGCCCGCGAAACGTTGACAAATGAAAAAATGGTCCGCGGTCTTAGAGAAGTTGGACAGCACTGATCTAGAACAATAGCCAATTTGTAGAGCAGAACATCTGGCGAGAGAGCAAAAACGTGGTACGACAGTAAAGCGAATGAGGCAGTCTTCAAAAGGCCATCTAGCTATGGTTGCAGGAATACGAGACTTTTACCAAAACTTCAGAAGGTATAGCGAAGGCGAGTATATACCAGGATTAACAACACACAATACTGTGCAAATTAGTTGGGACAATAGGAAAATGCAGTAAAAAAGACACAACTAAAATATTTATTCAATAGTGTAATTAATAGTGAATGTGACTCCCCTTGGAGGTAATTACTTCTTCCACCCTCTCAACCATTGATGTCACTAGCTTTCCACACATCTCCTTCACTTCAGGACCACACTTTCATGACACTTTCTATCATTTTGGTTTTCGTCGTGCAATCCATCTTAGATATGCGCGTTTTAATAATGGCTCACAAATTTTCAACGGGGTTTAGATCGGGTGAATTTCCTGGCCACTCCAATACCTTCAAATGTTGTTGGGTAAAGAAGCTTTTCAATTACCTATCCTCTTCTATTCTTTTTTATGACCCACGAAATGTTAGCGAAAGAAAAGATGGCCCGCGAAATATTGGCGAAAGGCAAAATAGCCCGTGGTCTTAGAGAAGTTGACAGCACTGAATTATAGCATCAACTTGGACGATCAAAAATTCATTGAAGTACTAAGACCACAACTTCAGCAATTTTTTTCTGTTATTCCAGTAAAGAAGAAATTTGACAGGGGCAGCAAGATTAGTGTTTCACTTGCTAGACACTATCCAGATCCAAAAGAAAGAAGAAAAGTACCTAGAGGTCTTGTTTCCGACTTTCATCACTGGGTATATGTCTTTATCGTATATGAAGAAAGATGAAAGATATTAAACAATTACATAATATTATAGACGAAATATTGAAATCGAGAGCCATCTCAAAATCAAAAATTGAACACAAAATTTTGGAAGAAGAACAAGTTAAGGAAACGCTCGAAGAATATCACAAACCGGTGGTAGAAAAGTAAAAAAATTTGGAAACAGTCTGTGAGAAAACCATGGACAACATACAAGAAACCGTAAAAGCTTTAGAACCGGAAGAGCAAACCGAAATGCCCGAAAATTCGTTCATGTATAATCCAGATTCAGTGGCGGCTCGTAGATAAAATTAGTGGGGGTGCTGCTCCAGAAAATTTTTAGCCTTTGTTTTAAAATTGTGTAAAAGGAAACAAACATGTATAAAAAGAAAATTTATTCAGAAACTTGATAAAATCAAACCTTTTTTTACTTACTTTAACCTAAATTGTTACAGTTCAAGTTTAATCTATTCATTTAAAAATGAAATCCATTCTTCTTGTTTTAATTTGCGCGAAAAAAAATGAATCAAATGGAATAGCTGGAAGCAGGATAATAATCTAATTCTACACTTTATCACATTCAAGAATATGGTACACCGGTTTTAAGCACAACACACGCGGAGTAAAAAATCTACCTTCAACCAGCATGCCAGGGTCGGCACTGCGGGAACCACAGTGCTCTCTCTCTCCATTGCAGCCTAGCGTATAGCTTCTTATGTGCGCATGCGCACAACAGTCAAACACCTCGCCGCTATCACTGTGAAGCGCACAGTTCCATACAAAGATTTTTGTATCTTTTTCATAAACTGGGGGATGGCTACTGACATTAAGCTTAAGGATTATATATTGTACAAGTATAAAGAAAGAATTAAAGAAAAAAGGACTCATTATATTAAAGGTTATCGATAATATCAAGTTGAAATTGGGGGTGCTGCAGTTCCACAGTGCCTATACGCGAGCCGCCACTGTCCAGATTCCAACTTGCAGATGAAATATTAAACCAATATAAATTAAAACTTCCGAGTGAAATCTTACAGGCGAGAAATTCCATTCCTGAGCTGAAAGAAATGATTTATCAAGCAATCGGCCATCTTCAGAGACTAGAGGCAATAAGGCTACTGAAACGAACCGTTCTGGTAGACCTACTGAGAAATATCAATTTATCGAAAATCACATTGACGCACTTAGAAAATATTTAAAAATGATTAAAATGATACTAACAATAATAGAAAGTCAACAATCGGGTTAGGGATTATACCAGAATTTCGACCATATTTGTGAAAAATTTTCAGTGTAGATTGTCAGTAAACAAGCTGGAAATACCAGTACGGATGCTGTAAACCAAATTGTTGAAATTTTGGATATTTTGCTAAGAAACGATATCATTTACAAAAAAGAACATAAAACATTTGTCAACAACACTGTTGCTTTTTAGAAACCATAAATATTTGCAGTCCAGTTCTATCCATACAATTACTTTGCAATTATAGAAATAGCAAAATCAATAAGAAACTTACCACTAATAATAGACTTTCTACTAAAATTCCCCCAACACTTTATCGAACAGTACTGTTGCTTTTTAGAAATCATGAATATTAAGCCAACCGAGCCAATCGATATTCGTATTGCATTGCGAAGAGAGTACAACATCCCAATATTAGTTTCATATCCTTATCTCCTTTTGAACCCAGTGAGTTAACCATTGCTCAGAGCCAACAAAGATTGCATTTCCGTTAGCATCAACAAGAAGTCTCTCAGAATACATTAATTACACCATATTGCAGATTTGAACAGGAGGCATCACTATCATAAGCAAAGCATCGCTTTCACAGTGGCAATGACCCACAAATGCTGCGCACGAAATAAATGTATATAAAGAGACTAGAAAAGAGACTAAAGAAAGAAAAAAGGAAGAGTTTACAAACTTCCCATATGAATTCAGTTTTCTTCCCTCAACACCTGAGTGGTTTTTTAAGTCTTTATTAATTAAAGAGATGTCTAACTGAGCTTCAGTAAGCACCAGTGTCACGGCAATACAAATCATGTTTGGAGCAATAGATATATTGTCTCAGAACCCCATGAAGAAATTATCAGCAGACCTATCAATAATATTTCCTGCAGACCTCATGCCTGAAGTCGGTGATCCCTCTGCAATGGACACTGTGACTGAAACAACAGCCTTCATCGATTCTGCAATGGACCCTATGGATGGGAAAAAATGAGATGGACCCTCCTGACCGACAATGGGGGCTTTTGTTATATCTACTCACCTTACTGATTCACAGATATCACTCCAAAAAGCTATCTTTCCATCATATTTTTTCTCCTGCAAACCCCCGAAAACCTCATTTTACCTGTTGATTTTGAACTGTCTAATTTTTTAAACTAATTTCCAAAACTGTCTTGCTTTTCTCGATTTCTCCTATTTTACCGGGTTTACACCCCAACAGCCCAATAAATTCAGTGAAGCGTTGATAACTGCAACATTTACCCAACAAAACCCCCTTTATGTCCTGTCTTTCACGCAGAGTGTCTTCCCAAAAACCATGTCAACGCTCATCTCCCCAAAAGTGTCCCATAGGTTAACATGGGATTACCTATACTTTGACATTGTTCCAGAACTCTCATTTACTCTACTACTTCTGACCCAGCCTTCCCATGGTGCAGACCATTAGTGACTTTCGAAAGAGATACTCTCTTGTGAAAAGGAATGGAAGGGGAGGGCTGCCAGATCAGGGTGGCCTACTGATATGGACAGCTGTGGCTACTTTTCTTTTTTTCTACCCTGCTGCTCAACCACACAGGATCCTCCATATAAACTTAATAGACTGGACTGAACTAAAGCTTTGAGCTTGATTATGGATCCTGAATTTGATGTACTGGTGGGTTTCTGTGGAGGTAGAATCTTCCGCTGTGTGTTATGTTTGTTTGTGGGTTGACAGCCCCAAGTGAAATAGATTCACAGGATATCTTTTATCAGCTGGTGGATAATCCTGAGCAGAGGTGATAGTAGGCATCTTGTCATGTCCCTCTAATTTATTTATTTTTATTTATTGTTGCATTTGGTTGCATTTTTGTTTTTCTCGATATTTCGATGTATTAACTGTGTTATTGGAAGGTCTATTGTGGAAATGTCACTCAAAGAAATGTGTTCTTTGATATTGATAAAGAAATTGATAAGATATTGTGTTCGGGTCTAAGCTGGATATTGTGTTCGGGATATAAGATATTGTGATTCGGGTCTAAGCTGGATGCCTACATGATATGATTACGTTCGAGAAGCCTTTTACGGCTTTTTACAACTAGCTTGGGGAGTGAGTGTGAGTGCTAGAGACAAGCCAAGCAATTAAGGGAAGTCAGTTTGAGCGTAGCTCTCAAGCGGGAAGAACGTTTCAACACGCATAAAACGGACGCCTCACTTACTCGAAGGAAACCCTTAAGGAGAGGGTTCGATTCCAAGTGAAAATCGAGAATCTTGATGAATCGGATACAGTTCTGTGGATTCTGTGTAAATCACATTGTAGGCAATGGTTAATTTTCCTTTCACCGAGTTTCAGGTTGGTAAAGTGAGAATCTGCAAAATGTGCGGTTCTTCACCTCATTGTGTAATTGTTTGCAACAGCAAAGCAGCAAAGACCTATGGAGTTGAGAGCATCCCCAGCATGTAATGATATATAGTGTTAATAAACTGTATCATCCCTTTACAACTCTTGTGCAGTTAATCATTGGACATATTTTCATACGTCACTTGACCAGCAAATCTGAGGCATACATCGGTACGGGTGTAATAATCCGCAAACCTGTTATTTCACCGAAGTAAAGGGTGAAGGTAATTAAGAGACAAATTCATCGTCCTGGACTTGTATACGGTTAATCATCTCTCCTACTGAACGAGTACATCACATCTTGCAAAGTCAACAAGATTATCGTTCGTATACCAAAGAAGATGTCCATTGTTATAAAAAAAAAAGAGGAAGAAAATTTCCGTTGAAAGAAGCAAAAGTGCAGGAAATTTAGAAGAATTTGTGCTTCTGTGTCGGTGATTCCATGAAAGTGAGGAATCTGCAAGCAATTAAGTGGGCTAAGCCGCATCCAGTACAGTATTCTATAGAGTGCAATTTCCCTGAGTGCCACATCGTCGAGATCTTTGCTGAGGTTCCGTGTGCAAAGGTCCATCGCTGTGGAAGAGGTTCCTGGTTTTGGAAGGAGACTCCAGATGCAGCAGGCAAGTGAACAGAGCCGATCTTCGCGGGAAGGAAAGGTCTGTGGTTTTTCTGTTGTTTCTATTTTTAGACTAGTTTGAGTTGCCAATGATGCTGAGGAATTGTGATAAAACTAGGGGTGGAATTGAGCAGGACTTGAGCATTGATTTAACCAGACACATGGAGGCTGGGGAAAGTGGGGAAGTTACCAAAATTGATAGTACCGATAGCAATTTTGGGGTAGAACAGGGTGCTAGCAGATGTGGTTCGAATCCGGTCGAAATGAAAGATTCAGGTCCGAAATCAGTCTCGAAGAGGGAGATGGAATACCAAAGAGAGAAAGAAGAAAGAGATAGGGAAGAAAGAAGGGTAATAAGAGAAATGGAATATAGAAGAGAGAAAGAAGAAAGGGAATGTAGAAAATAGAAAGAAGAAAGAGATAGGGAATTTGAAAGAGCGGAAAAAGAAAAGGGAGCTAGAACTTAAACGATTTGCACTAGAAGAGGGCCTAGTTGGTAGAGAAGAGGATGTAAGAAAAGAAAAGGAAGCTAGGGAATTGACTTGGCAAGAGAAAGAATATGTGAGTAGTGTTGAAGGTAAGACGAAAGTGGAAAGCAAAGGTGATAATTTTGTTAAAATTGCCAGTAAAGATAATTTACAACAGAAATTAAAATTATGCTGTGTAAGTGATTGTCAGGACAATCCGATAAGACTGAATAAGTTTCACAGATTTAACGCAGATAATGCAGGAGGTAATAATAACTCTGATGGTGAGAGTAAGTTTAATGAGATTAATAAGAATAATAAAAGAAAAATGTTTATGAAAAGTGGTAATTCCTGTTTTATTGGAAGTAATTATATGCCTGAGAAGGGAAAATGGTATAATAAATCTAAAGGTACTACAAGGAAAGTATTAGATAATAATATAGATATTTTAAAGAGTCATGGTGTCAGTAACCTGGAGAGTAATGAATGTGACGATGTACAAGTTAGCAGAAAAGTTAAATAATGAGGTTATGTCGAAGTTTGACAAAATGCCCGAAGTTTCTTAAGTTTGATAATGTTGAGAAGCCAGTAGGTAAAAAAATTTGTGGTGAAATCAAGTTTATATCTAATGCAGCTGGCAGAATAACTACAAAGCCGAGAACTAACTGGAAAGATCGGAATAATTTTCCGCTGAGGGAGCTCCATGTTGACACCAATGTACTTGATAATAAGTTAAATGATACGCAGGAGGTATTCAGTAATAAGTTTAAAGATATGGTTAAATTCGAGGTGATTAATGAGAAAAGGTGTAGCAGCGATGCACTTAATGCAATTAAATTTAAGGTGGAAAGGAAAGTGCCTAAATTTAGTGAAGAAAATATTTACCTAGATGATAAGTGTAGAATCTTATGTAAAGTATCTGATAAAAAGAGAGATGATAGTAAGGATATTAATATCAAATAAAGAGATTTACAGCCTAGTGATTTAATTGAGAGCAAAGTAAATAGTAATGAGAGTGACAAAATTAAATGTGAGAAGTCTGAGGATAAGGCAAATTTAAACAAGGATTATATAGTAGAGATGTGGCTGAATGTAGTGAAGAAAATATTTATCTAAGTGATAAGTGTAAAATATTATGTAAGGTACCAAATAAGGAGAGAGATGAGAGTAAGAATATTGATACCCTATGAACAGGGTTAGAGCCTAGTTGTTTCATTGAGAATAAAGTAAATAATAGTATAGAGAGTGAGATGAAATGTGAGGAGGTTGAGGATAAGATTGATTTAAACAAGAATTTATATAGTAGAGATGTGGCTTAATTTAGTGAAGAAAATATTTATCTAGATGATGAATGTAAAATATTACGTGAGGTACCTGATAAGGAGAAATATGATAGTAAGAGTGGTAATATCAGAGAAAGAGATTTCGAGCCTAGTGATTTGATTGAGAGCAAAGTAAATAATAATATAGAAGATCAGGAAATTAAATGTCAGAAGGATGAGGTTAAGATGTATTTGAATAAGGATTTATCTGGTAGATCGGTTGATTATTGTACTGTAATCGACAAGAAAAATAAAATTAACTGTGAAGAGAGCACGATTGATCTCTGTATTAAAAAGGAGGATGAAATTTGTCACGTAAGGCCTGGTAAGAACCAAATAGGTGATATATATAATTCTGACGTAACAGATAGTATAGGAATAACGGAGAAGAATAAAAAATTAAGAAATTATGTAAGATCGGAAATGTAAACATCCAGGAATAAGGTTTAAATATAAGGACGACAGTAATATAGAGGATAGTAGTGTAGTGCCACTCCAGCCCTCCCCACGCACTGTGCTTTCCCCCTATGACATCACCACCCACTTCCGGTCCGTGATGGTCCACGTTGCCTTCTCAGATTGAACTTTGACCCCATATGTCGCAATTGACCGGAAATTGACACCCTATGTCGCAATTGATATGAAATTGACCTTATGGCACTCCTTATTAATATTCATATTTGACTCCCCCTTATTAAAATTCCCTCCCCTTTTTAACCGTGGCGCCATCTAGTGACTATAATGTCGGGAAAAACCCTCGATTTTAGTCGTAATTAAACTTTGGGATGCCAACGATCGGATGATGCAAGTCTCGGAATAATTGCAGGGGTGGCAACCTCACTCAGAAAGGGATCCTCAATCACAAAGTCCAACCGTCTCCTATTGGCTTATTATATTTCCTGATAAAACTACGGGTCCTGATTGGTTGTCTTAGGTGGCTGCTTTCCCTAGTTAAATATGTGGCGACCGTCGAGTGCGTCATTGTTCACGATGCAGGCTAGCAATCCAGATGCGTGGTGTCTCGGTGAAGATGTTTACGTCATGCCTTCGCTGTTCAAAAATAAGTTTTTTGTGCATGTACGTCGCTACAAGAAATATGAAAATGATGAACTCATTTACCCTACACCTGTGGGGGTTACCTTCTTTATACCTGAATGGGAGATTTTGTGTGCTACGGTTCCCCACATCGAGGATAAAGTGAAAATCGGTCCTGATCAGCAGACGTGGCACCTGATGCCCATTGTACGTGTGTTCATGTTCTGCAACGAAGGTGGCGAACGCTGTGTCGACTTCATCAAAGAATCAGCGGACCAAAGAACTCTACAGTTTCGCGTTGTGAGTCACAGTATAACTCTGAATGCGTCGCAGTGGTTTACACTGGCTATTGACGTAGACGAAGTGATGCAGATCATGCGAAACATGTGTGGAACACCCAAAGATCACCATCTCCGCAGTGCCATTATAGAACATTGTGAATCAGTTCCTTTCCTGTTGGGACCTGTTTTCGGTGGCCCCGAGTGTGTACATCAGCTGCTGGTGAATATTTTTCAGCAAGAACTAATACGTCTGATCCCTTTAGATGGACTACAACCTAAAGAAAAAATACCTGTCATCATTGAATGGTCTGATGACTTGGATATTAATGCCTTAGCACAAGTGTTTGTGGATACGGCTTTGAAACGAGGTCTGTTGAATTTTGTAGATTCTGGATTTGTTTGTACTCTAAAATATAATACTATTGTCGACGAGGCAAAAAATGAAATGTATAAATTAAATAAATAATTGTAACCTTATATAATGTGTCTGTCTTTTCATCCTATGTCATTTTAGTCTTGGTATGGATAGGAGAAAGAAGGCGTTAGCTAGTGGTGGGTAGTGTAATCGTGACATTGTTAACGATAGCCGTACTTGTATTAGAACTTGTAGCTCCTAGTAAAAATATTCAGTGTGGGGAGTCAAAAGCCTTAGACGGAGAATACAAAATTCGCATGTGTAATTTAACAGTGCACATCAGACAGTTTATAGGAGACATTCCTACAGTTACAGGTGTTACACTTTCGTTATATCAATGGCAAAACCTGGTGTGGTACAACGTCTGGGTGAAGCAGAAAACAAAACTTTGGAATCCAATTATTTCGACCCTGAAAGAGGATTCGGTAGCGTAAAAAAGTTAGCTCTGAATACGGGACTGCCACTCAAACTCGTCCGAGAGTGGTTAGAAAAGCAACCTGCCTACACGCTACATAAACCTGTACGCAGAAAGTTCCACCATAACAAAGTTTACGTCACAGGTTTAGACGAACAATGGCAAGCCGATCTCGTTGTTGTAAAAATTCTAACTCGCTTCAATGACGGTTATCGGTATATATTAATGGTCATCGATGTGTTCTCGAGGTATGGGTGGGCAGTGCCTATGAAAGCAAAAACAGGGAAAGAAATGGTGTCGGCTTTCAAAAAAAATCCTTTCCAAGGGGCGATCTCCCATGAATTTAAATACGGATCAAGGTACCGAATTTACCAACAGAGTATTCCAGAAATTTCTGAAAATGAAAGGTATTCGGTTCTTCGTCACCCACTCTGACAAAAAAGCAGCTTTGGTGGAGAGATGGAATCGCACTGTGCGTGAGAGACTGGGGAGATATTATACACGCAATAACACCTACCAGTACTTGGATGTAATACAATGCCGTAGTTCATAGTGCACACGATATGGCTCCCAAGGACGTGACCTTACACAATGAGGACACTGTCTGGGTTCGACTCTACCGCAATCCTGCCATAGTAAAAGAAAAACTGGCATTTAAAGTGGGGAACACGGTTCGACTAGCCAGTCTAAAAGTACCCTTCAAGAAGGCAGGTACACATTTGTGGACCGAAGAAATTTTTATAGTCGACACGGTGTTACAACGTCACCCCCCTGTATACGTCATAATGGGATTCCGAGGGAGAAGTGTTGAAGGGCACATTCTATAAATCGGAACTTCGAAAAGTGACCGAACTCGAACTTTACACTGTTGAGAAAATAATCGAGAGAAAAGGTCACAAGGCACTGGTCAAATTTTGCGGTTATCCGAAACCTTCGTGGATTCCTAAAATATGGATAGTTTCTACCTGACTCTACCCTCCATGGCTAGTCAGAATATTTACCCAAACAATTCGCTGAGTGATTTCACGGTTCGTCTAGCACAACCCCTAAGACTAAGTGGAAAATGGAAAGTGGGACTAGCAGAAGTTCACTTACTCGTGAGCTGGTACAATGTGGATGGTTCTAATGACACGTTTCAATATTATGCTCCTGCTCCCTCTGAAGAATATTGGAAAATCAAGCTTAAACCAGGCAAAATAACTCGAATGGAACTGTTGTCTCTCCTCTCCACTCAGCTCCCCAAAGAAATAATAGTGTCCTATAACAGTGGTTACTGGGTATTCAAACCAAGTGAGAGATACGGTTTGATGTTCCCTAAAACGAATTTCGGCAGGGTTCTGTGTGTTGGCGAGGGAGAAGTTGACAAACCCTTCCACCAACGATTTACTACCAAACTGTGCAATACTGCAACATTTGATATAGATGACGATTGTTATTTCTACGTGATTCCTCCAGGTAGTTTCCATGAACGAAAGGTACCCCACGGACGATACGAAACCGCTGAATCCTTATTCGATGCGATGAACCACGTCATGCCCTACAAGTTGAGAAAAGCTTTCCGTTTCAAGCAACAGGCCGATCACACAATGTTGATGAATGCAGACAAACTACATTTCATTAAATTTCCTCATTCGAACCCAGGATTAGGAGACATGCTAGGAATCATTAAATTAGATATTCCACTGAATAAAGACATCATATTAAAGACATCACCCATCGATATGAACAGAGGAATGTACGGTATTTATTTGTATTCAGACCTGATTGTACCTCAGTTGTTAGGTGATACTCATGGTGAACTGTTGCGTGTTGTGAATCCTGCCGTCAGAACCAGTAATAACGAAGCCATCGTTGCAGTGTATCAACAACCTGATTACTACTCCCTGGCAAGAAACAGTTTCGAGAGTGTGAGAATCTTCCTTCGTACCGATACAAGAGAACCTTTGCATTTTAAATTCGGTAAAGTTTTAGTCAAGTTACATTTCTGCCATGAGGGTGAAATTCGTTCCCCCTTTTGCAGACACCTATGTGAGCTACTACAAGAGCCAAACGGGGCAGGGTGTGTTCAGGGGCCCTCGTTATCAGAGAGGTGATGGACTCGGTAGCATCTTTGCCACTGTTTGACGTTTCATCAGCCCTCTCCTACGACCGGCGCTGTCCACCTTACGTAAGGGCGGGCTACGGTTCGTTTCAGAGATGGCTCAGGGGCAAAACTTCAAAACTGCCGCCAAAGCAGGCTGTGTGAAGCTGGTGCAGACATATTGCAATGCACCAGTTCCAAGCTGCAGGGAGGAAAAGGGATAAAACGCCGTCGTTATCATCCTAGTGTTCATAAAGTGAAGAGACTGTACTGTGAAGGACGTGTTTTCATCATGAGCATTCAGAAAATTCACGCTGATTCTGGTGACTGTACCAATTCCGAACTGAACCTGTTTCTGGTTCCCCCCACTATCTCTCAACTGGAAAGAGGCTGTTATGTTAATTATTTACCTGTGGCTTCACTGGAAGGTATTGCTCCACTTGAATTCGTCGTGAAGGGGACAGATGATTACGTTGATCTCTCCCGCTGTCACCTGCGCCTCGTCTTGACAAATGTGAAATCCGACGGTACACTCCTGTCGGAAGTGATCGCTCCCTGCAATCATTTCTTCCACACCCTCTTCAATCAAGTAGACGTCTTCCTCAACGATCACCTAGTGATTGCTTCTCACACCCTGTACCCCTACAGGGCGTACCTCGAGACTCTATTGAATTACGGTACTGATGCCACGCGAAGTCAGCTCGGTACGTCTGGTACCTCGACACCCCAGGTAAAATGGAACTGACAAGTCGGAGAATGAGGGATGGCATCAACGCAAGGGGTATGTCAAGTCAACAGGTATCGAACTCATCTCTTGGATTCATGCCGACCTGTTCAACCAAGAACGTTACCTACTCAATCAGGTCGATCTGAGACTGCGATCTGAGACTGCGTCCAAGCCCAAATTCTGTCTCGTGACAGGCGAAGCAGACCCCACTTACAAAGTACAGATTCACGAAGCTGAATTTTTCGTGCGCAAAGTCAAACCCACTTCCGGTGTCATCCTTGCACATGTGCATGTACTGAGCTCAGAGAGTGCCAAGTATCCCCTGCGTAGAACGGATTTACGTATGTTCTCCATCGCTGCAGGTCTGACGAGTGTGAACTGTGACAATTTATTTCTTGGCCAACTTCCGGTACATCTGGTACTGGGTATGGTGGAAAGTACAAGTCTGAATGGATCGTACGAAAAAAATCCCTTCAACCTCCAACATTTCGACTTAAACTGCATCAGCCTTCACATTGACAGTGATCAGCAGTCCTACACCCCAGACTTTACGAATGGACGTTATCTCCGATGTTACCAGGGATTATTGGAAGCAGTGGACGCATGGAAATCCGATAGTGGTATTAACTTATCGCGAAAAGCCTATGGCGAGGGTTTTACACTGTTTGGATTCCAATTGACCCCTGAGCAACGTGAATGTAATCAAGTGTTTTCTTTAATAAAGAGCGGTAGTGTGAGAGTGGAATTAAAGTTTGCTAGACCACTATCCACATCAGTCACTGTGATCCTGTATGCAGAATACCAGAATCTGCTGGAAATCCAATTGGATCGTAAAATCCTGTTTGACTACAGTTCATGAATACCTATCGGTTAGAATCCATCCTCTCGATGTTACCTACAAGTCTAGGTGTGTTCCCACGTGACAGACTACCACACAGAATCGACCTGTCAGAAGCCTTGTTTATCTACAATACCGATCCGTCCTCCATGCCTGGAACCCACTGGATAGCAGTTTACAAGAAAGGAATGCACGTGGATCATTTTGACCCCCTGGGGACGAGTCCCGATGTCTCCATGCAAGAATACTACAATCGACTAGGCATACGTCACGTGTTACATCCCTCGATACCTCTGCAGGACCCCATGGGTGACACTTGCAGTGCTCACTGTCTGTATTTCCTGTTTAAAAGAGCGTGTGGTTCGACTCTTCCCACAGTACTAAATCGGGATTACACGTGTCGGGTACACTTTAACAACTGTATGGTGGTACTATGGCTCTCCGAACTCCTTCAAATATTTTAATTGCCACTCCTTCACAGTGTGAAAAGACGACTTTCACTCTGAAACTCATCAAAGAAGCCGCTCAAGTGTTCGAACCCCAGCCCCAACGTGTCGTTTACTGCTATGGTGAGTGGCAACCTGCCTTTGAACCCTTTAAGAAAACTGTGGAATTTTACGAAGGACTACCTGTAGATCTGAAATTTGACCCCCTCAGACCTATGCTTCTGGTGTTGGACGACTTGATGGAACAGTCTGTGGCCAGCGAACGCATATCTCAATTGTTTATTCGTGGAGGGCATCATAAAAATATCACGATTGTGCTGATCTTGCAAAATCTGTTTTTAAAGGGGAGACATTCGAGGACTATATCACTCAATGCTCACTATATGTTTTTATTTCGCAACTGTCAGGACGCTTCACAGATAACGCATCTGGCAAGAGAAGTATTTCCACATCAATCGAAACTCCTGACCGATGCTTATAGACTAGCTACACAACCTCCCTGTGGCTATTTGTGTAATGACCTTCATCCCAGAACATTGGACAGCGAAAGGCTCCGTACCAAGATTCTTCCATCTGAAGAACCCGAAATAATTTACGTTCCAAATGAAAGTTAAATCTCAAGGCGCATTCCTTCAGTGTTTACCAAAACTTGGGGGAAAGCAACGTGCAGCTCTGTTGAAGCACATCTCCGGATCCCCAGATGTATGCTCTATGTGAAGTGTGCACTAATTTCTTAAAAGGGAATATACCTGTCCCATCGAGTATTAAAGAATTTACGAAGTCACAAGACGGTCATAAGAAGTCTAGCGTTCAAACGTTCATTGTCCGTCACAAGAAACTTCTCCTACAGTGTGGTTCCGGGTTTATCATTCCACTACTGACTGCTGTCTTATCCTTGCTAGTCACCTTATTTAGAAAAAAATGATTTCAGTGAAGGCTGTTCAAAGACGAAACATACGAAAAAAAGTGCGTGATTTAGACACGGAGATGAAGAAAATGCTTGAATCTGACGTTGATAAAACTGAAAAGTACCTGGCTGTATTGAAAAATTACCTGTTATTTAACCGACAATTGGAAACCCCCACGAAGTAAAGGTCAGCACCCCCATGGAGTAAAGCTCAACATTCCCAGACAACCCATAGCAGAGACTTTTGCTCCCCCTCCAATGAGTGACTTTGTTCCCGTCCGACGTAAGAAAAGGAAGTTATTTGAATGGACTTCATATTGAAGATATCTGAAGACTTCTGTAAAAAACTTTCCAAGACTTGTGTACCTAAACCAGCACATTCTTCTGTAAAAATTTTCCTCGAAATACCCTTTGACATGTGCCGGCACTGGTGAGGTCTTGGGCGAATGGGTGGATTTCTGTAAGGGCTGTGAAATCAAGCCGAAGTTTTTCACAGCTCTTTTGCAGTAAAACTGTATCGGCTTTGCAATAAAAGAGAAGTTCTCGCTTAAAGTCCCATTCTTTGACTGAAGAAGAGGCATACCAAACCTCAAATTCGGCCCTTGTAGTAGCATTCATATCCTCAGGGTGAAAGTAACTGGCGTCTGGAATCGACCCCGCATACTGCAAATTTTCTTCCCTGACGAAGTCGAACGGGAAAAATCCTTTCACGGTTTCTACGTCAAAGGTTTTGAAAAATGTTCTCAACGGTGCCTGGATAAATGAAAAACTGTCGATGAAACGTATTTTCAGTCCGTTGAGGAAAATTCCTAAAATTTTGGAACCTCGAAACACAATGACGGGTTTCATTAGATGCCGATAAAGATAATCGATGACAAACATTCCGGCAAAGCCACGGAAATTATTAGCTATGACGGTCGTGTTACAAAAGCGTTGTTTGCCGGGTTTTATTTAACCGAGAAACCAGTCCATTAACTCATTCACATCGGGAAACGATATTACACGCCACTCGTCTTCTGCTTTATACGTAGTCACACATAGGATAGGTTTTAAGACGTCATCCGTCAGTTGAACCGTTTCCACATCGAAGTAAATATAATTTTGTTCCACTGGCTTTAATTTCAGGGGCTCCACAAACAGAGGCTTGTTTACACGGCAGATGTGTTTCTTCTTCGGATCGTAAATGTCCAGGCACTTTGTGAAGCGATGACGCTGCTGGCAGGATAACTGTAGATGCGCCTGAAAGCAATCAGGGCCTCTCAAATACATGCTACAGTTAGGGCACAGAAGGGGGGTCTCCACTATGAACGACGTTCGGTGTCAAACATCGGTTGCATGTGCCTTGACAAACGTGACCTTCATGGTTATAGGTCGTTAAACAGGTAGTGCAGAAATTATGTGTACCGAAAAGTCCTGCAGGGGTAGCGATCACGTCGAAATGATGATTGCAGTAAAGCAGAAAGAGTCTCTGGGGAGCCTCAGGGCCTACAAACACAGGCAGGAAACAGTCTTCAGCCGAATAAACCACATTGCAGAGAGCAGGTGACAAATACTGCTGGAAGTTCTTGACTTCCGGTATCCCACACGGACCGAGAGGAACGCCTGCCTCTCGATGTAGCTGAAGGGCTTCGATACTTTGTAGCTTATCATGACTTCTTCTCACACCTTCGTATTGGTTAGGCAAGTCTCGTTTTTTCAAATTCAGTTCTCTAGCCACCACTAGAGCTCAGGCCAAACAAGTATCGTCGTTGTTTTGGATTGTTACGATAGCTTGTTTATTTTTTAAAAAGGTATCCATATCAACGAGATTACGGTTTTCAAGTGCACGGCGTTTACCACCGCGACCGACACGCTCCAAATAGGTGCACACAAAATCAAATTCCAATTGACTATGTGGGCCGATTCCTTCATTAGATTGAATGACACGTTCTAAGGAGGTGATGAATCGCTCCTCCGTCAGTTCATTCCTCTTACACAGAGGAAGATTAACAGAGTTCTTGATCAAGTCCGATCTAAACACTAATCGCACATGTCTGTACCGTCCCTGGGGTACAAGCTCACATAATAATTGACCATGCAGGTTGCGGAAGGTCGGCATAAAATTATGCGCAGCGACGTCATTCATTCTGCTGAGTCGGACGCTCGTTGAAATGAATTGCGTCTTAAATTTAGCCGAATTAAAGTTCCTCACGTTCGTCACGGTATAATGCGGAGCATCAGAAGAACTCACAGCCAGAACAGACACTGCAGATATGACGTCCTCAGAATGCGAAGCACGGCACGTTATCCGTCCAGTGGGTGCGCAGGGACGTAGGTGCGTGCCTGCCCAGCGACGGATGCAGTACGGTGGCGGCGTGCGGTTAAGGAGAGTTTTTGCATCTTTTGAAATGCTTTACCTCCTTGTTGGAGACGTACATGCTTGGATACAGGGAGGTCATCAAACGAACGGGCTACGTCCTTCCTCTCAGCAGCCATCTCAGCAGGTTGTGCAAACTCACGGATCGCAGACATCTTTCAAAAAACTAAGCAAACTACGAGCAAAACTAAGACTGATAGCAGGTGACAACCAGTTGCACTGAATGACTTAGCGAGTGAGGGTGCTGTATTTATATACAGGCAAACGTTATCTCATAAATGACCTTTGATCCGCCTTTCGACATGATCAAGGTCACCAATAACTGATAACACCGTCGTGAGATGTAAACACCGGAAATTAAAGTGACCTTGTCACATCCTGCTTATTGCGACATGCACGGTGAAAGGTTGAACTACGGGTAAAAGAATTGCAACACCCTCGTTGCCATTCAAAAAATGTTTTTAGTGGAAAAATTACAGATGAGGGTAGAAGTTAAAAACTTTTTAATTACGCAGGACATCCGTCAGTAAAACGTGATCCGTGGTGTGGAACAATTTAAGGTCACCATATCACACATAATGACGAATACGTTTTTCCTTTTTATTAAATTTTTTTTACCAATTAGCATTTTCTGTGGGAAAAATAGTTACTGCAGGCTAGTCATTAAAAGGGGGTGGAACTGTTAATGAGGGGAACTTTTGATAAGAGTTTTAATTAATGTAGGGTTTTTAAGAAAGGAGGACTTTTGATGATTAACGAGTTTATCAAAGGGGATCGTCAAAGGATCAGTAAATCGTGGTCCCCTTGTGATTCACCGTTTAATATTTTTTAATTATGCAGGACATCCATTTAATAAAACGTGGTCCGGTGCTGAACACTTGTTCTAAAGCGCGACTTTTATGACACCCATACAGGTCAATCCATATCACACATAATGACGAATAAGTTTTTCCTTTTATTAATTTTTTTTGCCCATTATTATTTTCTGTGGGCCAGTCTTTTAAAACTGTAGATTTGTCCTTCTTCTAGTAAAAATGCGACAACCAGCAGTAACGGAGTTAAAAGAAATACGTAGGTTATAAACGAAGGTTACACAGAAAAAAGCTAGTTATAAAGAATACGAAGATTGTGAAAAAACGTAGGATAATAAAAAACCTAGTTTAATATCTGAAATAAATCTTTAAACTGTAATAAAGAGATACGTAATTTATATGGTTATACCCCGTTTGAGACACATCTAAGCCGCATCATCAAGTAACAAGGCATGGCCGAGCGTGATAGCACTCCAGCTATCGGCACTGAGGTAGCGAGATCGAATCAAGCTGTCGGAAGTAATTTTTTTTTAAATACAGGAAACGACCTAAAAGTAGTGCGAATGACACCGATTAAATGCTCAAAAACTGATTTGGTTTAAAGAGGGGAGGGTTTAAAATATAGGTCAACCAGGGGATCTTTAGAGAGGGGGCTTAAAATATAGGTCAACCAGGGCTAAAATCGAGGGTTTTTCTAAGTACTCAACATAGACACATGATGGTGCCACGGGTTAAAAGTGGGAGGAAATTTTAATAAGGGGGAGATGATTATTAATATGGAGTGCCATATCCCATGACAATTGCGACATAGGGGTCAATTTCCGGTCGATTGCGACATATGGGGTCAAAATTCAATCTGAGAAGGCAACGTGGACCATCACGGACCGGAAATGGGCGGTGACGTCATAGGGGGAAAGCACAGTGCATGGGGAGGGCTGGAGTGGCACTACACTACTGAGGATTATGAGAATAATGAGGATAAAGAGAAAATGTTAAAGGATGTAGAGATTTTTAGACAGAAATGATCTTAAGAAGTAGATTCTATAATTAATGAGAGAGAAGAAGTGTTGAAAGGTCAGTTAATTGCGACCGAAGTTATGAAATGAAACGAGAGGCAGTTTTGTCTAAATGACCGAAGTAGTGACATTAAGGGTAGAAGAAGATCTTGCCGAGGGGCAAATCTAACAGAAAAAGGTCCTGATGTTGATACAGTCATTGGACAACAATTGGATAAATATAGCAGAAAGTACCGAAGTAGACCTAAGTAGTCAGTAACTATTGATAAAAAGTGTATTAATAATAGGCGTAAGTTCGGTGTTAACTGGGACGAAGCTAAAGGATTTTGTTTCTGTAGTAAGGCACTGTATCTCGTTCAAGAATAAGGTTTAGTCAAACACGGAAGCTCAATGAACAGCAGTGATAGAAGAAATAGGAGATTTATTAGTAAAAGGTCAGAAGGCAAAGGTAATAAGGCTGTAGGGAAACGAGTGTCAATAAGGTTTGAAAATAATAGTACCTTTGAATTCCTAATAAAGAATAATTGCAAAATGAGGGATAAAGTGCAGGCAATAGCATTTTATTATGCAGGAAGTAAAAGTTTTACAGATGCCCAGAAAACAAAAAGGGAAATATTTTGGATGCGCCATCATTCTCATCGATACATGACATCGAGCGAAGGTCAAATGCCGCTGAACCTGCAAAAACTCTAAAGGATCAGAGTTTGGCCTATAAAACAGCACTCTGTCCTTAAGGAAGTTCCGGGGGTTTTGATAATTTGGCTAGGGGTTGCAATGGAAAGGGGTGAGCTGGCAATTCAAAGAAGTGTGAAACTGTGAAGGGATGGAATCCAATCGACTCGCTTGGGGGAAGATGTTCTGCTCGGACAGTCAAGGTCACCTGATCGGCGAGCACTGAAAGAAGAAGTGAACTGAAGTTAATTACTTCTGAGTGAGAGAGACATTTTGTGAACGAGTGAATTAACTGACAGTCTTGGGTGAGGACATTGCCAGCCGGTGTCATGAACATTAGAATGACAAAAGGCATGAGTTTTATAAGCATAATAAAAACTGATAAAACTCTTTGAGGAAAGAATTTTCCCTCTAATTTATTTATTTTTATTTATTGTTGCATTTGGTTGTATTTTTGTTTTTGTAGATATTTTTATGTATAAACTGTGTTATTGGAAGTACCATTGTGGGGATGTGACTTAAGATGTTGTTTTCGGGTCTAAGCTGGCTGCCTGCATGATATGATTTGTCCGAGAAGCCTTTTATGACTTTTTACAACTAGCCTGGGGCATGAGCGTGATCGCTGGAGACAAGCTGGGCAATTAAGGGAAGTCAGTTTGAGCGTAGCTATCAAGCAGGAAGAACGTTTCAACACGCATAAAAAGGACGCCTCACTTACTCGAAGGAAACCTTTAAGGAGATGGTTCGATTCCAAGTGAAAATCGAGATTGTTGGTGAATCGGATACAGTTCTGTGGATTCTGTGTGAATCACATTGTAGGCAAAGGTTAATTTTCCTTTCACCGAGTTTGAGGTTGGTAAAGTGAAAATCTGCAAAGTGTGTCGTTCTCCACCTCAATGTGTAATTGTTTGCAGCAGCAAAGCAGCAAAGGCCTACGGAATTGAGAGCAACCCCAGCTCGTAATTGTATATACTATTAATAAAATGTGTTGTCCCTATACAACTCTTGTGCAGTTAATCATTGGACATATTTTCATACATCACTTGTCGCAGGAAATCTGAGGCATATGCCGGTATGGATACAACAACCCGTGAACCTCTCATTTCACCGAAGTAAGGGTGAAGGTAATTAAGAGACAAATTCGTCATCCTCGACTGCTGTACACTTAATCATCTCTCCTACCGGACGAGTACATCACACACCTGAACTCGTGCTTCTACTGGCATTGTCAAATTCTACATTCAAGGAAGTCTTCCAGAGTAGATGGCTTCAGCCTTTAGAGGTGTGGGAACGGGTCTCTGCGCGTGCCTGCGATTAGGGGGTTGTTTGATATTATCAGCATTCTCTCTCCCAATAAACATAGTTTCTTCAAATATCCCACTAACTATTTTCTCTCAATAGGTAATTGGAATGTGAGCAGAGTGCACACATTCCAACTACCTATGGAGAGAAAACAGAGCTTATTCTCTTGATGTCCTCACACAGAGAATAAAACGTAGCTTATTCTCTTGATGTCATCACACAAGAATTCTACCGTTATCATTTAAATATTCTCGACTTGCAAGGGACAGATAAGGGTCGGATTCTTAAAAATAATCTTAAATTTCTCTTTTCAGGGAGAGAAGATAATAAGCATCACCACGGCGTGGGTCTGCTTCTCAACAGACATGCTAGTGATGCTCTTCTAGTATATGAGTGAATTAATGAAAGGTTTCTTACCGAAATATTTCTGACAAGCATTAAAGATTTGAATGTTATCTGCTGTTATGCCACCACTGAGGATGCTGATGAGGATAAAAAGAATAGGTTTTACAAACAACTTCAGGATATTTTGAAATCTGCCAAGGAGATATTACACTTGTTTTAGGTGATTTCAACGCCAAAGTTGGTACTGCCTCTGACCTTTGGGGAGGGGTGATAGGCCCTTTTGGTATTGGTAGCTGCAATGGCAATGGGCAACGTCTCTTACAGGAGAGTTATACTCAATGGTTTGGTTACAGGAGATGGTTTGGTTACAGTTTTTTTACAGGAGAGTTATACTACATTAATTATACTCAATGGTTTGAGAATAACTAACATTTATTACAAACACCGTAACATACATAAGTGCACATGGATTTCACCATACGGGCTGAATAAGAATATGACTGATTTTATATTTACAGCAAATGGGCTAGTTCTGTTTGGAATACCGGGTCATATAGGAAAGCTGAAATTGGATCTGACCATTACTTTGTTGAAAGTGTCTTGCAACTTAAACTTAAGAAGTATTATGCTAAGGTTAAAAAATTTACCTTTAATTCTGAAGCTATGAAAGATCCAGGTATAGCTAAAGTTTACCATGATAGGTTACTATGACAGTCATGGTTTGCTTACTACTGAAGTTGAGGAAGAATGGGACCATTTTAAACAGTCTTTTCTTGAAACTAACAGTACTCGTTCATAAAAGAGGAGCAGAGTAGGCAAATTTATTTGAATGATAAGCCACTTGAACTTATTTCAGAAAGAAAGAACTGTAGAAAAGTCCTTAATCAGCACCCTACTAGTCACAATAGAAAACATTACAGAGCCTAATAAGCGTGTAAAGAATCAGTTAGCTGCTGATAAGAATCTTTCGCTTGGCTAACAAAGCCGAGGAAGCAATTAGACAACACAACAGCAGAGAGCTGTACCGGAAGTTAATGTTTTGTATGGTAGAAAACGGACAGGTATACAGGGATTGAAGGAAAACAAAGTAAGGTTATAAAAGATGAGGATTCTCTCATGGCTAGGTGGGCTGAGCATTTCAGTGATGTTCTAAACAATGTGGTTAGTTCTACTCCCATTGTTTGTAATGATGATAGATGCATTACTGACTTTAATATTGGCCCTATAACACAGTCTGAAGTTATTTTGGCTATTTCTAAACTTACACTACATAAATCCCAAGGGTAGATGAAATTACTACAGAAATGCTTAGAGCTGAGAATGTTGTTGTTACCACTTGGATGACTGAAATTTTGAATATCTTTTATGATAAGGCATGGTTCCTAAGGATTTTACGAAGAGCTATTATCCTTATTTTCAAAAAAAGGTGATCGCAGTTCTTGTGATAACTATAGGGGTGTCAGCCTACTCTCTGTTCCAGGCAAAGTTCTTTCCATGATTGTGCTTAATAGAATTAAGAATCTGGTTGACAGGCAATTGCGAGATGAGCAATGTGGATTCAGAAGTGGTAGGGGATGTGTAGATCAGACATTTTCACTTAAGCATATTCTTAAGAAATGTTTAGAGTTTTGGAAAGCTTTGGTAGCTAGCTTTATTGATTTCAAAAAGGCTTTCGACTCTGTTGATCGTCATAATTTGTGGTTGATTGTGAGATCATATGGTATACCAGACAAGTTAGTTAACATAATGAAAGCTCTGTATAATAACATTCAGTCGTGTGTGAGAATTGGTAAGGCTTGTAGAAATTGGTTTGGCATTACTTCTGATGTTCGGCAAACGATGCATTTTGTCTCCCTTTCTCTTTAGTTTGGTTATTGATTATGTTATGCGAAATTCACTGCAAGAGAAAGATTTTGACCTTAAATGGTCTGGAGATACGCAAGTTTCTGACCTAAATTATGCTGATGATTTAGCTCTTTTGGCAAATGATGTTGATGAGATGAATTCTTTCATTAGGGCTGTTGATGAGACTGGTAATAGAGTAGGTTTGGTGATAAACAGAGATAAAACTAAAGTGATGAAATGTAGATCAGATATTGTCACTCAGGCAGATTCTTGAGAAATATTTAGCGTTTCATTAATGTTGTAAAATTAAGCAGTTTGTGCCTCAGTCGCTCGGAATGGTTGCACCTTTGAAGAAGTGTCTCAGTTTAATTATCTTGAGAATTATGTAACAAATAAGGTGATGTGCAGCATGCGATTAAAGGGCGAATAGGGATTGCCTCTGGAACTTTTACGAATCTATAGAGAGCGTGGAGAAGCGCGTATACACCTAAAACTAAAATTAGACAGTATAATAATTTTGTTCTTTCTAGGGTTAGTTATGGTAGTGAAACGTGGACGCTTTGTAAACAAAATAACAGGAAACTTGATGTTTTTGATTCTAGATGCTTGCATAGTATCTTGGCTATTAGGTGGTTCAAATTTATACGTAATGATGAGGTTAGGCAAAGGTGTCGGCAACCTCCTCTGAGTAGTATACTGTGCAGAGAGAGACTCTGTTGGTTTGGCCATGTTGCCCATATGAATAATTATAGATTAGCGAATAGGGTTATGAACAGTGTGCCTAAAGACCTCGGAAAGAGGGGGAGACCTAGGATGTAGTGGGCAGACAATGTCAAACAGGACCTTGTTAGGATTGGTGTGTAGCGAAGAGATGCAGCAGATATAGCTCAGGACAGATACGCTGGAGAACTAAATTGCGTGGTCTGGTAGGACCTATGAGCCCATTGCTGCTTGAGGATTATTTAGATGATGTTGATGAATGGATTTTTTCGCCAAAGGTCTGAAGTGTATCCATTCAAGATCAGGAGGCAACAACAGTTGCAGAGATGATAGTAAATAACTTGATTAGTATGTACGGAGTACCTTTTCAACTCCATTCAGTTCAAGGACGGAATTTTGAATCCAATGTGTTTAAAGGCATCTATCAACTATTACGCATTCAGAAACCAAGAACAACTCCACTTCACCCTCAGTCGAATAGTATGGTTGGGACATAATTCGTAATAGAACAATTGCACAACATTCTAGCATTGTTTGTCGAAGAACCATCAACGTGTTGTTCTTTTTGTTGGCATTCAGAATGGCAGTACAAGAAACAACTGGACAGACACCCTCCATGATGCTCTTTGGAAGAGAATTACGTCTTCCCTGTGATATTTTATATGGCTATCCCGAAGCAATGCCTGTGTCCACTCCATAATACGTAGAAGAATTACAACAACGACTAGAAGAAATCCACCACTCCATCAGACAAAACATCAACTTGGCAAGCGAGATAACCAAAACGAGGTATGCCAGTAGAACAAATGGAACTGTTTTTAATCAAGCAGATCTTCTCTAGCTGTACAATCCACATAGAAAGAAGAGACTTTCTCCAAAACTTCAGGAATCTTGGGAAGGTCTATATACAGTAGTTAAGACGATTAACGATGTGGTTTATCGCATTCGTCCACTTTCGATTACAAAGTGCAAAGTGGTTCATGTGGATCGTTTGTCCCCGTTTCATTGAAGAACTGAAAAAGCTTCGGAATCCAGAATAGTTCTGGGCGAACAACACCTATTCGAGGGGGCAATGTTATGACAGATGAATGGGTAATAATGAAACCGTGATGTGATGTATTATTTTGATGTTCGCGTTTACTTCAGCGTGAGAATAAACATCACTAACCACTTCGAACGAACTTAACTTAGAAATAAGGAATAAGAGAGTAATAATTAGGAAGAATTTGTGTGAATGAAAGCGTAGTTTGTTTTAGTCTATGCATTATAGTATAAAGAAGAAATGTTTTTATTTGGTGTGTGCGTGGGAGGTTAAATGAGTTTATCAGTGTGGATCTTGTTAGTGAACGAGTAAGAAAAAAGAAGAATTCATCGTCTTGTGCGTGGTGATCAACGTCTGAAAAGAACTGGTTCTGGGAAACTAGTATACTTTGCCGCAGTTTTGAAGTAATTGATGACAAACCTTAGAAAGAAGTCATTTGGTGAATAGTTATTTAGTTTGTTTAGGAATTGGTAAGTTTATTTTGAGCATGTTTTTCGCACAATGAGCTAAATGGCCAGGCCATCCACCATGAACCTTGAACGTTCCGCTAACCGAACTCAAAAAGTGTTCTGTTAGCAGAAGTTCGTATATTCCTATAATGCTTAAAAACCGTTTTTACACATTATAGGAACATGCGACCAAAGCCCTCTCTACGGAGAAGGGCGTATGTCACGTGACAAAGACAGTGTTACTTAGTAAAAAGTAGTTATCTGGGGGCGAAAGACGGCGAATTTGAATTTTTTTTTTGTAAATTTTTCAATGGTGTTGAACCTAATTATTGCATACAATTTTCCAAACAATACATGGACTGATAAGAACTAAATAATGCTGTATATTAGCATCTTTCACCCTTACATTTTGTTAAACACTTTAATATTCAAATCCAACCTAATGTCATAAGGGTAAGGTTGTTCACCGATATGCCAAAAGCAATATCTCATTTATCATTATTTCAGTTATATCAATTCAAAAATTTAATTATTTTTATTTTTTCTATAGTGATTAATGATTGAATAATCAAACCTCGCATATTTTTATTCACGAAAAATCATTACCACTTTAGTAGTCAACAACAAAAAATTTCATTGAGCATTCGTATTCTGCTTCGTACAAAACGTTCTCTAGCTTTTTGACATCAAATAAAGGATAAAAAACAGAATAAAAGATAATTAATGGGAAAAATATTTCTTCCCATTGTGGTCTTTTACTAAACTCCCAAACGTGGTCTATTACTGAAATGACGTATCAAAACTTTTTTCCTCAATTGCATAATTAGCACATGAGGCGATATTTATACCTTCATAGAGTGGGAATGTAAGTAGTAGGGCCTACTGGAACGGAGGGGCATATCCAAAGTGACGTCATCCCTTTCACTGCATGTTTATTGATGGATGCTTTCTGTTGCTAGGTTTCCCCTATTTCTTTCCCCCAGTGGCGTCCCAACTTGGTTTCCACCGTCGGTGAAGAGTTCAATTGTCGACATCCTAGAATGGATCTACGAAATTTATTGGTTCCCCCCCTCTCTTCACTGCCGTTGGAGAGATGAGATTCCCAGGAACGGTTCACACAGGTTTCCTCTAATCGTGATAGAATCAGTGAAAACTGTCGTAACTCATGTCAGTATTGAAAGGAAGCACTAAGGTTAACGTGTCAGGCTCTTATTTTTTCTTGAGCGTCATCTCATTGTGTTCACAGAAATTTATTCTTTGAAGCATTCTGTTGGGAAAAATTGTAAAAGGCCTCCTCAGCATCTTCTAGTTTGAGAGAAGTGTCGCAAACCTCTAGGAGTATCCCACTTCGGTGGCATCCTAGGGAGAGCTCCATTTCTCTCCCTAGGTCAAAGGAAGTCGGGAGGGAAAAAGTGTTTGTTGGAGGTCGTAGAAGGGGTTCGTGACGTAAATAATACCAGTGGATGAGTATTATTATGATATAATAATACCTGATAAGACAGAGCGTTGAAGAGTCTTGTGTTTAGACAATGTGAGGGTGGCGAAAGTCGGGGCTACCTACAGCAAGGAGTGCGTTGCTCACCACCCATCTGCAAGGGGCGTAACGAGAGAACGGTGCATGATTTGTTAACGAATAGAGAATCCTATTCAACGACACGACTCAAAAAGTATATTTAGACACTATAATCATTGCAAGGCATAATCACTATAAGAAATTTTCTACATTTTGCTCGAGTATCCATTTCATAATTAATTTTTTAAAAAGATAAAGATTTCTTTCATTCTTTATGTCTTATTGTTATTGTTATGTTATGTTTCTTTCATTCTTATGTTATTTATGTTATGAGGTTTGACAATGATCTCAAAACGTATTGATTATGGTGTTAATAAACCTGATTTTTCTTTCTCCACTGTCACGTACATTACGTTGGGTAATAGAAGGTTCTACATTTTGAAACACTAATTGATTATTCAACCAGAATCATTCCTCACGAGAGCAGTGCAAAGGGTAAATTTTGATTCATATTTCGCAGGGGAGGCAAATAGGTATTTCGCTGTAACACATCACCCCAGGGGCTAAAAAATCTTTCTCAAACAGTATAACTTTGATGTAGGTTCCTGTATCGAAGACGGAGTGCTTTCTCTGTAAACGCACCACCCCATGGGTTAAATAATCTTTCTCAAGCAGTATAACTTTCCCGCAACGCTCCACCCCATGGGCTAAAGAATCTTTCTCAAACCCACTCACAGTGTGTTTTTTCACGGATCGCTATATCGATAGATTTAAATGCGCCAATAGAGTGCACACGTCTTTGTACGAAATCGTTTATAATGTGATAATATTACCTCTAAAGTTGGTAGTATGAACTGCAAAAAGTGAAGGCTCTCTGGTTAAATATTGAGACGATAATACACTATCTGATAGTTAAAATCAAACGTTACGAAGGAAATTAAATACCGTCAGTTATAAATTACCTCTAGATGTTTGGGTTCTACTAATACGGTGTAAAATACGTTTACCTACTAACAGCTCAATCAGGAAAAGATATAATTATTCGAAATGTATGATGTAACGATTTTTGAAAACAATCGAAGGATAGTAACTATGTTACAGAAAGCTCTGGCCGAGTTGCTTCGCTGCACTTTATACTGTAAATAAATAAAACTGCTATTCATGGGGGTAAGTAAAATTTTCCAATCAGAGAATTGTAAATTGCTAATATTGAGATTGCAGAAAATAGCAACTTTCAGAATATTTATTTTGCATCCGCGGTTAACAGTAAATGATAGTCAAAGTTTAAAACATATTACGCGAAAAGGAGGACACGGTGTCCTTTTACCTGGTTTCTCTCCCCGTAGGTAAACGACGTTCTAGATCGATGATATTATTTTGATGAGTACCAAACAAGGTGGTTTCATCTAGAGTGTCGAAATAATTGACAGACTTACTAATTAATGTTTAAAGATATTTTGTCATTGTCTCCATTAACCAACTTTTTCCCTCTGTATTAAACTTCAGCACTTGAAAAACTTTTAGGTTTTGCGGGACGCGTGGATTTTTTTTTCGCTGTCACGTGAAGAAAAGTGCAAACACGCAGGCGTTATCTTCCTCTTTCGAAAGCTGATTTGAAAAGGTCTCCACTTGAAAATCGCAATACAACTTCACGACAGGAATCGTGCGTACTATTTTTCGAAAACCCTTAGAATCGCATCTTATCTCAAACCCATCCACAGCGTGTTTTTCTAGGATGCGTCATGGTTCTCTGTGTCTATATACTGGCAAACAACTGTTCACCCACGAAACCGGCTTCCATATTCTTAGATTGGGATATACAGCCTCTGCTAATTTTTAAATCAAAGTGACATAAATTTACAAACGCTATATTTACTCTCTGATGATTTAAATCAAAGCGACTTAAGTATACAAAACGCTATATTCACTCTCTGGTAATTAAAACCAAAGGAACATTAATATCCATTCTCCGATGAGTAATATGGCTCATACTCCTATAGATGCCTATGAAACGTATGGACAGCAAAGGGTGAACTATGAAATGTTATGCCTGAGGTCTTGGTCGCTGCCCATGCATTCAAGGGTTATATTCGCAGTTAACAGTAAAGTCAGTTTAAAACATCGGAAAAATTGTCTGTGTGTTTGGCACCGGACTAGTGATTTTTACCAACCACATTAAAGTCGAATAAATTGGAGCCATCCATGTGTCTCGGATGTGTGGACGGGCGGCCGATGCGTGGGTAGACGGCGCACAGGGACTGTCGCTGCTATCGCGATGGCAACGCCGTCGAGCTGCTCTGCATGCCCCTCACAGGGAGAATTTGAAAAACCCAAGTCCTGAATATTTTACCCAGAATTATGGGGTACCTCGAAATGTAGAACCGGAATGCGGCTTTTCACTCTAGAGAAATAGACCTCGATGGTTATTTCTAAGTAGTAAAAACAAATATTCTGATATAAATCAGGAAGCCTTGTTATAAGCTAAGTATGGCGAATTTCTTTTGCTTTTCAAGCAAACTCAAATCTATCGAGCGATATAACTTCTTTAAATTCAGAAACTATATTAGAATATTGAAACGTTTGACCAAAAATATCTTCTATTACCCATCTTTATCTGGATTATCCTTTTTTCCCCTGTTCGTTCGTTTATATTACCCTCTGGCGTCTTAAACCTCCTTTCCCCTATGTTCACTATGTTTTTTATCATATTACATGTTTGACCGTGTAACTTGTCATTTTGTTTATATGTAATATGCAATTCCTCTAAATATATTTGAACTATCCTCAAATGTACTGGGACATCAAGCCACTTGAACGTTTAATATCCAGAATTACCTTACCCCCTGCATGGAGTAATGCTGGCAGTTATGATTATTTTGACAATCTTTTGTTTTGGTCCGCGGAAAAAACCGTGTACTAGTGTACAAATAATTCACGGCGAGATATACGCTCTAAATCTTAACTGGATATTCTATCACAAATCATTTTAGGTAATGCATGATTACCGGGATCTAAAGCTTATGTGGACGAATAAAAGTATTTACAAGTTAGAAAATACACCGCCATACTTCAAAAATATTTTGTTATCGCACTGGGTTCCCTTTATCTGCAAAATAATGATCATTTTCTCGGCAAAGGACTTATTACTGAGAGCATGCATCCTGCAATTGGTCAAGATTCGAGTCAAGGTGGAAAATAGCGACTTCTAGTCTCAAATTTTGGACCATTTCGAAAAACGTTATTTAAATAATGAGCAACATTTTAAAATTGCGAGGTCTAAATTTTAGACAGAATGCTAATTAGGCAAAATTGTTTTCTAATTTAACCACTTTATTTCTCTGGCAATTATACTAAATAACTGAATCTTTGCTATTGACCCGAAATCAACTGATGTAGTGTTTGAAAACCGTATTGTTATATTATTATATTTTATTGCGAACACTAACCTCTTTCATATCGTGAGTGAAATATTGTATGGAAAATTAAAACCGCAAACGAGTCATACCCTAGGGGGTTATTATTTATAACACACTTCACTTGAGAGAAATATTTTGTGTATTGCATTTGTTTTTTGTACATGTTAGAAGAAAATTTAAGATTCTTAATTCTTGTGAACCAATGAAATTTTATTTCTCTTGCAGGAACGTATTGTACAAAGGTAACAGTGTTTTGGAATCGAAGTTTACCCAATAATTGCTATTCTAAATTACATTTTGAAGCTAATTTGTTCTAAAAAAGATCCAAGTGTTCCCCCAAGGCATGTCGTGGAAAAACCTTTCGCAGCATAAAATTACTGTAGCATATTTTTGTGTTCTTTTAAAACTTCTCTGATTATTTACAAGCAGATTTTTTATTTCTGTGTAATTGCGATGTCGGGAAAATTAGTCGACACTGGCCTCACTTTCTTCCTGCGGTAATTTTTCAAAATAGAATGTGTGATAGAGAATGTCAGTCGTATTCTACTTTGTTTCACTAGTTTGCAAATGGTGTTTTACAGAGACTTCAGATCGTTGTAAACCTTTCAACTTAATATTAACTGCACTGAGAAATCGCAATGACGAAAAATCAGATATAGAACACTATTTATTTAGTAACACTATTAACATTTATTTAGTACATATTCAGAGGCGCGTACCAGTTCGTCGTACACTTCATTTGGTAACAGGAAAGATCCATTCAAACATGGAATAATTATCTTCAACTCCTGCCTCTTCCACCAAACGTTTAGCGTTTACAGTTCATATGTAGAATCCGAAAAAGAGTCTTTGGGCATCCTGACACATTTTGTACTGAACGGTGCAGAGTCCATTGTCGAAACCTTAGCTTGGTCCCTCAAGGCCTCTAGATAAGCTTGTAATGATGTCGAGGTAGTGTCTGATTTTGTCGGGTTCCGAAGAGTTCATCACAGAATCCGAAGATGTTATGTCTTTGCCCTTACATTGATGGCTTTTAAGGCGAACTACAAGCCCTATGACATCCTTGTTACACTGTAACCACACGGCACGAAATCCCTTACCCTTCGGGTATTTCTTGAAACCATTCCAAATAGGATCGCTCTTTCATTCTGCCACGTTTAACGAGTTGCTTACTGGCAGCAAATGACAGAGATACAGCGGCACTTATGATTTAAATCCAAAACCTTTAGCCAATCAGCATGAATTAGATCTCGACCAATGCCAGGCAATTGCAAAATGACGTCAAAGGTTTTAGGTATAAGCAGCACCCTTGATGTGTGAAATGACATAGTTTTGCAGTACTGAAGGGTTAACGATGGCCTGTGTTCAGCATTCTCAGCCCGAAGGTGATCTCTCCATGGAGCGGTTTGCTATTGGAGATGGCGACTACTAGCTAGGCTCTGTCTTGTTGGTGAAAATTTGCAAGAACGTTCCCGAAGTGCACATATGTTTGTTTAAGAAGTGCAGTGACACTCCGTTTAGATACATAAAAGCTTGTGTGATATTATCCGAAGAACAGTGGTATGGGCTGACTTCTATACTCTCCTATACGTTTACCTTCGAGTATGAACTAAATTGCATGGTGGTATTCAAGGGTAAAAAAGGGATGTTCATTTAAAAAGCTGTTGTGTGTGACGACGGTACTTCAATGATTTCTTCGGTACATCTCAGCATCGAACAATGGACGTGGTTAAAAGATTCCCGCAACTCCATCACCTGCAGCTTGTTGGCTCTGAAGTTTGAAGGTAATAAATTTTCTAATGCCGTAAGGGATGTCGAATTAATTTCAGACCGTACTCCAAGACTGCCTAATGTTGAATTGCATGATCAGAGAGCAAAGCTGTTTCAGAAAAACATTAAACATACTCGTCAGAAAAGAACTTTTTCAGATTCTACCTACGAACTGTAATGGGTGTGAAGTAGATCACCCAAATCAGCTTCGCCATTCGTGTCTTGCCATATCTGTTGAATCAGTTGATGCCCATTTCGCAGAAGCCGTGAGAAACATGCATTTAAGCGATATCACTAAACTTTTTGTGGAAGAGGCAGGAGTTGAAGATATAATTTCTACATGTGTGAATGGAACTTTCCTATGTTACTAAACGAAGTGTACGATAAACTAGTACACGCCTCTGAATATGTACTAACTAAATGCTCATAGTGTGAAAAATGTTACTAAATAAATAGTGTTCTATATCTGATTTTTCGTCATTGTGATTTCTTAGCGCAGTTAATATTAGGTTGAAAGGTTTACATCGACCTGAAGTCTCGGTAAAACACCATTTGCAAACTAGTGAAACAAAATAGAATACTTAGTATATTCACGATAAAAGCTGTACAACAAGTTTGTCTAAAATTACCTATTCTCAAACCTAAGGAGTGCAGATGCTCTTGTAAGTTATTATTGTAATTACTATATTACAATCACATATGATCCAAAGAATTATCAATCAGTCTAAATGCTACCTTATAATCACATAAAGTAAACTAGGTTAATTGACAAGATAGCAATATTTACCAATGATCGTTGCTGGAACATCTACTTGTTTAGGCGTTTTAGTTGTCATTCTAAAGAGCTAAAACGCCTAAACAAGTAGATGTACCAGCAACGATCATTGGTAAATATTACTATCTTGTCAATTAAACTAGTTCACTTTATGTAATTATAAGGTAGCATTTAGACCGATTGATAATTGTTTTGATCATATCTGATTGTAATATAGTAATTACAAAAATAACTTGTAAGAGCATTTGCACTCCTTATGTTTAAGAAAAAATAATTTTAGACAAACTACTTGTACAGCTTTTATTGTGAATATACTAGGTTTTATCTTATAAGCTGTGTTTAACATTATTTTTAAGAAAAAAAGTAGAATGCGACTGATATTCTCTATCACACATTCTATTTTGAAATATAACCGCAGGAAGAAAGTGAGGCCAGTGTCGACTAATTTTCCAGACACCGCAATTACACAGAAATAAAAAATCTGCGTGTAAATAGCCAGAGAAGTTTTAAAAGAACACAAAAATATGCTACAATAATTTTATGCTGCAAAAGGTTTTTCCACGACATGTCTTGGGGGGAACACTTGGATCTTTTTTAGAACAAATTAGCTACAAAATGTAGTTTAGAATAGTAATGGTAAACTTCGATTCCAAAACACTATTACCTTTGTACAATACGTTCCTGCAAGAGAAATAAAATTTCATTGGTTCACAGGAATTAAGAATCTTAAATTTTCTTCTAACATGTACAAAAAACAAATGCAATACACAAAATATTTCTCTCAAGTGAAGTGTGTTATAAATAATAACCCCCTAGGGTATGACTCGTTTGCGGTTTTAATTTTCCATACAATATTTCACTCACGATATGAAAGAGGTTAGTGTTCGCAATAAAATATAATAATATAACAATACGGTTTTCAAACACTACATCAGTTGATTTCGGGTCAATAGCAAAGATTCAGTTATTTAGTATAATTGCCAGAGAAATAAAGTGGTTAAATTAGAAAACAGTTTTGTCTAATTAGCATTCTTTCTAAAATTTAGACCTCGCAATTTTAAAATGTTGCTCATTATTTAAATTTGTTGTGTAGCATTATAATAAATTCCTGCAGCAATCGATAAGCTAGGTGTAGGTGCTTCTGAAGATCTCGGTGATATCATCTATTCTATGTTGAATACTTCATTTTCATTGCCAGTTACTGCTCTGCAGGCTATCGTCATCTCGTTCACTTCATGCTTGTTGGCTTTGTACCTTCCAGGTTTATTGCTGCCTGCTTCTAAATTATACTCCAACAGTTGCAAATTTCTTAACAAGTTAGATTCATTATGATTTTTTTTTACATTGAAAACAATTTCTGGGATGCTTGGCTTATCATCTAAAAATTCTTTATTGGCATTATTTTCCTTTAAAACTTCTGTTTCAACACTTTTCTCACTATCGACTTGCTTTGCATCACCAAATTGTTTCTTTAAATTCATATTAATTAAACTGATAGGACATTTTACAGTTTCTTCCTGAACATTCTGCTTTGGACTAAAGGTAAATTAGAAAGTCCAGTGGACCATGGCTGCAATTTCAATTCACAATTGTGGTTAATTTCATTTAACACTTTCTCAGGTGGACATGAAAGATCACCTACTCTATTGTTGCGATCTATTCAGTTTTTTCATGACAGGGCTTCACAAAAAATAAATCTAAAACATTATGTGTACCAACAGTGGCAACACATAACTCATGAGAGAGCTTTTCTTGAGGAACTTTGGCCTCTTCAAAGATCCTAATTTAAGTTTCCCGAATTGCCATTTTTTTCTGTAGCAGTATTGCTCCGTGTGCCCTAGTCAGCCACAAAAACTACATCTGAAAGTCTTTCTATTATTTGTGGCAAAATATTTGGTCTAGTGTCATTGTTGGAAGCTTGACACAGAACATAATCTCTTCTTCATTCGTTCTGCATCGTTGTAGGTGAGCTCAATGCAAACTGTCGGGACCATATAACTTCCAGTCGTGCGGGAGTCATTTTGAGACTCAACCTGATCATTCTGTTTTGGTGGAGATTGCATCCATTGTTGGTTTAATGCTGTTTTTGCAGATTCTCTTTTTGTGGTGTATTGCTGAGCCAATTTGACTAAAGTTGAAATTGAATTTACGTTTCGTACTTCTAAGAATTCCCTAATGGACAAAAGCAATTGAGACAATGTGCAGTTATATAATGTCAATTTCAGCAGCATCAACATCCTACAGCTGGTATAATTCTATTGTACCCCAGATGAATTTTTTGATATCATCTCCTTCCGTTTATCTTCGTGAAAACAGTTCTGTAGCTAAATGTGTAAAATCATTATAAGAAGGATAAATTTCCAAAAGTTCGGTTTTAAAATCTTCCCAAAACTCTCTATTCTATGACGACATCCTACGGTATTCCACCATTGCTTAGCACATCCAATTGGACAAGGTACTGCTAAAACCATCTTTTTGTTGCCGAGCACTTACCCCTTTGGTATTGGTATTGGTTTCATGTAAACAGAAATGCTCTTCCGTGGACTTGACAAATGTCCATGATGACGGACGTTTCGAACCGTAGAACCTTATCTCAGGTAGATCCAATCATCATAAGGACTACAGTTTAAAAATGGTTTGGAAATTCGTTGACTTGCTGCTGACAGAACAAAAGATGGAACTTTATGTTTAAAGTTTATATTTTCATGAGTTGATGTAGCATTGCCAGCAAATTTAGGTTATGGTGTAGCATTGCCAGCAAATTTAGGTTATGGTGTAGCATTGCCAGCAAATTTAGGTTATGGTGTAGCATTGCCAGCAAATTTAGGTTATGGTGTAGCATTGCCAGCAAATTAGTTGTTGTTCCCTTTTTCTCCCAAGGATCTTTAAACAGATTCATTAACACTTCTGCTTCTTTCATCATATCCTGCAACCTACCTTTTACTTTTGATGTCGGGAGTCATAATGGCGGAATCAGCCATATTACTCGGAGACATGTTTAGCAATCTGCCAAAATTTTGAAACTTTTTTATCTTGAACAGTGCTCAAAGATACTGCCATAAAACAATACAATAGTAAAGCTATACAATAGTAAAGCTATACAATAGTAAGCTTGCAATAAACTTGCTTATCAGAAAATTTATCTATCACTTGTGTATCTGGACACTTTAAATTTTTACATACATACAATAAAGATATTAATTATCAGCAATAACTGTGCTGAAACTTCAGTACCTTTGACTCATACAAAACTTAAGCTTCTTGCCCAACAAAAAATTTCAGCTTAAGCTGCCGCCACAGATGCAGCTGCCAAGTTGCCCAAAGTTGCCTGAAGAACCCTGTCCGACTCTCCACTGCGGCTCATACTTAGAGTTCTGGCAGTATTTTTCCACCTAGCTCCGGGTACAGTGGAAGAGATCTTGTTCTGAACAGATTGGTAGTAAGCTTTTCGAGATAAACCAACCTATTGTCTCTTATTTCGCATTGAAAGACAGTCGCATAGCTATCGCTTTTGCTACTCTCATAGTCAGCTGGTGCGTTCATGGCTAATTGACCGTCCTTCACTTGGAAATTCTAATTGTTGCATACTAAATCGTTTTAGCTCAGAGTACCTTAAGCATCACTTTTCTTTATCACTTGTTTTATTTTATCATTAGTGCCCAGATTGTGGGATATAATTGTACGCTGGGAGGAGCTTTAGCCACATTACTTCTTCTTCAGCAGGACCTATCTGGCAGGCAAAATTATTGGCGAGCCATTTAGGATAAATCGCAATGTAAAACTAGTAACGCTTACACTTTTGGCCAACAGAGCGCTAGTAGCCCAATCTCTGGCATATGCGCGACACAAGCAAGAATATCATACGGAAATGCTCAGAAAGTTGTGAGATACCTTTTTTTTTTTTGTTAGAAAGGTTGCCCATATCGTGTGCACTCAGTCCAGGAACTTAAGAACTTGTATAAAGGAAAACACGTAGTCTACCGTTGATGGCTTTGGTCATTTTTTGGAGAGCACGGAAGAGTACAACTCGACAGTTTTTTCAGTGACGAAGCATGGTTCAACCTAAATGGCGATATGAATAGTCAAAAGAATGGGATTTCGTTCTCCAAAATTCCACGTTTATCATAAACAGCACTATTCCCTTGCACTCTCACAAAAGTGGTGTGTTTTGTGACGTCGTCAAGTAGTGGGCCCAATTTTCTTTGAGGCGACAGTGAATATTGCAGTATACCAAGACATCATACAATTCACTGTATTCCTTGTGGTAGATGAACGCAATTGCTCCTCGGGGTATCACAAAGGAGCTGTGTATCGAAATAATCCTGAACTCAAGACGAACATTATACAACAGCGATCACATCAGTCTTCGGGTGCTTTACAAGATAGAATCAAATGAGGTAAAAAAAAAAGGAGCTGTGCATCCATCAATGAACAACATTATAATTAATCTTGAAAATATGTGTCCTCATTGTGTGTTGGATACACTCTTGTGGAAGTGAACGGAAGGGAAGGGCTGCCAGATTAGTGTGGCCTACTAATCTGGACAACTATGGCTACTTTTCTTTTTTTTTTTCTACCCTGCTGAGGAGTGGTCAACCACACAGGGTCCAAGTGCTGACCACATATACCAACCTGAACGGAATTATGGCTCTGAGATTGATTATGGATCCTGATTTTGCCGGACTGGTGGGCTTCTGTGGAAAGAAAATCTTCCGCTGTGTTTTCTATTTGTTTGTGGGTTGACAGCCCTAAGTGAATAGATTCACAGTATATGTTTATCAGCTGGAGGATAATCCTGAGCAGAGGTCATCGCAGGCACCTGAACTCTTTGCTTCTACTGGCATCGTCATATTCTACATTGGAGGAAGTCTTCCAGTGTAGATGGCTTCAGCCTTTAGTGGTGGGGGAACGGGTCTTTGCCCCATGTCTGCGATTAGGAGGCTGTTTGATATTATCGGCATTCCCTCTCTCAATAAACATAGTTTCTTTACACATCCCACTAACCCTTTTCTCTCCATAGGTAGTTGGAATGTGAGGACTCTACACAGAGCTTTTTCTCTTGATGTCCTCACACAAGAATTCCACCATTATAATTTAGATATTCTAGGCTTGCAAGAGACCAGATGGACAGATAAAGGTCAGATTCTTAAAAATAATCTTAAATTTCTCTTTTCAGGGAGGAACGATAATAAATATCACCAAGGCATGGGTCTGCTTCTCACCAAACACGCTAGTGATGCTCTTCTAGGATACGAGTGCATTAATGAAAGGTTTCTTACAGCAAAATTTCAGACAAGCGTTAAAGACTTGAATGTTATCTGCTGTTATGCCCCCACTGAGGATGCTGATGAGGATGAGAAGGATAGGTTTTTTGAACAACTTCAGGATATTTTGAATTCTGTCAAGAAAGGGAATATTACCCTTTTCTAGGTGACTTCAATGCTAAAGTTGGTACTGACTCTGACCTTTGGGGAGGAGTAATAGGCCCTTTTGGTATTGGTAGCTGCAATGCCAACGGGCAACGTCTCCTACAGGTAAGTAAACTCAATGGTTTCAGAATAACTAATACATATTACAAACACCGCAACATACATAAGTACACATGGGTTTCACCTGATGGGATGCATAGGAATATGATTGATTATATATTAATTAACAGCAAATGGACATTTTATGTTAGAAATATCAGGGCAAATAGGGTAGCTGAAATTGGATCTGACCATTATCTTGTTAAAAGTGTCTTGCAACTTAAACTTAAAAAGTATTGTGCTAGGGTTAAAAAATTTGCTTTTAATACTGAAGCTCTGAAAGACCCAGTTATAGCTAAAGCTTACCATGATAGGATACTTAGTCATTACGACAGTCATGGTATGCTTACTACTGAAGTTGAGGAAGAATGGGATCATTATAAACAGGCTTTTTTGGACACTAACAGTACTCTTTTAGGAAAAAAGGAGCAGCAGAGACAGAATTATCTGAGTGATAAGGCACGTGAGCTTATTTCGGAAAGAAAGAACTGCAGGAATGTCCTTAATCAATACCCTACTAGTCCTAATAGAAAGCATTACAGAGAACTTAATAAACGTGTAAAAGATCAGTTAGCTGCTGATAAGAATCTTTGGCTTGATGGTTTGGCTGACAAAGCTGAGGAAGCAGTTAGACAGCACAACAGCAGAGAGCTGTACCAGATAGTTAATGTTTTGTGTGGTAGAAAATGGACAGGTATACAAGGATTGAAGGATAAACAAGGTAAGATTATAGAAGGTGAGGATTCTGTGATGGCTAGGTGGGCTGAGCATTTCTGTGATGTTCTAAACAATGTGGTTAGTTCTACTCCCATTGTTTGTAATGATGATAGATGCATTGGTGACTTTAATGTTGGCCCTATAATCTGAAGTTATTTTGGCAATTTCTAAACTTAAACTTCATAAATCCCCAGGGGTAGATGAAATTGCTACGGAAATGCTTAGAGCTGGGAACGTTTCGGTTGAAATTCTGAATATCTTTTATGATAAAGGCATGGTTCCTAAGTATTTTACCAGAGCTATTTTTATCCCTATTTTCAAAAAAGGTGATTGCATTTCTTGTGATAACTATAGGGTTATCAGCCTACTCTGTGTTTCAGGTAAAGTTCTTTCCATGACTGTGCTCAACAGAATTAAGAATCTGGTTGACAGTCAATTGCGTGATGAGCAATGTGGATTCAGAAGTGGTAGGGGATGTGTGGATCAGATATTTTCACTTAGGCAGATTCTTGAGAAATGTTTAGAGTTTCAGAAACCTTTCGTTGCTAGCTTTGTTGATTTCAAAAAGGCTTTCGACTCTGTTGATCGTCATAATTTGTGGTTGATTGTGCAATCATATGGTATACCAGACAAGTTAGTTAACATAATGAAAGCTCTCTATAATAACACTGAGTCGTGTGTGAGAGTTAGTAAGGCTTGTAGCAATTGGTTTAGCATTACTTCTGGTGTTCGACAAGGGCGCATTTTGTCTCCTTTTCTCTATAGCTTGGTTATTGATTATGTTATGCGAAATACACTTCAAAGGAAAGATTTTGGCCTTAAAAGGGCTCGAGATACTAAAATTTCTGATTTAGATTATGCTGATGATTTAGCCCTTTTGGCAACGATGTTGATGAGATGAACTCTTTCATTCGATCTGTTGATGAAACTGGTAGTAGAGTACATTTGGTTATAAACAGGGAGAAAACTAAAGTGATGAAATTTGGTCAGGCAGACTGTGATTCAGTTAATCTTAATGGTTGCAGTCTTGAGCAGGTGTCACAGTTTAATTATCTTGGGAGCTATGTAACAGATAATGGTGATGTGCGGCATGAGATTAACAGACGAATAGGGATTGCTGCCGGGACTTTTAAGAATCTATGGAGAGTGTGGAGAAATAGGCGTATACACCTAAAGACTAAAATTAGACTGTATAATAGTTTGGTTCTTTCTAGGGTTAGTTATGATAGTGAAACTTGGACACTTTGTAAACAAGATAACAAGAAACTAGATGCTTTTGATTCCAGATGCTTACGCAGTATCTTGGGCATTAGGTGGTTCAACTTTGTAACTAATGATGAGGTTAGGCAAAGGAGTTTGCAACCTCCTTTAAGCAGCATATTGTGCAGAGAGAGACTCCGTTGGTTTGGCCATATTGCCCGTATGAATAATTGTAGATTGGCGAATAGGGTTATGAACAGTGTGCCCAAAGGCCTCAGAAAGAGGGGGAGACCTAGGATGCAGTGGGCAGACAATGTCAAACAGGACCTTGTTAGAATTGGTGTGCAGTGGCCAGATGCAGTAGATGTAGCTCAGGACAGACGTGCTTGGAGAACTAAATACGGTCTGGTTGGACCTCCGTAGCCCATGGCTGCTTGAGGATGATGATGATGAAAACTTGCAGGAATTTAATAAATTTAACAATTATTTTACAGGGTAATTTCTTCATTATTTAAAAAAAATGAATCCAAACTAGAAGAGATAATAAGTAATTTAAAATGTCTAATTCCAATTTTTCCCTCTTATATACCAGAACAAGAAATTTTTGATACTATCAAGTAACTGAAGGAGGGAAAAATCACCTGGTTCGGACGAAATTACAATGATCACTGTTAAAAAAATTTTTCCAGAAATTAGATTTATACTTTTTAAACTTTTCTGTTGTAGATGGAGTTTTCCCTGAAAATTTAAAAACTGCTTTAATTATTCCAGTGTTTAAAAACGGTGATACTAAGTCAATTGAAAATTACAGACCAATTTCGCTTTTATCAACTTTTTCTAAGATTTTTGAAAAAAAATTGTTAAAAAACACTTTTGGGAAATGCATAATTTATTTGCCCAAACCAATTTAGTTTTCAAAAAGGTCCGAGTACACAAACTGCAATTTTAGAAATGACCACGGAAATCTACAGAAAGTTAAATCCAAATGTCAATACAGTTATTTTTTTTTTGGATTTGAAAAAAGCTTTTGATTCCGTTAATTATTATTAGAAGAGTTAGAAACCCTTGGTGTTAGGGGACATATGTTTTCATGGATTAAGAGCTTTTAATGAATAGGAAGCAAAAAGTGAAAATTGGAAAATATATTAGTGAAGAAACAAATGTACAGGTTGGTGTTCCTCAGGGTTCTGTTTTGGGACCTTTTTTGCTTTATATTAATGAATTTGAATGGTGAAATAATTTCATTTGCAGATGATGCTGCAGTAATATATTCTGGAGACGAAAATACAAAGACGAAATATATTTATATTAGACCAAGAGAAAATCAGATTGATTTTATTCGTCATAGGGTGGTTTTCCACTCTGATTTTTGTGCTGGAGAAAATTGCAATTGTGACAAAATTGAGGGGGGTTGAATGCTATAAGTATTTGGATATTTTTATTGATAGAAAGATGTCCTGGAAAATACAAATATATGATGTTGCTAAAAAAAACTGCATTATACATAAAATTTATTATATCCGGGAATTTATCTTTATTAAAAAGTATATACTTTTCTTGGATTAAATCTTATTTGCTATATGGTTTATTATCGTGGGGTGGAGTTTATTTGACAACAATCAAACCGTTACACTATGTGCAGAATCGCATAATTAGATGCATGATGAAACAGAAAATTTGAAAGCATTGCAAATGTGTATAATTAGGTATTTTCGAAATAAGGGAATTTTATATGTTTCAGGTAGTGAAATATATAAGGAAGAATTTTAATATTTAAACAATAAGGACATTTGAAAATAACAGACTATCAAAAAATCTTTTCCTACGTGATTTAAAAACGAACAGAGCTATTGTTGAAAAACATTACGTTTATTTGGCGCCAGTTTTTTAACTATTTACCAGAGTACATTAAAGGAATGAGAGCTTTTTCTTTAAGGAATTAAGAAAATGGATTTTAAAGGTGGAAAATATTGTTTTTAAAGTGCTCAACTGAACAATTTATTAACAAATAATTTCAATATAGAATTTTATATTTCTGTCTTCTACCCAGTGAACTTTTTTTCGTTTATTCTTAACGATAATTTTCGAACTTACAAATTGGTGAATATTTACTTTGATTTTTATGATCAAGCTAACAAAATGTCAGGAAATGTGTAATGGAAGCATGTTGCCTTTTCATTAAAACATAACTATTCAATATCTTTGACAGGCGAGTTTTTACTCTCGTGGAAGACATTTTTTCTCAGACTTTTACTGGAAAATGTAGGTAAAATTATAAAATAATTATATTTTATATATATATTGGTACCAATTGAAAATATGATTTTTATTAGAGAAACTATGTATAAATAATCTATATATTAAAAAAATGTAGTTCAATTCAATTCAATTCAATTTTTTATTCAACATAGAAATGTATCAATACAAAAATTTATGAAATATACCCAGCTAAAGTAACTGAATACTTGAGCGCTGGTGTATAATTATGACAAAAATATAAATACAAAAAATTAACAAGGCAACAATTGATAATTGAAACAATCAATGATGTAGAAGTCAAAAAATTGGTTTTACATACAGTTATCATTCATTGTTTAGTATCCATTCAGAAAGAGATTTATTAAATAAATATTTAGATATAATTTTCTTCATTGTATCTGGAACACTGTTGTATAATTTAGGCCCAATATAGTTTATATTACGGGTAGTAGCTTGCTTTGATATAAGTGGTATTTGCAATTTAAATGATGAGTCTCTAAGTGGTATATATGTCTGTCGAACCTGAAATAGATGTAAATTGAAATGGACATATGCAATAACTTTTAAAATGTAAATTTGAGACAGAGTCAGTAACCCCAATTTCTTAAATATAGGACGAGATTCAGAGAAGCGACCTTTATGGTCAATGATTCTAACTATAAATTTTTGCAGCATCAACAGCCTGTTTAAATTTGTTTTTGTAGCTCCTCCCCAGGCTTTTATTGCATACTGTAGCCGACTATATACACGAGCAGAATATAACATTTTTAAACTTGTTTTATCGAGTAAGAATCTTAGTGTATAAAATTTTGCTATGAATGGTTTTATCTTATCCACAGTATAATCAGTGTGATACTTCCATGAAAGGCTTTTATCAATAATCATTCCTAGGTATTTAATTTGATCAACCTTCGTAAGACGTTCGCAACTGCAATTTAGGATGTTGTAACAGTCCTTGTGATGAGAACCCACTCCAGAGTCACTGCTACCATCAGTTGATGCCTTCAACTGGAATTTTATATAGCATGTTTTAGCCTTATTTAAACTTAATTTATTCAACATTAGCCGTTGATAGAAACGATGAATATCTCTGTTTGCCATTTGGTATAATTGCTCATTGGTGTTACTTTTGTATAACGAAACAATATCATCAGCATAAGAAATAATTTCTGCCTTAAAATTTTGGTCAAATATATCGTTTACATATAATATAAATAGCAGAGGTCCCAGTACAGAACCTTGCGGTACACCTGTATTAATATTTTTCATAGAACTATATATATCATTTATCCTAACGATTTGTGAACGATTTTCCAAGTAAGATTTTAGCCATGTAAAACTGGTACCTCTGATTCCATATTTATAAAGTTTAGCTAGCAATATTTCATGATTTACCAAATCAAAAGCCTTTGATAAGTCCAAAAAAATTGCGAGTGTTTTAAAATCGTTATCCAGAGACCACGTTAATGAATTTATTAAATGTAAAATAGCATCTTCTGTGCTTTTTTCTGCTGAAATCCATATTGGTTTTTTGCTATTATGTTAAACTTTAATAAAAAATTGTTCAACCTGACAAAAAATAATTTTTCCAATATTTTTGACATTATCGGAAGTAAAGCAATTGGTCGATAATTTTCTATAAGAATTTTGCTTCCTTTTTTGTAAATAGGAACTATTATTGAACATTTTAAGGCATTTGGGAAAATACTAGAAGATAAAGACATATTAAACAAGTAGCACAATGTTGTTCGTATCGATGGATATATTGCTTTAAAATTATCCACGTTTATGTCATCCCAGCCAATCGAATAAGTCCTTTTCAAATTTTTTACTATGCTGTCTAATTCTTCCAACGAAACTGCTATCAGACCCATTGAATTGCCCTGGGAAATGATTATTCTGTCTTTTAACTTAAGATCTTCTGGCACTACCAAATCTAATTCCGAATTACAAGTTTCATATTCAGTAGCTATATTTATAAAACAATCATTAAAAGCATTAACTATTTCAGTGGCACTATCTGTAAAATGTACCATTTTATTATTAAGCTCATTTCAAACAGATGATTTTGATTTTTTTTCTACTATTTGTGTTAATTACTTCAGTTATAATATCCCATTTCTTCTTTGTGTTATTTCCAGCATATGTCAGTTTTTCTTGAAAATATGAATTTTTAGCTTTTGATATTATGCTATTTAAGGAGTTTCTGTAACTTTGTAATAGTTAGCATCAATTCTGTTTTTTTTTCCATAAAAAATAAAATAAATAAAATAAATACCCCCTCAAGCAGCTGCTTGCCACAGAGGTCTGACAGGAGCCTGTCAGTTTATATGCCATAGTAGAAGATCTGTGAAGATGGCAGGACCTCAGAAGAAAAACGACACACATATCCATGCCTTACCCGGGGCTCGAACCCAGGTCCTTTAGATTAATAGCCAAGCGTGCTAACCACTTAATCTATGTAAATGATTTCGGTACCATATTGACTTAATAAGTTCTGTGGTTATCCACGGTTTTAAATTTTTGAGTTTTTTATTCACATTTCTCTTTACTGTAGCTTTTTTAACTAATTTTTTAAAGTCCTCAAAGAAATGGTCAAAAACCTTATTTACGTCATAATAATTTTGTATATGATTCCAACTATAGTCCTTGAAGCCTTGTTGTAATTTCACTTTGTCCGTGTAAATAATTGACTGTATTGACTCCTTAGTTTGACTGACACATTTGAAGTTGTTGAAGAAAAGGTGAAATAAATCATATAATGATCTGTGATGTCAGTAGTTACAATATAGGCACAACAAGAAAAAGAACTTATTTTCCTTATGAATAAATGATCTATACAAGTTTGTGATTGCGATCTCGTAATCCCCGTAATATAATTTGACAAGTTGTATAGAGTCATAAGATCTAAATAACTATTTATATGTTCTGTAGATTTTGAAATATCCAAGTTTATATCTCCGGTAAGAATAATATTACGATCTGGAAGTTTATCGACATGTTGAAACAATTCTTCAATGAATTTTATTTCTTCACCTCCAATGTAACGATAAATCGACAATAAGACTACCGACATTGTCGAATTCAATTGAATTTTTAATGCAATAACTTCGGCTGAGTTCATTTCGAAATCTAACTCAGAAGCACACCAATGCTGCTTGATGTAAACCACAATTCTACCAGATCTGTTAAAATATCTACAGTTAAAAAATCCTTTGTATCCCTCAATATGATATAAAGATGTTTCATTGTCAGGTATCCAAATCTCAGAAACGATTATTACATCCGGTTTACAATTACTCTTTTCTTATCAATGCCAAAAACACATCAAAATTCGCTCGTAAACTTCTGATATTCAAATGAATAAAACTAATTCCTTTTTTGAAATCAGAATGGATCAGTTTAAGTTCTTCGAGGTCAATATAAATACCCGATGTTCCTTTCATTTTATGGCTAGAAAAAAATTAACCAAAGCAAAAAATCAAAAACGCATTTTAAGGAACTTAATAGCGCATCAGATATTAATTAAGTTTGCCTCATTGTCAATTCTGATGGCATATGAGTCTTCGTTTTTCCTTAGGAATATTTTTCCCAATTTAATCCTTACATATTTATATTTAAATTCCTTTTGAAGAGCTTTGACTTTATAGAGTAATCTCTTCCTTTCTATTGTTAATTGCTCATTTATGTAAAATGGTTTCTCTTCCATTTCTTCATTTAGCGAATTTAGAAATAACTTCTTCCCTTTTCTTTTCCCGTCTAACCACTTATTTCTGAGGTCTTCGTTCTTAAACTCTATTACAATATTACCAGGTTTATCAGCATTACGAGACTGAACCCTTTTAATTAATTTTATATCCTCTTGTTTCTGGGGAATTTGTAATATAGTAGACACCTTATTTACAATTAATTGTAAATTCTCCTGCGGTTGTTGAGGTATACCAACAATCTCTAGATTTTTTTAATGCATCTTGTCTTAAATCATTAATCTTAGACTCTAATACGTTAATTTGTTTTTTCAACAAAAATACATTTTCCTTAGTTTTGTCAAGATCAGACCTATGACATTTAAGCTCATTTAAAATTAATTCATTTTCCTTTACGAAGTCATCTATTTTTTTTACTACAAAATTCAACAGATCTAAGTATATCAACATTTTGTTGATTAATTCTTTTTTCAAACTCTGCGAATTCTTTCCTAATTTCCAATTTAAAAATATTAATAAGCTCCTCTTTTAAATTATGATCAGAAGAATCCATAAAGCAACTTGGCTTACCATTGTTCACAGAATGGTTATCTTCATTTCCCATAGATGGCTGCACATGTTCCACTTCACTTGTAGATAGGGGACCGCCCATCGTTGAGGTAACTCTTTTCTTCTTACAATTATTACATACCCATTTGCTTCTTCTGTCTACTGACATATTTCTATAAACCTCGAGTCTTATCCCCACACATCCAATATGAAAAGTAGCTTTACATGAACCATAACACTCTAAATATTCCTTTTTTAAATCTCCATCCTTACTACACACCTTACAAGTAAATTCCAGTTGTCAATCAAAATGCTTTAAAAATTGTATATCTAAGATATATAAGTTTGTAGTCTAATTAAAATGTCTTTTCTTTCATGTCATATGTCACAAAAGCAAAGAATGCAACTGTTATTACACTATAGTCAAAATTTTTATTTCATAAACAACTTTCATTGCCGTCCCATGGCCGAGTGGTTAGCGCGCTTGGTTACTGATCTAGGGGACTTGGGTTCGAGTCCCGGGTAAGGCATGGATGTATGTGTCGTTTTTCTGCTGAGGTCCTGCCATCCTCTCAGACCTTCTACTGTGGCATATAAACTGACAGGCTCCTGTCAGACCTCTGTGGCAAGCAGCTGCTTGAGGGGGTATTTATTTATTTTATTTTTATTTATAAACAACTTTAATTATTAACAAGAGCGCTCATGGTATCAGACGTTTTGGATCCCTAGGAAACATGGATGTTTTTCTGATGTTATCCAGCCCTAGGTACAACATTGTAACTCTTTCTAAACCTGAAAAAAAAAAGACATGAAAATATATGATCACTAAAAGTATATTTCTATAAATAGTAACAGCAAAAATATAAAAACTTCCTAGCAATCTATTATATACTTTAGATCTTGTCTTTATCTGTCTTTGAGAACTCTTTTCAAATGGTAAGAGCCAGAATGATCAAATTTCATCTACAGTTTCATCTGATTGTAACTTAGTGCACTGTGATGGTTTCGATGGCATTATATTAAGCCCTCCCCCATAATTTGAGTGTGGAGGGTGAGAGGGTTAAGGTGAAAAGTGAGAGGGTAATCCTGACCCATCACAGCTAGGAACCTGATTACTAGGGTGACTGACAAGTCTGTGCCTTTTTCGCCATGCAAAATGTGCAAGGCAACACTGCGTTCCATTTACATACACCTGAGCGAAATACCAAGGGGAAAGTAAAAAGTCACTGTCTCATTCCATAATACAGATATTCTGTCTTGATTTCCATCATTAGAAATGTTGTACAATAAGTGAGTTAGGATTGAAATTCGTGCAACTGAAATTCATTACTAGAAAGAAAAAAGATTAAAAGCTATGAGGCTGGATTGTTGGGGTTTTATGGCGCATTGGCTACTTAGGTCATAATGCACTAGCTACAAGGCATACCAAAATATTCGAGTGAATTAAATGTCCTATGCACTCAGATTAAAAAGTAATGCTGCATGTCCACATTGGAAATTGAAAGAAAGCAACAACACAATTACAGATGATAAATATGGTAGGTACAGAATAGTTTTTTTTATTTAACAAAAGGATAGGTATTGTAATGGTCCACCTTTACGACAGGGAATGCATATGCACTTATCGTAATGAAACTTTGGGGATTAGCCTTCTGGTGTTGTGGATTAAGTCATTGCCTCTTCAGCCGTACTTGCTGTATTGCCTTGGGAGTCCCTCATTTCGGTATGATGCGTTCTCTTCTCCGAGTGGAGCTGCCTAAGACTGATAAAACAGTGATATTTGGATGGCGTTCTGTTCTACGCTAGTTTTAATTAATGATTTGAATCCAGTTCTTGGTTTCCTGCTATGTGTCTAGATGGTAGCATGGATTAAAGGTGATGAGTAAAGACAGATGACATAAGACAGGTTCCGGAGATGACATGGTTATGGGTTTGCATGCGAAACCTGTCAATCCAAATAGTTCCACAAGTGTTCTATGGGATTGAGGTAAGGCGATTTCGCCAGCCAAGAGGGAACAGAGACATCACCATCGTGTGCCTGGAACCAGACACACACCACTTTAGCGACATAATTAAAATTAAGCGACCAATAAATTAAGAATACCATATCCACCAAGGTAAACGTCCAACATGGAGGGATGCATGTGGTCAGCGAGGATGGACAGGTAGTTATTAGTGTTCAGGGACCCATCCAGTGGTACCAGAAGTCCCAGGTCATCCAGGAAAACATCCCCCAGACATGTACACTGCCACTGCCAGCCTGTACTTGACCGACAAATGTGTCCGGGTGTTGGTTCTCATATGTCTGACACTGTATCCACCACCATCCGTCACCTCTGGGGAGTAGAAACCTCAATTCAACGGAGAAGAAAACCTTTTCCCACTCTTTCACTGTCCAATGACGGTAGTCCCCTGTGAACTGCAGACGTCATTGCTGATGGACCTTGGTTAACATGGGAGCCTTTATGCAGCATTGACTCCGGAAATCCATGCATAGCAGTGTTCGCTACACTGTTACCAGGGATACACAACTGGATGTCCCAGCGTTCATTTGAGTGGTCAATTGCTGCACTGTTGTGCATAAATGGTAGATAGGTAGTCACTGGAAGGAGAGTTATGCACCAATTCCCTCTGATGAAGCATAGAACCGGACAGGCCTGGCACCTAATATCCCACTCCACCTTCTCGTGGAGCAGACCGTTAGTACCTTTCAAAGAGATACTCTCTTCTGGAAGTGAATGGAAGTGGAGGGCTGCCAGATTAAAGTGGCCTACTGATCTGGACAATCATGGCTACTGAGCCATGATTGGATCTGAGCCAGATTATGGCACTGAGCTTGATTATCGATCCTAAATTTGCTGCACTGGTGGGCTTCTGTGGAGGGAAAATCTTCCGCTGTGTTTTCTGTTTGTGGGTTGACAGCCTGAAGTGAATAGATTCACAGGATATGTTTTTCAGCTGGTGGATAAACCTGAGCAGAGGTCATCGCAGGCACCTGAACTCTTTGCTTCTACTGGCATCGTCAAATTCTACATTGGAGGAAGTCTTCCAGTGTAGATGGCTTCAGTCTTTAGTGGTGGGGGAATGGGTCTTTGTCCCATGTCTTCGATTAGGGGGCTGTTTGATATTGTCGGCATTCCCTCTCTCAATAAACATAGTTTCTTTAAACATCACACTAACCATTTTCTCTCCATAGGTAGTTGGAATGTGAGGACTCTGCACAGAGCTTTTTCTCCTGATGTCCTCACACAAGAATTCCACCATTATAATTTAGATATTCTCGGCTTGCAAGAGACCAGATGGACAGATAAAGGTCAGATTCTTAAAAATAATCTGAAATTTCTCCTTTCAGGGAAATAATAATAAAAATAAATACCCCCTCAAGCAGCTGCTTGCCACAGAGGTCTGACAGAGCCTGTCAGTTTATATGCCATAGTAGAAGGTCTGAGAGGATGGCAGGACCTCAGCAGAAAAACGACACACACATCCATGCCTTACCCGGGGCTCGAACCCAGGTCCAAGGCGTGGGTCTCCTTCTCAGCAGACACGCTTAGTGATTCTCATCTAGGATATAAGTGCATTAACGAAAGGTTTCTTACAGTAAAATTTCATTAAGACTTGAATGTTATCTGCTGTTATGCCCCCACTGAGGATGCCAATGAGGATGAGAAGGATAGGTTTTACGGACAACTTAGAATATTTTGAATTCTGTCAAGAAAGGAGATATTACCCTTGTTCTAGGTCACTTCAATGACAAAGTTGGTACTGACTCTGACATTTGGGGAGGAGTGATATGCCCTTTCGGTATTGACAGCTGCAGTGGCACCTAACAATTATTACAAACACCATGACATACCTAGGTACACATGGGTTTCACCTGATGGGCTGCATAAGAATATGATTGATTATATATTAATTAACAGCAAATGGCCTAGTTCTGTTAGGAATACCAGGTAATATAGGGGAGTTGAAATTGGATCTGACCATTACCTTGTTAAAAGTGTCTTGCAACTTAAACTTGAAAAGTGTTGTGCTAGGGTTAAAAAATTTAACTATACTACTGAAACTGTAAACGACCCTGTTATGGCTAAAGCTTACCATGATAGGTAACTTAGTCATTATGACAGCCATGGTTTGCTTACTACTGAAGTTGTGGAAGAATGGAACCATTTTAAACAGGCTTTTTTGCAAATTAACAGTACTCTTTTAGGGAAAAAGGATCAGAGGAGACAAAATTATTTGAGTGATATGGCACTTGAGCTTATTTCAGAAATAAAGAACTGCAGGAATGTCCTTAATAAATACCCTACTAGTCCTAATAGAAAGTATTACACAGAGCTTGATAAACATGTAAAGGATCAGTTAGCTGCTGTTTAGAATATTTGGCTGACCAAGCTGAGGAAGCAGTTAGTCAGCACAACAGCAGAGAGCTGTACCGGATAGTTAATATTTTGTGTGGTAGAAAACGGACAGGTATACAGGGATTGAAGGATAAACAAGGTGGGGATTCTGTCATGGCTAGGTGGGTTGAGCATTTCAGTGATGTTCTAAACAATGCGGTTAGTTCTACTCCCATTGTTTGTAATGATGATAGATGCATTGGTGGCTTTAATGTTGGCCCTATTATGCAATCTGAAGTTATTTTGGCTATTTCTAAACTTAAAGTACATAAATCCCAAGGGTAGATTAAATTACTACGGAAATGCTAAGAGGTGGGAATGTTTCTGTTACCACATGGATGACTGAAATTTTGAATATCTTTTATGATAAAGGCATGGTTCCTAAGGATTTTACCAGAGCTATTATTATCCCTAGTTTCAAAAAAGGTGATCGCAGTTCTTGTGATATCTATAGGGGTATCAGTCTACTCTCTGTTCCAGGGAAAATTCTTTCCATGATTGTGCTTAATAGAATTAGGAATCTGGTTGACAGGCAATTGCGTGATGAGCAATGTGGATTCAGAAGTGATAGGAGATGTGTGGATCAGATATTTTCACTTAGGCAGATTCTTGAGAAATGTTTAGAGTTTCAGAAACCTTTGGTTGCTAGCTTTGTTGATTTCAAAAAGGCTTTCGACTCTGTTGATCGTCATAATATGTGGTTGATTGTGAAATCATATGGTATACCAGACAAGTTAGTTAACATAATGAAAACTCTCTGTAATAACATTGAGTTGTGTGTGAGAGTTGGTAAGTCTTGTAACAATTGGTTTATCATTACTTCTGGTGTTCGACAAGGGTGCATTTTGTCTCCTTTTCTCTTTAGTTTCGTTCTTGATTATGTTATGCAAAATTCGCTTCAAGGGAAAGATTTCGGCCTTAAATGGGCTGGAGATACGAAAATGTCTGATTTAGATTATGCTGATGATTTACCCTTTTGGCAAATGATGTTGATGAGATGAACTCTTTCATTCGAGCTGTTGATGAAACTGGTAGTAGAGTAGGTTTGGTTATAAACAGAGAAAAAACTAAAGTGATGGAAATTGGTCAGGCAGGCTGTGGTTCAGTTAATCTGTGTGGTTGAAGTTTTGAGCATGTGTAACTTTTTAATTATCTTGGGAGCTATGTATCAGATAATGGTGATGTGCGGCATGAGATAAACAGATGGATAGGGATTGCTGCTGGGACTTTTAAGAATCTATGGAGCGTGTGGAGAAATAGGTGTATACACCTAAAGACTAAAATTAGACTGTATAATAGTTTGGTTTTTCTAGGGTTAGTTATGGTAGTTAAACTTGGACACTTTGTAAACATGATAACAGAAAACTAAAGGCTTACACAGTATCTTGGGCATTAAGTGGTTCAACTTGTAACTAATGATGAGGTTAGACAAAGGAGTCAGCAACCTCCTTTAAGCAGCATATTGTGCAGAGAGAGACTCTGTTGGTTTGGTCATGCTGCTCGTATGGATAATTATAGATTGGTGAATAGGGTTATGAACAGTGTGCCCAAATGCCTCAGAAAGAAGGGGAGACCTAGGATGCCATGAACTGACAATGTCAAACAGGACCTTGTTAGAATTGGTGTGCAGTGGTCAGATGCAGTTGATGTTGCATAGGACAGACTTGCTTGGAGAACTAAACTGCACTGTCTGGTTGGATCTCTGTAGTCCATGGCTGCTTGATGATGATGATGGTGGTGATGGTGATGTGTGTCGATTACCCTTTACCAGTCGACATTCTTCTCTGGGTCAATGGCCTTTGGAGCTGCACAGTTATGACTTTTGGAGGAACTCGGTGTGCCAGCAGTCCTTTCTTGGTACACCCTTACTACAGCACCTGGCGAACAGCCCACGAAGTCTGCTGTTTCCGAGATGTTTTTACCCTTTGCGCAGGTGCCGATGATCATTCCTTTTTGAATGTCCATCAAATCAATACCTCTGTCCATTGTTCTCACGTTATGCACAATGGCTCATCTGTCCTGGCCGGCCGCTTATATCTCCTTGTGGTCGACCTTGTCATGTGCACTCTGTGACGTGCCTTGGCCGGTACACTGTTATTCCGTGGGTTAACCAATATTTGTTTAGTCTCATCTGTAATACACACAGCTTGAGACTTCTGAATAGCATTTTTAAAATCTTTATCAATGTCAGTACTTATTCTGTTACAAACAGCAATTTCAGAACAATTTAAAATAAATTCTTTTAATGTAAACTCATCCTGTTTGGTTCAGTGTAACTTGATGAAGCCAATAAGTTTGTTTCTTTTCAGATTCTAAGATTTGAGTCACTGATACATTATAGTTTTCACCACTCATTTGCCGAAAGCATCTAAATCTATTCTCTAAGTTATTGGTTTGAGAATTTCGAAAAAATGCACATTTAGGTTTGAAAACTATAAAGGTGTAGGAGCATAATTTTAGCAGCATTTCTGTGGTGTGTCTTAATGTAAAACATATTTCTTGTGATAATTTTCCAAACTGCTTAGAAGTAGAAAAACCAGAAACTACAATGACTTTCCAGTTATCCGACCGTAAATTGAATTTTTCAAGATACTTCAAGGCATTGTCATGTTCAATTCTTGTGGGATCACAGAATGGATCAAAAAGATTTCTTCCTTTTAAGGATCTTTAATATTCACTATTTTCCACAACTTACAAATGATGTTCCAGAATTGAATGGTGCCAGAAAAAGAGATTTTATGTTGAGAAGCAAACTGTGAAAGGGCAATAGAGGCACTAACAAAAGCATGTTTCGTCCAACTTTCAAAACTGTTCCATCATTTCTTGAAACAAAATTAAACATTATAACTAAATTATCATTAAAGTGGTGAACACAAACTACAGAACATTCTGATGGGGTGAAATTATCTCTGCGGAAGGCTTTCAGACACTTTTCTCTTTGGGAAATTTGAATGTTGTAGTGTTTTTGCTTCCTCCAGACTTGCAATTCGATTTGCAACCTGGGACACAACACATTCGTGGCATATATAATAAAATTGATGAATATTAAAATTTAAAGCTAAGAAATCAATTTTGTACATCAGGGATGCAAAACGTCTTGCCAAATGTTACAACATGCTTTCAAACACCTTGTGAGTTCCTGCAAACACAATACTCCCTCCCCTCAAGTTTTGTTTCAGAAAATTTTAGAGTGACCTAACAGTATTTTCTTAAGAAAAACAAAAAGTTCTATGAGTAAATTTGTTTAACAACCCTGCTGCACATATATTGTAGAAAGCAGTAGAAACACTAACACATTAATTTTATATGAATTTATGAAATGTAAACAACCGAAGAGCACCAGACGATTCAGATTTTTATAATCTTTAATGAATCAAAAAAGTAATAATAACAGCAAGTAATAATAACACATGTTTGGGCTTTATCTATAAGCCTGTGTCATGGCTGCCAATGGTAGGGGAATCGAAGTCCTATCTCTAGTATTACTACCTCAATAGGGACGTCATGAATTTTGAAGCTTGTTCTTTTTTCTACCCTTTTACTTCAAGCGACCCTTTTTGGTTTTCATTTAACCTTTACTTTGGGCCAAGATTTCTACATTTTCATTAACCATAAAAACAAAATAAAGTTGTGAATATCCCAAACTATTGTTTTTGTCGATGATAAAGAGAAACGAAGGTGACGAGAGAACGTCAAACCGAAATTAACAAATTGTTTTCTTCTGAAGAGAAAGAAGTAAACAAAGGGAGCAAAGTAACCAACGTGCTAGAAGTTAAGCATATTTTGCCTTCATAAGGTACTTGGGCAGTTAGTATTTATATATAAACTGTGAAAGATGGGAAAAGAAAGTGAGTCTGAGGAGAAAGGGTAAGTGAAATAAGCTATGATGGTAGTGTCAACCTTATGATTGTGCAACGCGACTAGAATGTAGCTTCTAGCTTATACGTTAAACCGGCAACGACCAGGATTGGATTGTTTTACCTCTGAGCGGCACTTTTTTGCACACCATGGGCTAAATGGCCAGGCCACAAGGACCCCGAAGGCTCAGAGAAGGTTGGGGGAGGGGACCCACTGGAACAGCTGTTGGGAGACAGATGGTAGCCTCCCGTCAAGGCCATCCAGCGTGTTCTTTAACGTGCACAGGGTATGGCTCTCCCGCACACGGGGCCACGGCTTAACGTCCCATCCGACGGACGGCGGTCTTTCCAAGCCCATCGGTGTCCCCTACTGACCGTGGGCAGGGCGGGGAAATTTTGCGGAGATAAATCTCAACGCTGACCCAGCTGGGACTCGAACCTGGGAACTACAGATTACGAGCCTGGCGCGCTACCGACTGAGCCACCCCCGCCCCCGCACCGACCAGGAAGCTACGTGTTGCTAGATGAGGTGATTACTTTCTAAATTTGTCTTATGACTCCTGGGGTATTATTGTTCTAAAATTAAAGGATACCTTTTTTTGTAATTCTCTCTCTAACCATTTGTTACTTTTCGTTTATCGTTTGTGCATTTGTCAAACGATTGTTCTACCATATCTTTCGAACGTGAGGCACAAACAATGATTTTTGTGTCGAATGAAAGCCTGTGATGCCGGGAGTGTCATAAATACCCCCTCAAGGAGCTGTTTGCCACAGAGGTCTGACAGGAGCCCATCAGTTTATACGGGGTAGGTCTGAGAGGATGGCAGGACCTCAGCAGAAAAACGATGCATGCCTTATCCAGGGCTCGAACCTAGGTCCCTTAGATAAGTAGCCAAGTGCGCTAACCACTCAGCCATGGGACGGATGGGAGTGTCATAGGCTATAAAAAAAATAACCCTCCCCCCCCATGCTCTCTTACTCCCTAAAAGGAGGAATTAGAAAAGGATTACTCCACTAGATCTCCAGAAAGCAAGTGCCAAAAGTAACAAATTATGCTTGAAATGAATGATTGGTTGCATGGTGAATGTTACAGGTTAAAACATTTCTACACCCCCCTCTTCTCCCTAAAAAGCAAGATATATGAAAACTATTGTTCTGCTGTATCTTTCAAACTCAAGGATCCAAAGTGACAAGCTGTGCATCAAATGAAAGTGTGTGGCACGGGAAATATAGGCATTGTATGATGACCCCAGTCAGGTGTTGAAGTATGATTTACTCACAAATAAGTGAATTGGCAACCCTTGGCTGCCTTATTTTTTATTCCACATAACAAAATGGTGCTATTCGATGATTCCTACAACCCTCAAGACCTTAACCCAAACAGATTTCCAGGAAAAAGATTTTTTTTTTTACCATGGTAATAACTCGAGTGTGCGTCAAACCAGTACCATGATAATGGTACTTTCTGTTGTAAATAAACACAACATAACAAATAAACCTGCGATTTCCTTCCCCCCCCCTAAGAAACAGCTTCACAATCGTGAATTACTAAAAAAATAAAAATTATCAGAAAAAAATAAACACAGAATTGCCTTCCCACATAGTACAAATTCCTACAATCTTCCCCATTCTTCTCCCTCCACTCCATAAATATATTTTCACAAACTAAACTCAACTAATAAATCAAGCCACACATACAAAAATTTACCTAAATCACCAGAATTAATCAAATTGAACATAAATCTCAAAACCAAAAAATATTGAACAATGCACCACTGATCAGCATTATAAAAAAAGCCCCCGAAATTAAATATCAAAGACAACGCATACCAAACAAATAAAAACATCGTAAACTGCACTGCTGATCAAAATTATAAAAAAAGCCTCCAAAACTAAATGTCATCGGAGACAACACATCTCAAAGAACAAGAAAATTGGAAATAACCCATTTTAATTATAAAAAAAAAAACCCAAAACCAAATCTTGTCAAAGACAACACATCTCAAAGAATGAGAAAATCAGAAACAGGTATAGCCTATGGAAGTGTTATAGGCTATAAAAAATATAAATCTGCTGATTCAAATTATAAAAAACACTCCTAAACCAAATAATACCTTTGAAGACAACAAAAAACCCATGTACCCCCACATCGTATAGTTGAAAGAATATTCCCTTAAATTGCTCATTAATCTACATTAACTGCCATTTAAAAAAACTGCTGAAATTCAGCAAAAACTGCCATTTTTCAACACTTAAAATTCTTTATTACTCAAAATTTCTGTATAAAAAAAGCTACTCTACTCTTCCAGATATTAACAGTTGATCATATCAGTACCTTTAAAAAATTCCTAAATATCTAACAAAATAATATATCACTATAATACACTAACAATAACATGTACTATACATGACCGTGAACAATACACTGACCAGTGAATCTATTTGCCTTAAGTTCCCAGAATATTAATCATTGGTAATTATTTAGTATAGTTACTTTTCAACAAAGTGTTTTGCAGAAATGGTAAAATTTTCCTTAATTGCAGAACTGCAGTTCTATTTTTTTAAAGATTTGCATTGTTTTTTTTATGGTATATTTACCTTTTATGATGTGATGATGCTACAGACCATAGCAGAGCAGATATATCCAGCAACAAAATGGTAATGCATAATAATTTTTATATTATTTCCATTAGTGTTTGATCATACTGCCTTATTGCTGTTATATTTTACTTACATGTAATAAAGTTTTATTAAATTTATGATATGTATGTACACTGATTTCATTGTTATTAAGTCAAAGTTAAGTCAAACTATCTACTTTGCTAAATAATCAAGTTTACATAATTCCAGAGGAATGGAAGCTATCTTTTATCAACTCTTCCTAGGTTCAGCTGTTTTTTTTCACTCTGATCAGGAAAAAAAATTAACTTCAAATTTTTTTTTTTGCCAAAATAAGTAATGAAAGGAATTACGGCATGTTATATATGCCAAATTAAAAAGCTTTTCATTCTAGATTTTCTGAAAATAAAATATTTAACAAAAAAGATGACTAATTTTAAAATTAAAGCTATTTATTTTTAATTTTCGCACTGTGTACTTCTACTCTAATTTTTGATGACTAGTTTTATTTTAATGGGACTTTTTTAGAGTCACATAGTAAAAAAAATGCATCTGGTAGCACAAAATAAAAAAAAAGAACACTAATAGACATAAATTATTATAATGCACGTGAATAGAAAGGCTATTTATTTCTGAATAGCAAAAAAAAAAATTGTTTAAAGTAAACATTTCTTTAAACAATTTTTTTTTTGCTATTCAGAAATAAATAGCCTTTCAGAAAAAATTCAGAAAAAAAAAATTGTTTAAAGTAAACCATTTCTTGGTCTGTAAATGGTAGCTAGGTAGTCACTGGAAGGAGAGCTATGCACCAATCCCCTGTGATGATGCATAGAACCGGCCAGGCCTAGCACCTAATGTCCGACCCCGCCTTCTCATGGCGCAGACCGTTAGTACCTTTCGAAAGAGATACTCTCTTGTGGAAGTGAACGGAAGGGGAGGGCTGCCAGATTAGTGTGGCCTACTGATCTGGACAACTATGGCTACTTTTCTTTTTTTTTTCTACCCTGCTGAGGAGTGGTCAACCACACAGGGTCCTGATGCTGACCACATAAACCCACTGGACTGGACAGATATATGGCTCTGAGCTTGATTATGGATCCTGATTTTGCTGCACTGGTGGGCTTCTGTGGAGGGAAAATCTTCCGCTGTGTTTTCTGTTTGTTTGTGGGTTGACAGCCCCAAGTGAATAGATTCACAGGATATGTTTATCAGCTGGTGGATAATCCTGAGCAGAAGTCATCGCAGGCACCTGAACTCTTTGCTTCTATTGGCATCGTCAAATTCTACATTGGAGGAAGTCTTCCAGTGTAGATGGCTTCAGCCTTTAGTGGTGGGGGAACGGGTCTTTGCCCCATGTCTGCGATTAGGGGGCTGTTTGATATTGTCGGCATTCCCTCTCTCAATAAACATAGTTTCTTTAAACATCCCACTAACCATTTTCTCTCCATAGGTAGTTGGAATGTGAGGACTCTGCACAGAGCTTTTTCTCTTGATGTCCTCACACAAGAATTCCACCATTATAATTCAGATATTCTCGGCTTGCAAGGGACCAGATGGACAGATAAAGGTCAGATTCTTAAAAATAATCTTAAATTTCTCTTTTCAGGGAGGGACGACAATAAGCATCACCAAGGCGTGGGACTGCTTCTCAGCAGACACGCTAGTGATGCTCTTCTAGGATATGAGTGCATTAATGAAAGGTTTCTTACAGCAAAATTTCATACAAGCGTTAAAGACCTGAATGTTATCTGCTGTTATGCCCCCACTGAGGATGCCGATGAGGACGAGAAGGATAGGTTTTATGAACAACTTCAGGATATTTTGAATTCTGTCAAGAAAGGAGATATTACCCTTGTTCTTGGTGACTTCAATGCCAAAGTTGGTACTGACTCTGACCTTTGGGGAGGGGTGATTGGCCCTTTTGGTATTGGTAGACACATGGGTTTCACCTGATGGGCTGCATAGGAATATGATTGATTATATATTAATTAACAGCAAATGGGCTAGTTCTGTTAGAAATACCAGGGCATATAGGGGAGCTGAAATTGGATCTGACCATTACCTAGTTAAAAGTGCCTTGCAACTTAAACTTAAAAAGTGTTGTGCTAGGGTTAAAAAATTTGCTTTTAATACTGAAGCTCTGAAAGACCCAGGTATAGCCAAAGCTTACCATGATAGGTTACTTAGTCATTATGACAGTCATGGTATGCTTACTACTGAAGTTGAGGAAGAATGGGATCATTTTAAACAGGCTTTTTTGGACACTAACAGTACTCTTTTAGGAAAAAAGTGGCAGAAGAAACATAATTATCTGAGTGATAAGGCACTTGAGCTTATTTCAGAAAGAAAGAACTGCAGGAATGTCCTTAATCAATACCCTACTAGTCCTAATAAGAAAGCATTACAGAGAACTTAATAAACGTGTAAAAGATCAGTTAGCTGCTGATAAGAATCTTTCGCTTCATGGTTTGGCTGACAAAGCTGAGGAAGCAGTTAGACAGCACAACAGCAGAGAGCTGTACCAGATAGTTAATGTTTTGTGTGGTGGAAAATGGACAGGTATACAGGGATTGAAGGATAAACAAGGTAATGTTATAGAAGGTGAGGATTCTGTCATGGCTAGGTGGGCTGAGCATTTCAGTGATGTTCTGAACAATGCAGTTAGTTCTATTCCCATTGTTTGCAATGATGATAGATGCATTGGTGGCTTTAATGTTGGCCCTATAACACAATCTGAAGTTATTTTGGCTGTTTCTAAACTTAAACTTCATAAATCCCCAGGGGTAGATGAAATTACTACAGAAATGCTTTGAGCTGGAAATGTTTCGGTTACCACTTGGATGACTGAAATTCTGAATATCTTTTATGATAAAGGCATGGTTCCTAAGGATTTTACCAGAGCTATTGTTATCCCTATTTTCAAAAAAGGTGATCACAGTTCTTGTGATAACTATAGGGGTATTAGCCTACTCTCTGTTCCAGGTAAAGTTCTTTCCATGATTGTGCTTAATAGAATTAAGAATCTGGTTGACTGTCAATTGCGTGATGAGCAATGTGGATTCAGAAGTGGTAGGGGATGTGTGGATCAGATATTTTCACTTAGGCAGATTCTTGAGAAATGTTTAGAGTTTCAGAAACCTTTGGTTGCCAGCTTTGTTGATTTTAAAAAGGCTTTCGACTCTGTTGATCGTCATAATATGTGGTTGATTGTGAAATCATATGGTATACCAGACAAGTTAGTTAACATAATGAAGGCTCTCTATAATAACACTGAGTCATGTGTGAGAGTTGGTATGGCTTGTAGCAATTGGTTTAGCATTACTTCTGGTGTTCGACAAGGGTGCATTTTGTCTCCTTTTCTCTTTAGTTTGGTTATTGATTGTTATGCGAAATTCACTTCAAGGGCAAGATTTTGGCCTTAAATGGGCTGGAGATACAAAAATTTCTGATTTAGATTATGCTGATGATTTAGCCCTTCTGGCAAATGATGTTGATGAGATGAACTCTTTCATTCGAGCTGTTGATGAGACTGGTAGTAGAGTAGGTTTGGTTATAAACAGAGAGAAAACTAAAGTGATGAAAATTGGTCAGGCAGGCTGTGATTCAGTTAATCTGAATGGTTGCAGTCTTGAGCAGGTGTCACAGTTTAATTATCTTGGGAGCTATGTAACAGATAATGGTGGTGTGCGGCATGAGATTAACAGACGAATAGGAATTGCTGCCGGGACTTTTAAGAATCTATCGAGAGTGTGGAGAAATAGGCGAAATACACCTAAAGACTAAAATTAGACTGTATAATAGTTTGGTTCTTTCTAGGGTTAGTTATGGTAGTCAAACTTGGACACTTTGTAAACAAGATAACAGGAAACTAGATGCCTTTGATTCCAGATGCTTATGCAGTATCTTGGGCATTAGGTGGTTCAACTTTGTAACTAATGATGAGGTTAGGCAAAGGAGTTTGCAACCTCCTTTAAGCAGCATATTGTGCAGAGAGAGACTCCGTTGGTTTGGCCATGTTGCCCGTATGAGTAATTATAGATTGGCGAATAGGGTTATGAACAGTGTGCCTAAAGGCCTCAGAAAGAAGGGGAGACCTAGGATGCGGTGGGCAGACAATGTCAAACAGGACCTTGTTAGAATTGGTGTGCAGTGGCCAGATGCAGTAGATGTAGCTCAGGATAGACTTGCTTGGAGAACTAAATTGCACAGTCTGGTTGGACCTCCGTAGCCCATGGCTGCTTGAGGATGATGATGATGATGAAACATTTCTTCCATTTTGTAATTTTTTCTCTGTACCATACTTGAGAAAAGTTCAGGCTTGTTGTAGAGTCCAGTAAATAAGTCAACTTTAGAATACTTTTAATAAATAACTAATCAACAGAAATAGGTCATGCTATATACCAAATTAAAGAGAATTTAAATCAGAATTTTATTGAAATAAAAAATATGAACATTGTAGTAACATATTAATTTTAATAACACTTTTTAAAGTGGTAGGCCTGTAAATGGTAGCTAGCTAGTCACTGGAAGGAAAGCTATGCACCAATTATCTGTGATGATGCATAGAACCGGCCAGGTCTTGCACCTAATATCCAACCTTACCTTCTTGTGGTGCAGGCTCTTTGTACCTTTCAAAAGAGATACTCTCTTTTGGAAGTAGAGGAAAGGGGAGGGCTGCCATATTAGTGTGGCCTACTGATCTGGACAACTATGGCTACTTTTCTTTTTTTTTCTACCCTGCTGAGGAGTGGTCAACCACACAGGGTCCTGGTGCTGACCATATATACCAACCTGAACCAAATTATGGCTCTGAGCTTGATTATGGATCCTAAATTTCCTGCACTGGTGGGCTTCTGTGGAGGGAAAATCTTCCGCTGTGTTTTCTGTTTGTGGGTTGACAGCCCCAAGTGAATAGTTTCACAGGATATGTTTATCAGCTGGTGGATAATCCTGAGCAGAGGTCATCGTAGGCACCTGAATTCTTTGCTTCTACTGGCATCGTCAAATTCTACATTGGAGGAAGTCTTCCAGTGTAGATGGCTTCAGCCTTTAGTGTTGGGGGAACGGGTCCTTGCCCCATGTCTGCGATTAGGGGGCTGTTTGCTATTGTCAGCATTCCCTCTCTCAATAAACATAGTTTCTTTAAACATCCCACTAACCCTTTTCTCTCCATAGGTAGTTGGAATGTGAGGACTCTGCACAGAGCTTTTTCTCTTGATGTCCTCACACAAGAATTCCACCATTATAATTTAGATATTCTCGGCTTGCAAGAGACCAGATGGACAGATAAAGATCAGATTCTTAAAAATAATCTTAAATTTCTCCTTTCAGGGAAATAATAATAAAAATAAATACCCCCTCAAGCAGCTGCTTGCCACAGAGGTCTGACAGAGCCTGTCAGTTTATATGCCGTAGTAGAAGGTCTGAGAGGATGGCAGGACCTCAGCAGAAAAACGACACACACATCCATGCCTTACCCGGGGCTCGAACCCAGGTCCAAGGCGTGGGTCTGCTTCTCAGCAGACATGCTAGTGATGCTCTTCTAGGATATGAGTGCATTAATGAAAGGTTTCTTACAGCAAAATTTCAGACAAGCATTAAAGACTTGACTGTTATCTGCTGTTATGCCCCCACTGAGGATGCCGATGAGGATGAGAAGGATAGGTTTTACAGACAACTTCCGAATATTTTGAATTCTGTCAAGAAAGGAGATATTACCCTTGTTCTAGGTGATTTCATTGCCAAAGTTGGTAGACTCTGACATTTAAGGAGGAGTGATAGGTCCTTTTGGTATTGGTATCTGCAATGGAAATGGGCAACATCTCCTACAGGTAAGTAAACTCAATGGTTTCAGAATAACTAACACTTATTACAAACACCGCGACATACATAAGTACACATGGGTTTCACCTGATGAGCTGCATTAGAATATGATAAATAATATATTAATTAACAGCAAATGGGCTAGTTCTGTCAGGAATACCAGGTCATGTAGGGGAGCTGAAATTGGATCTGACCATTACCTTGTTAAAAGTGTCTTGCAACTTAAAATTAAAAGGTGTTGTGCTAAGGTTAAAAAAATTACTTTTAATTCTGAAGCTCTGAAAACCCAGTTGTAGCTAAAGCTTACCATGATAGCTTACTGTCATTATGACAGTCATGGTTTCCTTACTAATGAAGTTGAGGAAGAATGGGACCATTTTAAACTGACTTTTGTGCAAACTAAAAGTACTCTTTTAGGAAAAAAGGAGCAGAGGAGGCAAAATTATCTGAATGATAAGGCACTTGAGCTTATTTCAGAAAGAAAGAACTGCAGGAATGTCCTTAATCAATACCATACTAGTCTTAATAGAAAGCATTACAGAGAGCTTAATAAACGTGTAAAAGATCAGTTAGCTGCTGATAAGAATCTGGGTTGATGGTTTGGCTGATAAAGCCAAGGAAGCAGTTAGACAGCACAACAGCAATAGAGCTGTATCAGATAGTTAATGTTTTGTGTGGTCGAAAACAGACTGGTATATAGGATTGAAGGATAAAGTAAGGTTATAAAAGATGAGGATTCTCTCATGGCTAGGTGGGCTGAGCATTTCAGTGTTGTTCTAAACAATGTGGTTAGTTCTACTCCCATTGTTTGTAATGATGATAGATGCATTACTGAGTTTAATGTTGGCCCTATAATACAATCTGAAGTTATTTTGGCTGTTTCTAAACTTAAACTACATAAATTCCAAGGGTGGATGAAATTACTACAGAAATGCTTAGAACTGGGAATGTTGTTACCACTTGGATGATTGAAATTTTGAATATCTTTTATGGTAAGGAATGATTCCTAGGGATTTTACCTGAGCTATTATTATCTAGATGATGATAATCTAGATGCTTATGCAATATTTTCAAGAAAGGTGATTGCAGTTCTTGTGATAATTATAGGGGTATCAGCTTACTCTCTGTTCCAGGTAAAGTGCTTAATAGAATTAAGAATCTGGTTGATAGGCAATTGCGTAATGAGCAATGTGGATTGAGAAGTGGTAGGGGATGTGTAAATCATATATTTTCACTCAGGAAGATTCTTGAGAAATGTTTAGAGTTTCAGAAACCTTTGGTTGCTAGCTTTGTTGATTCCAAAAAGTCTTTTGACATTGTTAATCATCATAATTTGTGATTGATTGTGAGATCGTATGGCATACCAGACAAGTTAGTTGGAATAATGAAAGTTATAATAGCACTGAATCATGCGTGAGAGTGGGGGCAAGGTCAGTCAATAGCGTGCCAGACTCGTAATCTGCAGTTCAGAGGTTCATGTCCCAGCTGGGTCAGTGTTGAGATTTATCTCCACCAAATTCCCTGCCCTGCCCTGCCCACAGTCAGTAGGAGACACCGATGGGCTTGGAAAGGCCGTGTCCATTGGATGGACGTTAAGCTGTGGCCCCTTGTGTGGTAGAGTCATACCTTGTGCACATTAAAGAACATGCTGGATGGCCTTGATGCGAGGCTACCATCTGTTTCCCAACAGCTGTTCCAGTGGGTCCCCTCCCCCAACCTTTTCTGAGCCTTCGGGGTCCATGTGACCTGGCCATTTAGCCAATGGTGTGCAAAAAAGTGCCGCTCAGAGGCAAAACAACCCAACCCATGTGTGAGAGTTGGTAAGGCTTGTAGTAATTGGTTTAGCATTGCTTCTGGTGTTTTACAAGAGTGCATTTTGCCTCCTTTTCTCTTTATTTTGTTATTGATTTTGGTATGCGAAATTCACTGCAAGGGAAAGATTTTGGCCTTAAAAATGGTCTGGAAAATGCAAGTTTCTGATTTATCAACTAATAAATCAGCACTTTAGCGTTGATTTAAATTTTAGGGGAAAAATTGTCTTGAGCCGGGTGGGATACGAACCCACAACTTCCTGATAATATGTGAGGTGCTTTGGATCACTGAGCTACTGGCCGTCGATCAAGATCTCCTCTAATTAGTGCTATGAACATTTCTTTTATGTCGCATATATGCGCTATTTGGGGAAGTTTAGCCCTATTATTTATATTCTGCATACTTGTATTATTTATTATCTGCATACTTGTAATCATATGCTTTCATCTATTGGCAAGTTGAATGCCGTTTGTGGCTAACTGCCCCGAATAGCTCATATGTGTGACATAAAAGAAATGTTCATAGCGCTAATTAGAGGAGATCTTGATCGGCGGCCGGTAGCTCAGTGGTCCAGAGCACCTGGCATGTTATCAGGAGGTCGTGGGTTCATATCCCACCCAGCTCAAGACAATTTTTCCTCTAAAATTTAAATTGACGCTAAAGTGCTGATTTATTTGTTGATGTGGAATACGTCGAGTTTGTTTCTGATTTAGATTATGCTAATGATTTAGTCCTTTTGGCAAATGATGTTGATGAGATGAACTCTTTCATTCGAGCTGTTGATGAGACTGGTAGTAGGGTTTGGTTATATACAGAGAGAAAACTAAAGTGATGAAAATTGGTCAGGCGAGCTGTGATTCAGTTAATCTGAATGGTTGCAGTCTTGAGCAGGTGTTACAGTTTAATTATCTTGGGAGCTATATAACAGATGCTGGTGATGTGTGGCATGAGATTAACAGATGAATAGGGATTGCTGCTGAGACTTTTAAGAATCTATGGAGAGAGGAGAAATAGGTGCATACACCTAAAGACTAAAATTAGGCTGTATAATAGTTAGGTTCTTCCTAGAATTAGTTATGGTAGTGAAACTTGGACGTTTTTTAAACGAGGTAACAGTAAACTAGATACTTTTGATTCTAGATGCTTATGCAGTATCTTGGGTATTAGGTGGTTCAAATTTGTAACTAATGATGAGGTTAGGCAAAGTTGGCAACCTCCTTTAAGCATCATATTATGCAGAGAAAGACTGTTGGTTTGGCCATGTTGCCTGTATGGATAATTATAGATTGGCAAATAGGGTTATGAACAGTGTGCCTAAAGGCCTCAGAAGTGGTGGGGGGGAGCCCTGGGATGCAGTGGGCTGACAATGTCAAACAGGACCTTGTTAGAATTGGTGTGCAGTGGCCAGTTGTAGCTCAGGACAGATATGCTTGGAGAACTAAATTACACCATCTGTTTGGACCTCCATAGCCCATGGTTGATTGAGGAGAAGGAGGATGATGATACCGAAGAAATAGGTACACAATTCATAATTACTTCCAAAATTTTTTGGTTTTAAAACTAGAAGTTTTGTGTTAATTTTTTAGGAGATTTTCAAAAAGTTAAAGGAAAAATTTGTTGATAATAGTTCAAATCAAACTTGTGATTTAAACAGGTGATTGCTTCAATACAACATAATGTTAACAAACAAATCGACAATAACCTTATAGCGCTTTTAGAATATGGTAATCAGATGGCTTTATCATATTATTTATATTGTAGTTTAATAAAATATGCATCAAATGAAAAAAGAAAATATTTTTCAAACTTGAATTAATAAAAATAATAATAAATACCCCCTCAAGCAGCTGCTTGCCACAGAGGTCTGACAGGAGCCTGTCAGTTTATATGCCAGAGTAGGTCGTCTGAGAGGATGGCAGGACCTCAGCAGAAAAACGATACATACATCCATGCTACCCGGGGCTCGAACCCAGGTCCCTCAGATCAGTAGCCAAGCGTGCTAACCACTCGGCCATATTTTTAAAAGAAATATGTAAGAAAATTTTCAAACAGCAAGTTAAAAAAAAAATTGAAGTTTCAGGTATTGTACAAAAAAAATACAGATGTCCTTGAACCTGGAAGGGTTAACTTTGCACTCGAGAGGCAACCGTCAGTCGCCTCTTGGTTTGATGCAGCAACTCGAATGGTGACAATAACTCTTTTACAAACTGATATCTTTCCTCTTTACATTTTAGATGTGTAAATCTATTTTCTATGTGCACTTCATAGCACAGCATTGTGTTTAATTAAAATTATTATTTTAAACTTGGTCTGTTTTTAGTGGCTATAAAAATGGACCCAAATGATGAAATTAGTAGCAGTGAAGATGAGTTTGATTTTATGTTGTTGATTTATTTTTGTGTTGTATGATTCATTAACTTTTTAGCAAAATAACTTCGAGTTGCTACTTTCCTATAGCGAAAAAACCTTCAATTGCAACGGTTTAAACCGAAGAAAAGTCCTACTTTCTTGCCTCTTATCAATCAATAGCACATTGTCAGATTTTTAACATAATACATTGCCAGATTTTTGACAGTATGCTTAGAAACAGATTGAATTGGGTCATAGAAAATAAACAGTTGGTACATGAAAACGTTGGAAAGACAACTGTTTGACAGCATTTTGGAACTCACTACTGATCTCCAACTTGACATTCACTGTTGTACAATATTAACAAAAATGAAGATAATATTAATTTCAATAGAAAATTTTTAAGATTAGGTTTAATTCACAATATCACTGTTATGAGTAGATAATCAGTGTCTACTGTGTTGCAGATTTTAGGTGCTATATAATGATTAACTTGGAGTTAAGTATGTTTTTAAATATCATCAGTTACAAGCTTAGCTTTAAACAGCTTCAGGTTATGATATATTTACCACTTTTTAGATGGGCTATCCTTGTCTGATGCATTTACTATTGTAGTAGTTGTCAGAGATGTTTACAGTTGGCTAATGTGTTCTAGCTTTCAGCAGTTCACCAGTCCAGTAGCACTGATGAATGGGGGGTAGTTGTCACCTCTGCTGATGCAATGTTGTTCACACAACCAAGTGATGGCTGGTACACTGGCCAACTACAGTGAACCAAATGATGAAATTAGTAGCAGTGAAGATGAGTTTGATTTTATGTTGTTTATGTATGTTTTTTTATGTTGTAAAAAATTTCAACTTTTTAGCAAAAAAAATTTGAGTTGCTACTTTCCTGTAGTGAAAAAACCTTCAAGTGCAAAGGTTAATTTTGGATTTTTTAAAACTATTTAACAAGAAATATGACTATTTTCATTTTAATAGGACTTTTATAGAAATATGTAGTAAAAAAAGAATGCATTTGGCAGTGCAAATAAAAATTTATTTGGAAAAAAGACAAAAATGATTATAATTCATATCAGTAGAAAGGATATTTATTTATGAATAAGAGGAAAATGTTTTTTTTTTTGAAAAAGATATTTTTGATTTTTTTTTCATGATGCTTTGAAAAAAAGTCACCTGCAAAAAAAGTTACCAAGTGTTTCATCTGCTTGACCAGTGAAATAAACAAGTCAACTTAGAATTAACAAAAAATCCTATGAACCAAAATAAATATAAATAAATAAATACCCCCTCAAGCAGCTGCTTGCCACAGAGGTCTGACAGGAGCCTGTCAGTTTATATGCCATAGTAGAAGGTCTGTGAGGATGGCAGGACCTCAGCAGAAAAACAACACACACATCCATGCCTTACCCGGGGCTCGAACCCAGGTCCCTTAGATCAGTAACCAAGCGTGCTAACCACTCGGCCATGAGACGGCTATGAACCAAAATAGGTCATGTTATATACCAAATAAAAAAACATTTAATTGTAGTTAAGAAAATGACAAAAATTATAAAATTTTACTTACCTGTCTTTTTTTTTTAGCATTCTTTAAAGAAAATTGCAAGGTTTTACTGTATTTCATTTTTGTACTGTAGTTCATTTAAAAAATCAGTAAAATTTTTTTGCCATCTTTTCTGAAGTACAGGGTGGTTATAACTAAACTGACAGTACTGAGTGATTTAGGAAGGATCTACTTGATGGATCACAGCAAAAAGTGGTGGATACCTTAAATCTTTATTTAATTTCTTCAAAATTATTTAATCATTTATGCAAATAACATAATGGCATTTTTTCCTGATCAGCAAACATCAGTAATTACCCAAAGTGTAATTACTGATGTTTGCAATTCAATGGTTTCAGAATGACTAACACTTGTTACAAACACCGCGACATACATAAGTACACATGGGTTTCACCCGATGGGCTGCATAAGAATATGATTGATTATATATTAATTAACAGCAAATGGGCTAGTTCTGTTAGGAATACCAGGTCATATAGGGGAGCTGAAATTGGATCTGACCATTATCTTGTTAAAAGTGTCTTGCAACTTAAACTTAAAAAGTGTTGTGCTAGGGTTAAAAATTTTACCTTTAATACTGAAGCTCTGAAAGACCCAGTTATAGCTAAAGCATAGCTCCCACGATAATTAAAGACAGATGGTAGTCTCCCGTCCAAGCCATTCAGTATGTTCTTAACGTGCACAGTGTATGGCTCTCCCACACATGGGGCCATGGTTTAAAGTCCCATCTGACAGACAGTGGCCTTTCCAAGCCCATTGGTATCATCATCCCTATCATGGTAACATGATAGGTTACTTAGTCATTATGACAGTCATGGTTTGCTTACTACTGAAGTTGAGGAAGAATGGGACCATTTTAAACAGGCTTATTTGGACACTAACAGTACTCTTTTAGAGAAAAAAGAGCAGAGGAGGCAGAATTATCTGAGTGATAAGGCACTTGAGCTTATTTCAGAAAGAAAGAACTGCAGAAATGTCCTAATAATCAATACCGTACTAGTCTTAAAAGAAAGCATTACAGAGAGTTTAATAAACTTGTAAAAGATCAGTTAGCTGCTGATAAGAATCTGGCTTGATAGCTTGGCTGATAAAGCCGAGGAAACAGTTAGACATCACAACAGCATAGAGCTGTATCAGATAGGTAATGTTTTGTGTGGTAGAAAACAGACTGGTATATAGGATTGAAGGATAAAGTAAGGTTATAAAAGATGAGGATTCTGTCATGGCTAGGTGGGCTTAGCATTTCAGTGTTGTTCTAAACAATGTGGTTAGTTCTACTCCCATTGTTAGTTAACATAATGAAAGCTCTGTATAATAACCCTGAGTCATGTGTGAGAGTTGGTAAGTCTTGTAGCAATTGGTTTAGCATTACTTCTGGTGTTCGACAAGGGTGCATTTTGTCTCCTTTTCTCTTTAGCTTGGTTATTGATTATGTTATGCGAAATTTACTTCAAGGGAAAGATTTTGGCCTTAAATGGACTGGAGATACGAAAATTTCTGATTTAGATTATGCTGATGATTTAGCCCTTTTGGCAAATGATGTTGATGAGATGAACTCTCATTCGAGCTGTTGATGAAACTGGTAGTAGAGTAAGTTTGGTTATAAGCAGAGAGAAAACTAAAGTGATGAAGATTGGTCAGGCAGGCTGTGATTCAGTTCATGTGAATGGTTGCAGTCTTGAGCAGGTGTCACAATTTAATTATCTTGGGAGCTATGTATCAGATAATGGTGATGTGCGGCATGAGATAAACAGATGGATAGGGATTGCTGCCGGGACTTTTAAGAATCTATGGAGGGTGTGGAGAAATAGGCGTATACACCTAAAGACTAAAATTAGACTGTATAATAGTTTTGTTCTTTCTAGAGTTAGTTATGGCAGTGAAACTTGGAACTTTGTAAACATGATAACAGAAAACTAGATTCTTACGCAGTATCTTGGGCATTAGGTAGTTCAACTTTGTAACTAATGATGTTAGGCGTAGGAGTCTGCAACCTCCTTTAAGCAACATATTGTGCAGAGAGAGACTCCGCTGGTTTGGCCATGTTGCCCGTATGGATAATTATAGATTGGCGAATAGGATTATGAGTAGTGTGCCTAAAGACTTCAGAAAGAGGTGGGGAAGACCTAAGATTCGGTGGGCAGACAATGTCAAACAGGACCTTATTAGAATTGGTGTGCAGTGGCCAGATGCAGCAGATGTTGCTCAGGACAGACTTGCTTGGAGAACTAAATTGCACTGTCTGGTTGGACCTCCGTAGCCCATGGCTGCTTGAGGATGATGATGATGCAATTGCAGTGTTACAAAAATTTATTTTGCTTTTAAACAAGATTATTTAAATAAAAAACTTAAAAATAAGTAACTAAAAATGAGATAAAGAGCTGTGAAGAAATTAAATAAACTATATTCACTTTGAAATATTTTTAACTTCTGAAATTTGAGGTGGGGGTGGCTCAGTCTCTAATGTGCCCGATTTGAAATCTGCAGTTCCCAGGTTTGAGTCCCAGCTGGTTCAGTATTGAGATTTATCTCCAAAACATTCCTTGCCCATTGTCAGTATGGGACACCAATGGGCTTGGAAAGGCCACTGTCTGTCAGATGGGACTTTTAACCATGGCCCCATGTGTGGGAGAACCATACACTGTGCACGTTAAGAACATACTGAATGGCTTGGACGGGAGACTACCATCTGTCTCCCAACAGCTGTTTCAGTGGGTCCCCCTCCCCCAACCTTCTCTGAGCCTTCAGGGTCCTTGTGACCTGGCCATTTAGCCCAGTTTAGTGTGCAAAAAAAGTGCTGCTCAGAGGTAAAACAATCCAACTTCTGAAATTTGAAATCTAATCCTTCCAACTCAGTTTGCATTATAATATTGACTGCTACAGAAAAGATGAACTTTACAAAAATGGCAAAAGCTTGGACTTAGAACTTTTCAGTAAAAGAAAGTTTATCATTTAAGAATTGAATTTATTGTTATTGTGTCCTAATCCAGATGTAAGCCGTCCCATGGCCGAGTGGTTAGCGCGCTTGGCTACTGATCTAAGGGACCTGGGTTCGAGCCCTGGGTAAGGCATGGCTGTTTGTGTTGTTTTTCTGCTGAGGGCCTGCCATCCTCTCAGATCTTCTACTGTGGCATATAAACTGACAGGCTCCTGTCAGACCTCTGTGGCAAGCAGCTGCTTGAGGGAGTATTTATTTATTTTTTTTAATCCAGATGCCTCCTAAAGTAGCTACCATTTTAAGTCACATATGCCTAATGATTTAATTTTCAGTCAGACTTCAAATAATTATTCTTTCTAATTGCACTATATATTTTAGCAGCAATATAAATAAATGTAGAAGTGTGGAATCATAATATTCCCCTCCTCAATCTGAGAAAACTGATCTGAATCAGTTGACTTTTCTCAAATGAGTCAATGAAATATTTTACAAAAAGCTCTGAATTTTACAGTTCAACTTGATGATATCTATAGTCACAAAACACTTTGGTATGGAGCGGGGGTGGCTCAGTCGATAGCACACCAAGCTTGTAATCTGTAGTTCCCAGGTTTGAGTCTCAGCTGGGTCAGCATTGAGATTTTTCTCCGCAAAATTCCCTGCCCTGCCCACGGTCAGTAGGGACACCGATGGGCTTGGAAAGGCCGCCGTCCGTCGGATGGGACGTTCCCCCGTGTGTGGGAGAGCCATACCCTGTGCACGTTAAAGAACATGCTGGATGGCCTTGACGGGAGGCTACCATCTGTCTCCCAACAGCTGTTCCAATGGGTCCCCTCCCCCAACCTTCTCTGAGCCTTCGGAGTCCATGTGGCCTGGCCATTTAGCCCATGGTGTGCAAAAAAGTGCTGCTCAGAGGTAAAACAACCCAACACTTTGGTACTTCTGAACACAGTACAAGTTCTTATATGTACATCCTAACGTGTACTAAGTTTGAAACAAGATGTTTGCCAATTGATATTATGCTCCTATGATGTTGGCAATCACATGATCAAAGAAATATTGAATTTTCTCTTTGTATTCCTTTCATAAAAATATCCGATAATAGATAAAAAAAATTTGAAATGTTAAAATAATTTTTAATTGCAAAATATACTAAAATGATGCAGAAATGTATATGGCTGTATTTTTGTGCAAATTACTGAAATCCTCCTATAAAGAAATGTTGGTATATGATTTAGTTTTATTGAGAACACATATGGCCAGATCTTTAGTGCGCACTCAGTCAGCTACTGGGAGAGTGGTAGACCAAAGTTAACCAGTGGCAAACCTGTCTCCTACACTGTGCTAATGGCAATTTGAGAAAGAAAATAAGCTTCGTGTTTTCTGATATATGAATTTGAGTAATAAAGTGAAAAAACTGGCATTTAAAATTAATAAATTTACTCTAATCACTGTAACAAATAAAAAGGATTCGACAATTAGTTGGAATTATTTTTATCTAGAAAATAACCTTGGTTTATTTTTAGATAAAAGAATTTAGAAATTTGGCTGTTATACGAAAAATAGGTGAGTCTTATTGTCCTGTGGTGGGTAGTACAGTCATTATTATGAATTCACTATGTTCTTGATTTTGCCATTGTTCTTGTTGGGGATTATGTTGCAAGGTTGACATTAGTTTGGGATTAGCACAGAGTGATGAAATATGTTTGGAGTTTCTGATTTGCTGCACATGTTAATCAAAGCATTGTAGATTTCCAGCATATGTTCCAGCTTTTCCCAGAAGAGTGAATAATGTATCTTATTACATATGAGCTATGCATTTCACATTGTTGTTTCAATGCATCATCAGATGAAATAGTTGTTTTGTGGCAGGCACAGATGTTAGCATACTGTAGTCAGTGTTTATTCTAAGCATGGGAAATGCTCTTCAATAATTAACCAAACACATTAAATTAGGCAAAGCTTCCCCCCCCCCCCCCCCACCTCATACCTACCTTTGTACATGCACACTTAGATGCACTACATGTATACACATAATATCTCATGCTACTGTATAAAGCCCTCACTGATATTTAACATAACTTTAAAATTCTATTTCCCAAACCCCTCAGTAGATGTTGCCACAAGTACTACTACCCACCCCTCCACCCAACATGCTCCAAGCCTAATGTAAAACACTTGCCACAGCACACAAACATCTGTGCCTGCCACAAAACAACTGTTTCGCCCTATATGACCTGGTATTCCTAACAGAAATTTGCTATTAATAAATAATCATTCATATTCTTATGCATCTCATCTGGTAAAACCCACGTACTTAAATATTATTACGCAAAATTATATAATACTAATTGCCAAACAAGTGAAAGGTAATTTTTTAACCTTAGCACATTTTTTAAGCTTCAGCTGCAAAACACTTTTGACCAGGTAATGGTCAGACCCAATTTCAGCTCCCCTGTCTGTATGATCTGGTATTCCTAACTGAACTTGCCCATTTGCTGTTAATTAAAATATAATCTATCATATTTCTGTGTATATAAATATCGCGGTGTTTTGTAGTATGTATTAGTTGTTTGTAAACCATTAAGTTTACTTACTTGTAGGAGACGTTGCCATTGGAACAGCCAATGCCAAAGTGACCTAAAACTCCTCCCCAAAGATTAGTCAGTACCAACTTTAGCATTGAAGTCACCTAGGACCAGAAAAATATCTTCTTTCTTCACAGAATTCAAAATATTCTGAGCTGGCTGTAAAACATAACTTTCTCATTCTCATCAGAATCCTGTGTGTGTGTGTGGGGGGGGGGGGGGGGGATAACAACAGATGACATTAAAGTCTTTAATTTTTGTTTTAAATTTTGCTGTAATTAGTTTTGGTAGTGAAACATGGACCCCTTATAAGAAGGATAACAAGAAACTTGATGCCTTTGATTCTAGATACTTATAATTGTTAGAATATAGTATCTTAGGGATTAGGTGGTTTGACTTTGTAAGTAATGGTGAGGTTAGGAGTTGTCATCAACCTGCTTTGAGCAGCATATTGTGCAGAGATAGACTGCATTGGTTTGGCCATATTGCCCGTATGCATAGCTGCAGATTAGCAAACAGAATTAGGAACAATGTGCCTAAGGGTTTCAGAAAAAGTGGGGGGGGGGGGGACCTAGGATGGGGTGGGCAAATAATGTCAACAGGACCTTGTTAGAATTGGTGTGCAGTGGCCAGATGCAGCAGATATAGTTCAGGATAGATATACTTGGAGAACTAAATTTCACGGTTTGGTTGGACCTTCATAGCCCATGGCTGCTTGAGGATGATGATGAATGTGGTATGTAACATGACCTATGACTGATGAGCCGTGGTCAGCTCATACCTTGCTGGCAATTCGTGTTTTTTCCCTCCTTTTTGAAGGTACTAACTGACCGTGAGCATCCCACAAGCCTTGCTGTCTCGGAAATGCTGTGACCCAGTCGCCTGACCATTACAATTTGACCTTTGATTCTATTTATGAAAAATATGCTAAAGGTGACTTTTTTACTGGATTTTTCTCAAAGTATTGTAGATAAAAAAATAAATTAATATCCCCTCAAGCATCTGCTTTCCACAGAGGTCCAACAGGACCCTGTCAGTTTATACCCCATAGTAGAAGGTCTGTGAGAATGGCGGGACCTCAGCAGAAAAATAACACTAATTGTGATACTACTTTTTATATGAGGGTATTTCAATCTAGGTTGAGAAAAACTGCACCTGTTGTATCCGTGGAAGATCATCAGCAGATTCGCTAGTGATGCTCTTCTAGGATATGAGTGCATTAATGAAGGTTTCTTACAGCAAAATTTCAGACAGGCATTAACACCAAATCTACCACGACCAGTCAAATTGACCTTTTCAAACTTCTGTGTACAATTTCCCACATACAACATTATCACATCGCTATCTGACTTTGACTTTTCTTATAATATACATACAATGATTTTTTCAGTATTTACATCTCCTCTTATTTGTCTTTTTTACCGAGAAATATATGTAGCCTGTCCTACCTACCATGACTGGTTGAAAGATTTCTGTTTTTTAGCCTGGAAACTCAATTCTAAAACTATACTGTCGGTATAAATGAAAGGCTACCAAAGTGTGACATGACTTCAACTGAAAGTGGAATGAGCCTTTGATACATGATCTGAAGGAGCCGCGATCAAGCAATTGCTACGCACATGCGTACGTTGATAACAATGATACATAGCTAAAGTCGCAAAATTGGGTGACACAGATTGACTGCAGAGATAGATTGCATTGGTTTGGACAATAATATAATTCCAGGAGAGAGCATCACAGTATAAAAGTTATAAAGCGATTACCGCATTTTAAAATAAGAATCGATTATTACTTTGAACATTTCAAGTTATAAGTGCTATTTTGAAGTAAGAAAAAGTGAACCAACAATACTTAGACAAATCAGGTGCATATCTGACTGTTGATGAGCAGTTGTTTCCTAGACACGGTGTAGATTTACACAATATATGCTGAATAAAACGGATAAGTTTGGAATCAAATTCTGGTTAGCATCTGATGTCAATAGCAAGTATGTAATAAATGGATTTCCATATTTGGGAAATGATGAGAAAAGAGAATCTTCAGTTCCACTTGGGGAGTTCATTGTTCTCAAGCTAATAGAACCATTCACAGGGTGTGGAAGGAACATAACCACGGATAATTTTTTTATGAGCATATTATTAGCCACAAAACTGCTAGCAAAAAGAACCACTACTGTTGGAACCATCCGTGGAAACAAGCCAGAATTGCCAAAACTTGCCAAACAAGTGAAAGGTAATATGGCATGCTTTACAACAAAACTATATAAATCAGGTTATATTACTCTAACAATATATAAAAGTAAACTAAATAAAAAAGTGGTTCTACTAAGCTTGATGCATAACTCAATAGACACTGAAAAAAGTGATAAGTGTATACCGGAAAAGACTAGATTTTATAATAGCACAAAATTTGGTGTAGAAGTAACGGATCAGATGGCAAGAAAATACAGTGTAAAATCGAAATCTTGGAGATGGCCCCTCCAAATATTTTTCAATATTCTTCACCTAGCTGGAATAAATGCATGGGTTTTATATAAAGAAACAAGGGAAAAAATTTCAAGGCAGGAATTTTTATTCCAGTTAGCTGAAGAACTTGCTGCTGAATATCAAGAATTGCAGGAAAAAGAAAAAGGAAATATACCGAAAACATCAACAAATATAAGTTCAGTTTCACATGTATGAAAAACTTTGCCAAGTAAGATATTGCAAAGACACAAAAGTACGAAAATCTGAAATACAAAAAAAAAAAATGTGTACGGCAAATGTACATATGAGAACTCAATAATTTGTAAAAAATGCATTGAAGATGAATAAGATATGCATTATTTATTTATAAAACTATAGAACTACAGTTCATTTTCTTTTCGTGTTTATAATTGAAATGAAAAAAAAAATTCGCTTTTTCATTTTGTGAAAGTTGTTTCATTTATTATTCAGTACCAAATTTATTATTATCTGTGTTCAATTGTAAGGACTTTTTTTAAGGACCTGTCATTTGATCGGTCACGGTAGGGATAGGTATACATGAAGTGTCGGTAGGTTTATTGTTTAAGACTTTAATGTTGTCTACTGTTATGCCTCCATTGAGGATGCCAATGAGGATGGATGATAAGGATAAGTTTTATGGACAACTTAAGGATATTTTGAATTCTGTCAAGAAAGGAGGTATTTACCCTTTTCTAGGTGACTTCAGTGCCAAAGTTGGTACTGACTCTGACCTTTGGGAGGAGTGATAAGCCCATTTGGTATTGGTAACTGCAATGGCAATGGACAACGTCTCCTACAGGTAAGTAAACTCAATGGTTTCAGAATAACAAACAATTGTTACAAACACTGCGACATACATAAGTACATATTGGTTTCACTAGATGGGCTGCATAAGAATATGATTGATTATATACACTGAAGTGCCAATGAATTTGGGATAGGGGAAAATTCAGTACCGCAAGTCCCACATTTGCCCTCATGCATGGTTGAAACTCTGGTCATATATAGCTGTCAGTTTTGGCTTCCCCAAGCATTCGTCATGAGAAGCATAATGGGAGAGGTGTGGGATTTAGATGCATTTGACAGAGGGCAGATTGTAGGTGCTAGTCGGATGGACACTAGATCTCCGAAATTGTCAACGAACTTGGATTTTCTCATATAACAGTTTCAAGAGTGTTCCGGGAATAGGAAAATTCTGGCAAAAAAACAAGCACCAGGACACTGCAAAGGACAACCAACCTTGAATGATTGTGGGCTTCACTGTCTGACCTGCATCATATGGACCGATAGGGCCAGACATTATCTAAAATCACCTCCCACCTGAACACAGGTTCCAACCGGAAAATCAATGCATGGACCGTGCAACACTCACTTCATCATTTCAGCTTCGGGAGCTGCCAATCTACGAGAGTCCCACTTCTAATGGCACACCAGGCTCAACACCTTGTCTAGGCTTTGAGTCCCAGCTGGGTCAGTGTTGAGATTTATCTCCGCAAAATTTCCCCGCCCTGCCCACGGTCAGTAGGGGACACCGCTGGGCTTGGAAAGGCCGCCGTCTGTCGGATGGGACGTTAAGCCGTGGCCCCGTGTGCGGGAGAGCCATACCCTGTGCACGTTAAAGAACACGCTGGATGGCCTTGACGGGAGGCTACCATCTGTCTCCCAACAGCTGTTCCAGTGGGTCCCCTCCCCCAACCTTCTCTGAGCCTTCGGGGTCCATGTGACCTGGCCATTTAGCCCATGGTGTGCAAAAAAGTGCCGCTCAGAGGTAAAACAACCCAACCCTTGTCTAGGCTAAAGAACATCGAAATTGGACCATCAGAAATTGGCAACGGATAGCCTGGAGTGATGAATCCTGATTTAAACTTCATCATGCAGATGGGAGACTGAGGGCATGACCAACTCCATGAAGCCATGAATTCTGCATGTCAGGTTGGAACAGTACAAGCTGGTGGTGGCTCAGTGATGGCCTGGGGTGTCTTCAGTTGGATGTCTGTGGGACCTTTGTTATGTGTACCGATGACTCAATGCATCCCAGTATGTAGAACTCGTGGCTGACCATTTACATCCATTTATGGCCATCATGCAAATGGAGATGGTATCTACCAGCAAGACAACTGCTCATCTCACAGGTCCAGGTTGGCTACTGCATGGTTGCTAGACCATTCTGCTTACTTTGAAATAATGAATTGGCCATCTAGAAGCCCAGATTTAAACCCATCAAAACTCTTTGGGATACTGTTGAACAGAGTGTTCGGACCTGTGTCCCATCAGCGATGACCTTGAGAGAATTGTGGACAGCTATGGAGGATGCACTATCTTTTACTACTGGCGAGTGCCTGTTCGTTGCGCCACTTCTTTCAATATCCTCTGTAATGGGCCAAAGAAAATGAAATTACTTTTAAAGTTTGAACCCTTTGTCTGATCCAATTATTTTTATGCTCCGGATAGTTCAGTTGGGTGCCAGGCAATAATTAACAAATTGCCAAAAAATATAAAAAATTAGGGTTCAAAATACCAGTGAGCGTTAATGAGTAAGAATTCAAAAAATATTAAATGATTGTCAAAATGTAAAGATAAATTCTAATCAAACAATTAACGTTGCTCAAGAGAAAAAAATTAGTAAAGATTCAAAAGGTTTAAATAACAAATTTATTTCCAAAAAATCACACCAAAACTTCAATGAAGAAGATACATCATTTCTCAACTCTGACTATACACACTGCACTAACTGTGCTCCTCCGTGCTTACTACCACACTCTCGTCTGACTGACTGTCTACTGTGACAACATGTCACCGGTTATAACAAGAGGCTTACAGTGCCCACGTGTCATGTTGCACGCCGGGAAAGACATTTGCATAAATTGACGAGCGACGCAAGAGGGGGCGTGTCCTTGTGCACGCGCTTTAGCGGGTGACAGTCGGAAGTTCGGAGTTGCGCATGCACAACTCCTAACTCTTGGAAACGAGCGCTGTGATGCCAAAAAGGAAATAAAAATCCCCAAAATGATAAATATAACTTAAATTAAGCAAAACTGGTTAAGGTAAAGTAAAAGTAAATGAGGGGGCATCACACCATTGCCTTGTTAAAAGTGTCTTGTAACTTAAAACTTAATCCATCCAGTATCAAGCCTAAAAACTGGTATACATCCAGAGTTCAAATTTAACTTTCGAACATTTTAGCCAAATAACTAATGAAAATAATTATGGCATGTTATATGTCAAATTAATCAGCATTTAAGATGAACCAGATTCACAGCTATAAATAAATAAATAATAAATAATACCCCCTCAAGCAGCTGCTTGCCACAGAGGTCTGACAGGAGCCTGTCAGTTTATATGCCATAGTAGAAGGTCTGAGAGGATGGCAGGACCTCAGCAGAAAAACGACACACACATCCATGCCTAATTCGGGGCTCGAACCCAGGTCCCTTAGATCAGTAGCCAAGCGCGCTAACCACTCGGCCATGGGATAAATTATACAATTTAATTTTGTAGCATATTTTGTTGTCTGGCCATTGGTTTCTTGCCTGGTTTTATGACTCCTCAGTAGGGGGCCAACTGAAGTTTCCCACAGGTCGATGGATATGTTAGTCTGGCTTCTCAGCTGTGAGCTGTCTGGCATGGGTGGCCCTTCTATTAATGATGCTACCGCCAGCATAGCTCCCAACCTCATCGAAGCTCACAAGCCCCCCCCCCCCCCTCAAAAAAAAAAAAAAAAAAAAAACAGGGCCATGTCCATGGAGGGGTGGTGATGATACTGATGCCACTGATATCTTATCAGTGATTGCAGATGCTGCCAAGCCATATGGCCTACAGATCAATGTTGATAAAACAAAGGCCATGACAACTGATGGAACACCTTGCACTGTGCATCTTAATGGCACCCAAATTGAACAGGTGAATGAGTTCAAATACCTAGGCTCACTCATTCAAGCAAGGAAACTTGCATGCACTGCCGAAGTCCATAGTAGAATTGGCTTAGCAACTGCAGCATTTGGTTCCCTTAACTAGTGCCTTTGGCGAAAACTAAACATCTCACTCAAAACCAAGATATGTGTCTACTGTACACTGGTTATACCAATCCTTCTGTATGGATCAGAGACATGGACACTCCTAAAAGTCGACATTTGCAAACTTGAGACCTTTCAAATGCGATGCTTATGGCGTATACTATGGCTATCACTATTACACCACATTCAAAATATAACCATCAGAACATTGTGCAACAACCAACCAACAGTTGAAGAATCCAAAAAACAGTGGACTGCGTTGGTTTGGACATGTTTGCCGAATGCATGATCATCACTCACCCTACCAACTACTATGGAGACAATGATCTACAAACTGGAAGATACAACAAACTGCCCCAAAAAATCTTGCAGTAAACAAATTGAAAATGATCTGAATAACACGCGACTATGTCTCAGTGATGACAAGCAAAAGGCCACTGACCGAATATTATGGAAAGGAATTATATGTAGCATCCACTGTCCAGCGGCACCCACAGCAGTGTACTGGTTACGGAGTCACCTTCAACTAGTCACCAGCTAAGGGATGAAAGAAGAAGAAAATAGAATATAATATACATGATATTAGCTGTATTTCCAAAATTAAAACTCTTGAGAGCTTAAATGGCTCATATAGAGGAGTAGAGTATCAATTGCCACCTAGTGCAATCTGCTTATTACTTCTACAGTTATTCCATTATCTTGTACACATGCCTTTTCTGTGTAAAAGCTATCAAGAGTAAAAAGGAAAGATAATTGCCAGTCCATTGAGCTTGTATAACTTGTTGGCACAATTGACAGTTGATTCTGAAGGGTTATAAGTCCCATGTTTTCACTATTCCAGCGTACTTGATGTTAGTGTACGTCATCATAGCTGTGATTATCAGTCCTGATTTAATTGAACATTGAAATCATCAGGTTTTTATGGAAACCGCCTTTTCTGACACACACTGAACTTCTGCTGGCAGTTCATTGTTCATGTTGTTATTCTCTTGGATGGTCTCAGGTACTGAGCAAGTTGACAATAATAAGCACCACCTCAAGAATTAAAAGTGCATGTCAGCAAAGGGGGTTTCCATTAAAACCTGATGACTTCAGTGTTCTTCAATTAAACCAGGACTGGTAATCACAGTTATGATGACATACATTAACAGCATCAGTCCAACATCGAGTACGCTAATAATGAAAACAAGGGACATGCAACCCTGCAGAATCAGCTATTGACTGTGCCAGCAAGGTATACAAGCTCAATGGACTGGTAATTATTCTTCTTTTTTACTCTTGATATATTTTACAAGGAAAAGGCACGTGTATAAGATAATGGAATAATTGTAGAAATAATAAGCAGATTGCACTATGTGGCAATTGATATTGATACTCTACTCCTCTATATGAGCCATTTAAGGCTCTCCTCAAGAGTTTTAATTTTGTAAATACAGCTAATATTGTGTATATTAAATTGTATAATTTATAGCTGTGAGTCTAGTTCATCATAAATGCTGATTAATTTAGCATATAACATGCCATAATTCCTTTCATTAGCTATTTGACAAAGAAATTCTAAAGTTAAATTTGGCCTCTGGGTGTAAACCAGTTTTTAGGCTGGATACTGGATGGATTAAGTTTAAGTTGCAAGACACTTTTAACATGGTAATGGTCAAATCTAATTTAGGCTCCCATATAACACTTGGTATTAGTCTGTAAATGGTAGCTAGGTAGTCACTGGAAGGAGAGCTATGCACCAATCCCCTGTGATGATGCATAGAACCGGCAAGGCCTAGCACCTAATGTCCGACCCCGCCTTCTCGTGGTGCGGACCGTTAGTAACTTTCAAAAGAGATACTCTCTTGTGGAAGTGAACGGAAGGGGAGGGCTGCCAGATAAGTGTGGCCTACTGATCTGGACAACTATGGCTACTTTTCTTTTTTTTTTCTACCCTGCTGAGGAGTGGTCAACCACACAGGGTCCTGATGCTGACCATATAAACCCACTGGACTGGACAGATATATGGCTCTGAGCTTGATTATGGATCCTGATTTTGCTGCACTGGTGGGCTTCTGTGTGGAGGGAAAATCTTCCGCTGTGTTTTCTGTTTGTTTGTGGGTTGACAGCCCCAAGTGAATAGATTCATCGGATATGTTTATCAGCTGGTGGATAATCCTGAGCAGAGGTCATCGCAGGCACCTGAACTCTTTGCTTCTATTGGCATCGTCAAATTCTACATTGGAGGAAGTCTTCCAGTGTAGATGGCTTCAGCCTTTAGTGGTGGGGGAACGGGTCTTTGCCCCATGTCTGCGATTAGGGGGCTGTTTGATATTGTCGGCATTCCCTCTCTCAATAAACCTAGTTTCTTTAAACATCCCACTAACCATTTTCTCTCCATAGGTAGTTGGAATGTGAGGACTCTGCACAGAGCTTTTTCTCTTGATGTCCTCACACAAGAATTCCACCATTATAATTTAGATATTCTCGGCTTGCAAGAGACCAGATGGAGAGATAAAGGTCAGATTCTTAAAACTAATCTTAAATTTCTCTTTTCAGGGAGGGACGACAATAAGCATCACCGAGGCGTGGGTCTGCTTCTCAGCAGACACGCTAGTGATGCACTTCTAGGATATGAGTGCATTAATGAAAGGTTTCTTACAGCATAATTTCAGACAAGTGTTAAGGACCTGAATGTTATCTGCTGTTATGCCCCCACTGAGGATGCCGATGAGGATGAGAAGGATAGGTTTTACGGACAACTTCAGGATATTTTGAATTCTATCAAGAAAGGAGATATTACCCTTGTTCTAGGTGACTTCAATGCCAAAGTTAGTACTGACTCTGACCTATGGGGAGGAGTGATAGGCCCTTTTGGTAGTGGTTGCTGCAATGGCAATGGGCAATGTCTCCTACAGGTAAGTAAACTCAATGGATTCAGAATAACCAACACTTATTACAAACACTGCGACATACATAAGTACACATGGGTTTCACCCGATGGGCTGCATAAGAATATGATTGATTATATATATTAATTAACAGCAAATGGGCTAGATCTGTTAGGAAAACCAGGTCATATAAGGGAGCTGAAATTGGATCTGATCATTACGTTGTTAAAAGTGTCTTGCAACTTAAACTTAAAAAGTGTTGTGCTATGGTGTACCATAGCACCAAATTTACTTTTAATACTGAAGCTCTGAAAGACCAGTTATAGCCAAAGCTTACCATGATAGGTTACTTAGTCATTATGACAGTCATGGTATGCTTACTACTGAAGTTGAGGAAGAATGGGATCATTTTAAACAGGCTTTTTTGGACACTAACAGTACTCTTTTAGGAAAAAAGGAGCAGAAGAGACAGAATTATCTGAGTGATAAGGCACTTGAGCTTGTTTCGGAAAAAAGAACTGCAGGAATGTCCTTAATCAATACCCTACTAGTCCTAATAAGAAAGCATTACAGAGAACTTAATAAACGTGTAAAAGATCAGTTAGCTGCTGATAAGAATCTTTGGCTTGATGGTTTGGCTGAGAAAGCCGAGGAAGCAGTTAGACAGCACTACAGCAGAGAGCTGTACCAGATAGTTGATGTTTTTTGTGGTAGAAAACAGACTGGTATACAGGATTGAAGGATAAAGTAAGGTTATAAAAGATGAGGATTCTGTGATGGCTAGGTGGACGCATTTCAGTGATGTTCTAAACAATGTGGTTAGTTCTACTCCCATTGTTTGTAATGATGATAGATGCATTACTGAGTTTAATGTTGACCCTATAATACAATCTGAAGTTATTTTGGCTATTTCTAAATTTAAACTACATAAATCCCAGGGGTAGATGAAATTGCTACGGAAATGCTTAGAGCTGGGAATGTTTCAGTTACCACTTGGATGACTGAAATTCTGAATATCTTTTATGATAAAGGCATGGTTCTTAAGGATTTTACCAGAGCTATTGTTATCCCTATTTTCAAAAAAGGTAATCGCAGTTCTTGTGATAACTATAGGGGTATCAGCCTACTCTCTGATCCAGGTAAAGTTCTTTCCATGATTGTGCTTAATAGAATTAAGAATCTGGTTGACAATCAATTGCGTGATGAGCAATGTGGATTCAGAAGTGGTAGGGGATGTGTGGATCAGATATTTTCACTTAGGCAGATTCTTGAGAAATGTTTAGAGTTTCAGAAACCTTTGGTTGCTAGCTTTGTTGATTTCAAAAAGGCTTTCGACTCTGTTGATCATCATAATTTGTGGTTGATTGTGCAATCATATGGTATACCAGACAAGTTAGTTAACCTAATGAAAGCTCTCTATAAAAACACTGAGTTGTGTGTGAGAGTTGGTAAAGCTTGTAGCAATTGGTTTAGCATTACTTCTGGTGTTCGACAAGGGTGCATTTTGTCTCCTTTTCTCTTTTGCTTGGTTATTGATTATGTTATGCGAAATTCACTTCAAGGGAAAGATTTTAGCCGTAAATGGACTGGAGATATGAATATTTCTGATTTAGATTATGCTGAAGATTTAGCGCTTTTGGCAAATGATGTTGATGAGATGAACTCTTTCATTCGAGCTGTTGATGAGACAGAGTAGGTTTGGTTATAAACAGAGAGAAAATAAAGTGATGAAAATTGGTCAGGCAGGCTGTAATTCAGTTAATCTGAATGGTTGCAGTCTTGAGCAGGTGTCACAGTTTAATTATCTTGGGAGCTATGTTACAGATAATGGTGATGTGCGGCATGAGATTAACAGACTAGGGATTGCAGAATAGGGATTGCTGCCAGGACTTTTAAGAATCTTATGGAGAGTGTGGAGAAATAGGCGTATACACCTAAAGACTAAAATTAGACTGTATAATAGTTTGGTTCTTTCTAGGGTTAGTTATGGTAGTGAAACTTGGACACTTTGTAAACAAGATAACAGGAAACTAGATTCTTTTGATTCCAGATGCTTACGCAGTATCTTGGGCATTAGGTGGTTCAACTTTGTAACTAATGATGAGGTTAGGCAAAGGAGTTTGCAACCTTCTTTAAGCAGCATATTGTGCAGAGAGAGACTCCTTTGGTTTGGCCATGTTGCCCGTATGAATAATTATAGATTGGCGAATAGGGTTATGAACAGTGTGCCTAAAGGCCTCAGAAAGAGAGGGAGACCTAGGATGCAGTTGGCAGACAATGTCAAACAGGACCTTGTTAGAATTGGTGTGCAGTGGCCAGATGCAGTAGATGTAGCTCAGGATAGACTTGCTTGGAGAACTAAATTGCACGGTCTGGTTGGACCTCTGTAGCCCATGGCTGCTTGAGGATGATGATGATTACTAAAGAACTAGCCCATTTGTTGTTAATACATAATCAGTCATTCTTATGCAGCCCATCTGGTGAAACCAATGTGTAGTAATGTATGTCGCAGTGTTTGTAATATATGTTAGTTATTCTGAAACCATTGAGTTTACTTACTTGTAAGAGATGCCCATTGCCATTGCAGTTACCAATACCAAAAGGGTCTATCACTCCTCCCCAAAGGTCAGAGTCAGTACCAACTTTGGCATTGAAGTCACCTAGAACAAGGGTGATAATCTCCTTGACAGAATTCAAAATATTCTGAAGTTATCCGTAAAAGCCATCCTTCTCATCCTCATCCTCAGTGGGAGAATAACTGCAGATAACATTGAAGTCTTTAATGCTTGTCTGAAATTTTGCTGTAAGAAACTTTCATTAATGTACTCATTAGCACGCTTTGCTACTGATCTTAGGGACCTGGGTTTGAGCCCTGGTAAGGCATGGATGTTTGTGTTGTGTTTCTGCTGAGGTCCCGCCAACCTCACAGACCTGCTATAACATATAAAGTGGCAGGCTCCTATCAGACCTCTGTGGCAAACAGCTGCTTGAGGGGTATTTATTTTTATTATTTATCCTTGAAGAGCATTACTGGTGTGTCTGCTGAGAAGCAGACCTACACCTTGGTGATGGTTATTATCTTCCCTCCCTGTAAAGAGAAATTTAAGATTATTTTTAAGGATCTGACCTTTATCTGTCCATCTCGTCTCTTACAGGCTGAGGATATATAAATTTTAACGGTGGCATTCTTGTGTGAGGACATCAAGAGAAAAATCTCTGTGCAGAGTCCTCACATTCCAACTACCTATGGAAAGAGAATGGTTAGTGGGATGTTTAAAGAAACTATGTTTATTGAGAGAGGGAATGCCGACAATATCAAACAGCTCTCTAATTGTAGGCATGGGGCAAAGACCCATTCCCTCACCTGTAACACTGGAAGACTTCCTCCAATGTAGAATTTGATGATGCCAGTCGAACCAAGAGTTACGGTGCCTATGATGACCTCTGCTCAGGATTATCCACCAGCTGATAAAACATATCCTGTGAATCTCTTCACATTGGGTTGTCAACTTACAAAACAAAGAAAAAATAGTAGATTTTCCCTCAACAAAGGCCCACCAGTGCAGTAAGTTCTGGATCCATAATCAAGCTCAGAGTTCTTTATACCATTCCTGTGTGGTGGGCCACTCCTCAGAAGGGTAGAAAAAAAGATTGTAGCTACAGTTGTCCAGATCAGTAAGCCACACTGATATGGCAGCCTTCCCCTTCCAATTACTTTCACAAGAGAGTATCTCTTTTGAAAGGTACTAATGGCCTGCACCAGGAGAAGGCGGGGTTGGACATTAGGTGCTTGGCCTGGCCGGTTCTACTTATCACAGGGGATTGGTGCATAGTCTCCTTCTAGTGACTACCTAGCTACCATTTACAGAAGAAGATACTTTAGAAGATTAACTAGAATTTACAGATATAACTTAAAATTACAGATTTAACTTAGAATCTGTATTCTGCTTGTCCTGGTTTTGCCTACAACATACACAGAGACATGTACACTACTTTAGTAATCAGGTACACTAACCACTAGACCAAGTATCGGCTAATATTTATTGAATTTTTCTATATCACTGGCTAAAAAAAACTGTGATAACTTGTTGAAATTAATTTTATGTACAAAATTTTCTTGGTTTTTTCTTAGGTTGATATGCGATAAATAGGTTTATTGTCTTGTAGTGGGTAGTACAGTCATTATAATATGAATTCATGTGCTTGATTTTGCCATTGTTCTTGTTTGGGATTATGTTGCAAGGTTGACATCTGTTTGCAATTGGCACAGAGAGATGAAATATGATGTTGGAATTTATGATTTGCTGCACACATTAACCAAAGCATTTGTAGATTTTCAGTATATGTCACAACTTTTCCAGAAGAGTGAATAATGTATCGTATTACATAGGCTTCAAAATTACTACCACCCACCCTTTCACCCAATGTGCTTAGAGCCTAATGTAAACAAACATTGACTACAGCAAGTAACCTGTCTGCAGCAAAACAACTATTTCGCCTGATGATGCATTGGAGCAACAATTAGAGACGCATAGATTGTATGTAATAAGATACACGATTTGTTCTTCTGGAAAAGTTGTAGCATACACTGGAAATCTACAAATGTTTTGGTTAATATGCACTGCAAATCCTAATTGTTTCAAATCCTAATAATTTTCATCTCTGTGACAATGACAGAGTTCCACATTCCTAAACTGAATGGCAACCTTACAGCATAATAGAGATTCTAAGTTATATCTGTAAATTCTAGTTAATCTTCTAAAGTATCTTCTTCTGTAAATGGTAGCTAGGTAGTTACTAGGAGACTATGCACCTATCCCCAACAAGAACAAGGCAAAATCAAGAACATAGTTAATTCATAACAATAATACCTACCACAGTGACAATAGACTTATCTATTTGTCATATATATTAACCCAAGGGAAAACCAAGGTAATTTTGTAGATAAAAATAATTCCAACTAATTGTCTCAGATTTTTTAGCCATTGCCATGATGTAGAGTAATTTTATTTTAAATCTGCACTGTGACTTAAACCTCTTTTAATGGGCTAATATTTTGTGAACATATATTTATCTTTTAAAACTATGATAAGAATTAGTAAAAAAACACCCACAAAAGTTACTTTGACTTTTGTCTGAAGTAACAAAAGAAAACTTCAGTACTTGCAAACACAATGAGAAAGATGTATCCTTTGGGGGACTGGAATTGCTCATAATCTTGTGGGACTCAGACCTGGGAACATATGCCTCTACTGGCAGTGATATTTGTCTCCATTTAACCCTCATCTTGCTTTTGGTTAGGAAGGGTATATTAATGGGCTGAAAAGGTTACCACCTGTCAAAGGGTACCTAAAGTCCTGGCTCTGTGTGCTGGAGAGCCCATACCCTGTGCACATTAAATTATAGAACATGCTGACAGATGTCATTGATTGGAGACTAATGTCTTCTAACAGCTCCCTTTCCCCCAACCAACTTTTAAGTGTTTGGGATCCTTGTAACCTAGCTATTTAGCTCATTGTGTGCAGAAAAAAGTGCCACCCAGAGTAAAACAATCCACAACACATCCTTCTGACTGGTATAAGCACTAAAAGTTTCAGACCAATTATTAAAACAGTTTTAAATAAAATGCACTGAAATTGGGGGGGGGGGGGGAACAAAGATGTACATTTTATGCAAATCTTTGAATTTGTCCAACAAAAAATATTATTCCCTTGGCTTCTGTCTTTGACTACAGTCACTGATGGGTGAATCTAATGCAAACAAGTTATTTAATGCTTCTCTAGCATAGATGGATGAGTTTCATAGCTGAATTTATAACATTCCCCACAGAAATACCTTGATATGGACTGTGCTAATGGCAGTTTGAATAATTGCAAAGATTTATTACTTTCTGTTGCAGCCAGCTGAGAATAAATTGAAATGATTAGGATTGTTTAAGAGCACTGAAATGTCACTTTCTAATATATATATACATTATGTTGAAAAAAGTGTCTGACATTTCCATGTTATGGGAATGGAAAGCCACTTTCAAAGCTCCCTAACATTGAAAATAAACCTTTTATGCAAAAACTGTTATTGGCAATAAATTGTAGATGTCACTCAAATCTCTCTAAATATGTTTCCTGCAATATTTGTTTAATATTTAAAGAATGAATGGAAGCTGAAACATTTATCTTCAACTTTTGACACTTGTGAAAAAATACTTCAATAGATAAAACACAACTCTTGTAACAATTTGTTCACTAACAAATTAAATATCTGAAGTTTGACAATTTTTTAAGATATCGTCAATTTGGAGGAAATGTGAAAGTGTTGTCTGCTGTTAAATGGTCCCGCTTCAAGGACGCTTTAAATATTGATCGAAGATTGTTGAAAATTGACACTATCACATTGCCTCCAAATTGATGAAATCTTAAAAGATCGTCATACAAATTTCAGATATTTAATTTATGTTAGTAAACAAATTGTTACAAGAGTTGTGAAAAAATGCTTCAATAGATAAACACAAGTGTCAAAAGTTGAAGATAAATGCTTCAGCTTCCATTAATTCTTTAAATATTAAACGAATATTGTGGGAAATATATTTAGAGAGATTTGAGTGGCATCTACAATATATCGGTAATAAGTTTTTGCATTAAAGGTTTATTTTCAATGTTAGGGAGCTTTGAAAGTGGCTTTCCATTCACATAACATAGAAGTATCTGAACACTTTTTTTCAACATAATGTATATATAAATATAACAACTTAATTTCATATTTTTAAAAAAATTCTTTTTTATTATACTTATTGTCCATTTAAGTGCTTTTGGATATATATGCAAGCTATGTGAACCACATTTTCACAGTTTCAGTAGCAAAAGTTTTAATATACTCATATTTTTTTTATATTCTGTGCATTTATATCAGTATTATAAATTTTTCATTTTTTTCATGATTTTACGAGTATGATATAATTTTGTCCTAAATATGATTTCATATAAATGCCCCAAATTATTATTTCAAAAATATGCAAATGTTCCAGTTTCTGATTTCAAAAACCTAGTGCAGCAATCCTAGTGGAGAGTGATATGTTGAATAAAAGCAGTTCAATCCCAGACTAAGTTATTGAGGCTCTTAAATCTGGGTCCATCGCCACTGTAGACGGTATTTAAGTTGGTCCAAAAATAATGGCCAATTTTATTTTGCTCTCTTCCTTATTGTTAATTGTAAAGTAATATATATTTTTGATTCACGTTATATATCATTTTAAGGCATATTCTTTACTTTATTTATGGTAGCATTATTTGTAGAAAGTTTCCTTTTTTTATTTTTTATTGTTTCAAAGTTAGGAAAAAAAGGAATTCCCTGTAATTTGTTGCACGAGTTCAAACTTGGCCACAATGCGACCCAAACAACTCGTTGAAGGATGGGGTAAGGAAGCACTTTCGAATGTACAATGTGGCATAGGTTTAAAGTTTTGTAGTGGAGATATGAGTCTTGAAAATGAGGAATACTTCCTACTTCCATTGACGATGACCAATTGAAGACATTTATCAAAGCAGACACATGTTAAACCACATGATAGGTTGCAGAAGATTCTGCATGAGTTGAATGAAATGAAAAAAAATCATTTTGAATGTGTTCTTTGCTGCTTTCACAACAAAAACGATCCATTGTTTGATTGGATTGTGACAAGTGACAAAAAGTGAATTCTATACATTGACTACCGATGATTGACACAATTGTTCGATCGTGATGAAGCACCAAAACACTTCCCCAATCTAAGTTGCACCAAGAGAAGGTTATGGTGACTGGTGGTCTGCAGCTGACATTCACTACAGTTTCTTGAATCCAGATGAAACCATCACTGTGGAGAAGTATTGTCACAAACTGGATGAAATGCACCGGAAGTTGCAGAATAAACATCCAGCATTGGTCAATTGAAGAGGTTCTACCTTTACTTTGCACAAATGATACTTCAGAAGTTGAATGAATGAACTACAAAACTCTGCCCTATCCACCATATTCATTTTAGTTGTCACCAACAGATTTCGACAATTGGGCAACTTTGTTCAGGAAAAAATCTTCAACAGCCATGAAACAGCAGAAAATGCCTTCAAAGAATTTATCAACTCCAAAACTCTGGATTTTTATTGAAATGTCATAGATAAACTTGTTTGTAATTGACCAAAATGTGTAGATTCTTATGATTTTTATTTTGATTAATAAAGTTTATTATGAGCTGAGTTATAATTTGTTAAGGTTTAAAAAGCCATTATTTTTGCACCAACCTAATATCAAATTTCTGCAGATCGAGAACATAGAGCTGGCCAGTTACATAGTACAACAAATGAAACTTTGTTTTTTTAAAAATTAAACTTCCTGTTAGAATTTTCTTTTACCTATATCTCATAAAAAATTATCAAACTTGAAAAATCAAACTTTCACCTTTTCAAAATTTTACGCATATTTTATTTTAATATTACATGATAATACTTTATTTAAAAATAAAGCTTTATGAGCAAGTATCCACAACTATAAAATAATAAATAAAATAAATACCCCCTCAAGCAGCTGCTTGCCACAGAGGTCTGACAGGAGCCTGTCAGTTTATATGCCACAGTAGAAGATCTGAGAGGATGGCAGGACCTCAGCAGAAAAACGACACACATCCATAGCCTAAATCCGGGGCTCGAGCCCAGGTCCCTTAGATCAGTAGCCAAGCGTGCTAACCACTCGGCCACAGGACCTATGGAGAGTTTAATATTTCATTGCCACTTCAACACAAGAAGTAACTTGTTAGAATCCTATAATTTACAATAAGAGTTTTACAAATAAAAGTTCCTAAGTTTAAAGATGGTTGACCAGACACACTTTATCACAACAGTGGTGGTCTTTGCCAATTGATAGTTCTTAAATTTAAAGAGGGAAGGTTAAACTACCATACCTCTTCTTTGAAGATATTTTGCTGGCTGGCACACTCAGTATGATTGACAGCTTTATGACACTTGGGTGTTCTTTGCATCAGATTCTGCTTATTTACTGTTTGTTCTGGATACCAGTCCGTGTGATAGTTTGGTCTTTGTTGGACTGGGTATTCTTTTGCATCCAGCTGACATGCTGGGATGTGCCCTCACCCACCCATGCATCAGTACCACAGCAGGCAGTGAGGCAAGTGGCTTAACAGCAGCTTGTATGTGGCAAATCCTGCATGAGCATTGTGCACACTCATAAATAAATAAAAATAAATACCCCCTCAAGCAGCTGCTTTCCACAGAGGTCTGACAGGAGCCTGTCAGTTTATATGCCATAGTAGGAGATCTGAGAGGATGGCAGGACCTCAGCAGAAAAACGACACACACATCCATACCATTCTATATTGATGCACAATTTGATATGAGACCATCAAAGATATTTAGATATTTGAAATTTAGTATTAAATACCATAGAGGATGACCCATCCTTTTTCCGTAATAAAGTGTCACAAGAAAATGTCCTATAGACAAGAAACGTGAAATAATTTGCTGAAATTTTTTTTTTCTTGAGTGGAATTCAAACCGACATCTCCCAGAAGTATGCCAGGTGTCATAACCTCTAGACCAGGGAGGACCAAACTTTGGGACTGTGCGATTGACTTTTAAGACAGAAAATCTTTCACGATCAATCATAGCACATAAGTCATAATAATGATTTAACACTGCTTGCCCAGCTAAAATAAAAATAACAATTTAGCATCAAACATATTAACGTGACATTGTTACTTTAATTAAAAATAAAATCTTTTCCACCTAAAACTATTTATTATAAATATCCACAAAAGGTGATTGTTTTCACTAATTTATTATTGAGAGGTACACTGCGTAAATAATAATAATTGTGCCAACTAAAGTTTTAACGTTCAAATTTGGCTAATTTTTTCGAAGTAATTTAGTAGAAGAAATAAGTAAATATGAATCCTTTAACTAGAATTATACATTTTATTAAAAATTCTGTTAAATCTAGCTGCAAATTCGCTCACAAACACTAAGACTTGTGATACAGTAGTGGTAGTGACTAGTGCGTTCACATCAGTGTAAGCTGACAACCAGCTATGGCAGCTACGTGATCAACCAAACAGTTGAATGTGATCGACTGCGATTGAGTGTTTTGCCACTCTGCTCTAGATCATTAGAGACTAAGTTTTCTTTAACAGTGTGACATAAGCTATGTGGGGAATTGGGCCACCATGCTGCTTCATGTGATGGAAATAATATTTGTCTCTAAATGGCACAACCATTACTCAAGCTCCACCTCTGGGCAAAATCAAATTTTTTCAAAAATTATTTCAAGTGTTTTTCTGCAGGACATTTTCCTGACACTTTATTGCTGAATTATTTATATAATGCTGTAAGTTACAAATATTACTTCCATCATAAGAGGCAGCTTGGTTGCTCAATGACATAGATGGCACCAGTGATGAATTAACAAAATTAGTGGGAATACTTATGTCATATTGAAGAAAATTGTTAGTGTTTGATGCCCTAGTGGTTATGATGCCTGGCATGCTTCTGGGAAATGTGGGTTTGAATCCCACTCATTGAAACCAAATTTTCCAGTAAATTATTTCAAGTCTATTTTGTCCTTTGGACAGATAAGGCACAATTTACACAGGCCAGAATCATTAACAGGTAGAATGCCCATTACAGGATGCTGATCCATAACAGTTGGAGGTACTTCCAGCTGTTATGAAATACTATACCTGACTGGTTGGTTGACCATCCCTTTAAGGATGTACAATGAATGTGGTAAAATGATTGCCCACCTCCACACTGGCCATCAAATGTACATTCTTTACTGTATAACACGTTCGGACACCAGATTGACTGCAAGTTTTAAGAGTATCGCAGTGCCTGTCATAGGGACACCTGCAAATGCTGGTTGCTGTGCAGTAATATGTGGTCACTTTCCTAAAGGTAGATCTAACATTTTCATCTCTAGCATCCTTTGTTAAAAAGGTATTTGGGTGTTTCAGGACTTTAAACTTTGCATATGTCCAGCACCAAGACTCTGTGTGATTGACCACTCCTAATCCTTCCCAGGTCCAGCTATTTTTCCACTCTGATCAGGCAAAAAAAAATTACCTTTAGAACTTTTTTGCCAAATAACTAATGAAAGAAATTATGACATCTATATTCCAAATTAATTGCATTTAATTTCAGATTTTCTAAACATAAAATGGTTAACTACAAGTTTTATTTTAATAGGACTTTTTTTTAGAGTCGTGTAGTAAAAAAATGCATCTGGCAACAAATAAAAATTTATTTAAAAAGCATTAAGAGACCAATAAACATTTAGTGGAAAAAATTTTCCCTGACATACGGGATTCACTTTTTTTCCACTAAATATTTATTGATTTATCAATGCCAAAAGAGCAGGTAATGCTCTGATTATCATCTATGATTAAGAGACAGAAATGATTATAATGCACATGGATAGAAAAGCTATTTCTGAATACAGAAATAAATCTACAGAAATGAAAATGAAGGTGTAAATATAAAAGTATAAACACTAACTGGATGCATAGTGAATTTATCAAAAGTGTGAGAATAATGCTCACTGTAAACAATCCACTTTGTAGCCACTTGATTGCCTCACTTGGCAGCAATTAACTAAGTTACGGCACCTGCTCTCCCACGATGCTGCAGGCAGTTTCACAAAAACAAGCTCTGGCTTACAGTTTTGATTTGAAGAGTGGGAACCATGCATAGAATGCTGGGAAACAAAAAAAGTCTTGTTTAAAGTAAACATTTCTTCCATTTTGTAATTTTTTTTCTCTATACCATATTTTGAGAAAACTCCAGGCTTGTTGCAGAGTCCAATAAACAAGTCAACAATCCATTTGATTGCCATTTCTTAGGAGCACTAATATGACATTGCCGATTTGTTTGTTAATGTTACTCTTTGCTGAAGCAACCCCCTGATTTAAGCTCACAAATTTGATTTGAACTATTATCAACAAATTTTTTCTTAAAGTTTTGAAAATCTCCTGAAAATTAACCAAAAAAACTGAAGATTTTGGAAGTAATTACATGTATAACCCCCCCCCCCCCAGTTTTTACACTCTATTCTGCCTTAAACCTATTTTAGTATTCCTAGAATTATTTTTATAATTTATATCATTTATCCCAGTATTCTATGCATAGTTCCCACTCTTCAAATCAAAACTGTAAGCCAGAGCTTGTTTTTGTGAAACTGCCTGCAGCATCGCGGGAGAGCAGGTGCCATAACTTAGTTATAAGTGGGGCAATCAAGTGGCTACAAAGTGGATTGTTTACAGTGAGCATTTTTCTCACACGTTTGAAAAATTCACTATGCATCCAGTTAGTGTTTATACTTTTATACTATACTTTATATATACACCTTCATTTTCATTTCTGTAGATTTATTTCTGTAACTTATCAATCTTTCAGTTGCTCAAATTGCACTCTACAGCACTGAAAATGTTTCGCAAATGAAAACAGCTTCTTTTTACTAATTTCAGGGCACTAAACATGATTTTGACATTAAAAATTGGTGATTCTTGTTTTGAAAATGCAAGAGTGCTGCTCCGTATGTAGTGCATACTGATTTGAGTGTTTCGTGCTCTGTTCGAAGTGCCAAGGTGACACAATAGCAGAGAGCTATTGCATCATTCAAGGCAATGTAAGACCCGGGAGCTATTGCATCATTTGGGAGTTACCATTCGTCAGTCATCTCCATTTATGATTTCTGTGAGTGCTGTATATGAGTGATATGCATCATTCTTGTATGAACAATGCAGACCATTTTTGTTTGTTACATTTGTGAAGTTACTTTTGTGTCACAGAAGTGTGAAATAACATCTGTCATCAAAAAGGCCTACTACCTTTACATCAGGTGTAATTTGAAGATCAACAGAGGAGCTGGGCTCTGCATATAGTGTGTAATAGTTGTACAACATGTCTTTGCAGTTGGCTAAATGGCAAGAGGCAGTTGATGCCATTCCTATGATATGGCAGGATATCCATCCATAAACTATTCCAACATACTATCTGCCATCCACTCAGTGCCACATGGGGAAAACCTGCTCATTCCCATAGCCACCAGAACATTATGATGTAGACTCGGAGGAGGAAGAGAAGGAAGAAACAGGAAATAGCATCTGTAGAACCTGACTTCACACCCACAACATTGGATTCAACACACAAGATCATGTAGAACAAACTGAATGATCATGTTAGAGATCTGGTGCTGCCAAAGAGCAAGGCAGAACTCTTAGGATCCGGAGTGCAGCAGTGGAATCTCCTTGGTAGAAATGTGAAAGTGTGTATCGTAGGTAAACTGGTTGCTTGCAAAAATGTTGACGGTTTATTTCCATCACTCCACACGATGTATTCCAGAAGAATGGAGGTTAGTTATAGATTTCTAGAAATTAATTATGAAAACTGTTCTACACAATGGGAAAGTGTTGCCTTCTGTTCCAGTTGGGTTGGGTTGTTTTACCTCTGAGCAGCACTTTTTGCACACCATGGGCTAAATGGCCAGGTCACAAGGACCCTGAAGGCTCAGAGAAGGTTGGGGGAGGGGACCCACTGCAACAGCTGTTGGGAGACAGATGGTAGCCTTCCTATCAAGGCCATCAAGCATGTTCTTTAATGTGCACAGGGTATGGCTCTCCAACACATGGGGCCATGGCTTAACGTCCCATCCGACAGACGCAGCCTTTCCAAGCCCATCGGTGTCCCCTACTGACTGTGGGCAGGGTGGGGAAATTTGCAGAGATAAATCTCAATGCTGATCCAGCTGGGACTTGAACCTGGGAACTACAGATTACAATCCTCGCGGGCTACCAACAGAGCCACTCCTGCCCCCTTCTGTTCCAGTAGGCCATGCTGTTAATATGAAGGAAACAATTATGTCAATACATAAATTATGACAAATACAAGTGCCATATTTGTGCAAAAGCAGGGAGACAGCAAAAGAGCAATGACTTAAAAGTTGATTTAAAAGTCATTGCTCTTTGCTGGGACTACAGCTTGGATATACAAATTTCTGTTTGCTACTATTGTGAATGGAATAGTAGAGACAAAGCATCTCATTACGTAAAGAAGATTTGGCTCTTTTTGGCAATCACTGGAGTGGGGGAAGAAGAATATACATCTGCTGGTACAATCCATGAAGATTTTGTTGCTACCTTTACACTTGAAATTGGGCCTAATGAGGAATTTTGTCAACACTATGGATCAGATGCAAACTGCCTTTCTGTATCTTTGACAGAAATTTCCAAGTCAGATGATGCAAAGATAAAAGAGGGTCATGAAATAATAAGCTGAAAAAAATGGTTTTGCTGTTAGTGGGATTCGAACCCATGTCTCCTGGAAACATGCCAGTTATGCTAACCACTACACCATCATCAGCTAGCATGTTTTTCAGCTGGTGTGATAAATTTTCCAGACTGCCTTATTTTTATTTGCACAATGGTGTGCCATCTATCCAGGAAGTGGACAACTGTGTTGTCACATAGAGCTGGTATTCAATCAATAATTCAGTAGTAAAGAATCACAGGACCATGTCACACATCCTGTAGACATGGAACTCATGAAATAATAAGCTGAAAAAAATTGGTTTTGCCATGGGTTGGATTCAAACCCATGTGTAGTGGTTAGTATAACTGGCATGTTTCCAGGAGACGTGGGTTCAAATCCCACTAACAGCAAAACCATTTTTTTTCAGCTTATTATTTCATGAACCTCTTTTATCTTTGCATCATCTGACTTGGAAATTTCTGTCAAAGATATAGAAAGGCAGTTTGCATCTGATTCATAGTGTTGACAAAATTCCTCATTAGGCCCAATTTCAAGTGTAAAGGTAGCAACAAAATCTTCATGGCAAAACCAATTTTTTTCAGCTTATTATTTCATGAGTTCCATGTCTACAGGACACATCCTGTGATTCTTTACTACCGAATAAAAGAGGGTGTTTTTACTGGTTCAGATATTCACTCACTGCTACATGAAGAGGTTGGGTTGTTTTACCTCTGAGCAGCAGTTTTTTGCACACCATGGGCTAAATGGCCCGATCACATGGACCCCAAATGCTCAGAGAAGGTTGGGGGAGGGGACCCACTTGAATAGCTGTTGGGAGACAGATGGCAGCCTCCCATCAAAGCCATCCAACATGTCCTTTAATGTGCACAGGGTAAGGCTTTCCCACACGGGGCCATGGCTTAACGTCCCATCCGACGGACGGCGGCCTTTCCAAGCCCATCAGTGCCCCCTACTGACCATGGGCAGGGTGAGGAATTTTGCGGTACATGAAGAGGTATTTGTATCATCACTGGTGATGAATGGAGAGAATTGCATGCTTTTTGACGGGCAGCAATAGGCTTTTTAGGGAATAAAAAAGCAGAAAATTACAAGGACCTTGTGGAAGAACTGCTGTCCTTATACCATAAACTGGGATGTAGTATGTCTTTGAAGGTACATTTATTAAGTTTTCATTTGCAGTTCTTTCTGGAAAACTGGCATGGGGAACATTTTCATCATGAAATTGCTATAATGGAAAAGAGATATCAAGGAAGATTGAGCGCATCAAATTTTTTTCATCAGGTTTTTCAAAATTAAGCCTTAATTGCATAGTCTGATCAATTTTTTCACTATATCATTGTATTTCATTGTCCACTATATATTGAAATCAATATGTTTATATATTTGCTTAAATTTTTTATTTTCGTAAAATGCATTATTAAATTCTGTTAATTTGGTATATAAAATAAATTATAAAAATCCTCTCAAGCAGCTGCTTGTAGCATGTGCTAATTCAAAATTAATTAAGCCACTGCTCGGTAGGCTTAACTAATTTTGTACCAAATAATGATATATATAACCATAATTTTAAAACTATATAGATAGCTAATTTTTTTGAAAAGCCAGCAGGGTATTTTAGATTACTCGATAAGATTCATATTAATCTTAATAAATTAATTTTTCTATTTTCATATATTAATGTATGCAGTTTCATATATTAACTGCCATTTATATTCGTGTATTGCAGCTAGAGATGTTAAAATGATTCGGTATCCGACGGACAGACACTTTCTAGATGTTGTCAAAAACATTTAAATAATTCGATGGTAATAGTTCATTTTAGGTGTGCAGGTAAAAACTTAGGTATATTTACCACTATGGGAGGATAATCCTTCCATAGTGATAGTTGCTGCCACCTAGACTTACACTCGGTTGCTGTGTGCTATAGTCGTTGGTTCGCCAGTTAGATAGCATTGCCAGGTGGTTGTTGGCATTGTGGTGCTTTAATCATCAGTTTGCCAGTTCAATTCTCAGCTAGAGATGCTAAAACGATTCGGTATCCGACGGACAGACACTTTCTAGATGTTGTCAAAAACATTTAAATAATTCGATGGTAATAGTTCACTTTAGGTGTGCAGGTAAAAGCGTAGGTATATTTACCACTATGGGAGGATAATCCTTCCATAGTGATAGTTGCTGCCACCTAGACTTACACTCTGTTGTTGTGGTGCTATAGTCGTTGGTTCGCCAGTCAGATAGCATTGCCAGGTGGTTGTTGGCACTGTCTGCTGATGCATGGAATTGGAGTGTTCATCTGTTTAGCACATGGTGGAGGTGTTTTTCTAAGTGTGCTGTAAGATGTTGTGCTATGGGGCACCGTTGCGATGGAGGTGTTTTTCCAGCTTTCACTGCAATGTGTGGTAGAGGATCATCATCTGCTGCTTTACACTTTGACATACGTTCTTGAGCATAATGCATTTTGTCGGTCTGCTTTGCTGACATCTTCAGATGCTATCAAATCCTTGGCAGATGGGATTGATATAATGCAGTCCCTCTAGTGGTGCTAGTGACCACATTATATCAACCCCATCTGCCAAGGATTTGATAGCATCTGAAGATGTCGGTAAAGCAGACTGATGAAATGCATTATGCTCAATAATATACACAGTCGTATCAGAATAATATGACCACCTACCATAGTATATGTATGGTAGGTGGTCATATTATTCTGATACGACTGTATGTCAAAGTGTAAAGCAGCAGAAGATGATCGATCCTCTACCACATATCGCAGTTAAAGCTGGAAAAACATCTCCATTGTGCCCATGCCCCCATAGCATGTCATCCTACAGCACACTTAGAAAAACACCTCTGTCATGTGCTAAATAGATGAACATTCTGTGCATCAGCGGACAGCACCAATGACCACCCTCGGCAATGCTATTGAACTGGCAAACCGATGATTAAAGCACCACAGCAACTGAGTGTAAGCCTAGGCAGCAACTACAGCGAACATGCCAGCCAAGGATTATCCTCCAATAGCAGTAAATACACCTAAGCTTTTAACTGCACACCTAAAACGAACTATTACCATCAAATCATTTTAGCACCTCTAGCTGCAACACAGGAGAATAAATCTTCCAACAGTGATAATTGTGAAATAAATTTGTTGCTTTGAAATTAACATTAGAAATTTAAACTTAATAATAACAGAAAACTAATAGAACTTAATATTAACACTAGAAAGGGCAGACTATCCACATAACTAGAAGTGGTCATTTTAACCACTGCTATTAAATAACTGTCTAGCATACTTTTCAGAGGTGGATATTGATTGCAGACTTTTTTTATGTGTTTATTCATTTTTAGGGATACAAGAGTTACACTAGTTTATTTTCAATTTTGCAAAATTTGTGCATTAGACATAGGAGGTAAGTTACAACAAAACTGCATTATGTTATTACAGATTGCAGTGCTTCAAAAAGAAATCATATATTAGACAATACAAAATACTTTCATATGATCTGTGAATGAGAAAAGTATTCACCTAATGATAGAAAACTGACAGTCAGTGCAAATGGTTATTTTATTCAAATATTTCCACAAATGATTTTCAGGGCTGTTAATATCAGTTTTTTTCATCATGCAATCTGCTCTTAGCTGTTCAATCATGTGGAGAACAAACTCATACTGAGAGGCCTTGTTTCTTGTAGATGATCCAAGCATTGCTTGCTGCCAGGTCATTTATATTGTAAGAAATGTGTACTGGCCACCTGCTGGATGCAACCATAACTGAATATTTATGAACCATTTGGTTCATACTAAATTTAGTAGTGTTATAGAAATGTATGGAGGAAGTGCCTTTCTGCTCTTGCATATTGGTACAAGGCTGCAGGTGAGCAGTGGTACAAGGCTGCACTAGAGACAATATTATGGTGATATTATTAAGATGTGCCTATGATGCCTTCATAATTTGGGATCGCCCTCCTCACTTGATATTATTCTAACAATATTTGTTTGCTGTTCTTTCAGCCACTCTACAAACATCAGCGACGAAACTTGGTAAAAATGAATGGATGCAACTTTATGAAGTTTACATATGGACCCATTTTTAGGCATATTTACGAACCTTTGCGAAGTTTGGGTGCTGATAAGTTGACCCATCTTTGCTGAAACTTTAGTAGCCAGCACAAAAGGAATAAAAGCACAGAGTTCAATGGAAATTGATCAGCTGTTGTCCTCAGTCACCAAACTATGATCTCAGTGCACATTTATAATATCACAACAAACACTAATCAGTTATAATGCCATGTGTTAGTCATGCTATTATTTTTAACATTATGTTTGCTTGAAAATCTTACCTTCAGCATGTTCTATTCAGTCAACCTTCTAGGATCATTCACAACACTATCCATAAAAATAAATATACCCCCTCAAGCAGCTGCTTGCCACAGAGGTCTGACAGGAGCCTGTCAGTTTATATGCCACAGTAGAAGATCTGAGAGGATGGCAGGACCTCAGCAGAAGACAACACGAATATCCATGCCTTACCCGGGGCTCGAACCCAGGTCCCATAGATCAGTAGCCAAGCGCGCTAACCACTCGGTGTTTAATAATTTTATAATATAATTAATAATAGTTGCACCATCTTTTCCAAGTGTTTGACCACCCACTGCAAGTGGAGTCTACATCAAACATTGTCTGGCATTGCTTCCTCTTCCTCCATGTTTGGTACCACTGTAACTGTGGGACCTGCATCTACTGTAGGAGTAGCATTTGGTTCATTCATTCATCAGCTGAATCACTAATTGGCAAATTTCTAACGTGCTGATATATAAAATCCTTATTGCCACTTAGTTCTACATCTGAGCATACATGATTGATGTCTGAGTGGTTTTCTGCTAAGTTTTGAAATTTTGTCAGTATCTGAATTAAAGTTCTATTGTTGAGCCATTGCTACATATTCTGCTATATTAGTGTGCATGCAAAAGTGTTCAATCACATCGGCAGTGAAATGTGTACTGTTTTATTACAGACAGTTTTATATGGGAATCAAACATAAATTTGTCAAACATGCCCATCCACATCCTCAGAGAACATCATATTGCTTTGTTGCTAACCGTCATCACACACAAAGATGTCAACAGTGTGTGTTGACTATGGTGAAAGACAACAGCAGTCACAATGACTACTGATGGCGCTTCTAGGTATGACATCTTGTACAGGTATTCCTGTCAGAGCTAAAAGATCATTTTTTTGTGTGTACATGTAAAGTCGTAAATGATTAAAAGTCATTATACATCAAAAATTGCATAACCTAGTGCTCACCTAAATTTCACTAGCAATCAAAATGACTGCTGTGGACCTTTTAGTGTTACTTTCAAGTGCCCTAAAGTAAAGGAAGTTTTTTTTCTTTTTAAAAAAAAGTGCCCTACAAATGGTCCTGCTAAATATTTTTCTAGTTTACCTCTTTTTCCACTTTTGTATTTTCTATATTACAAAGTAGTGGAAACTCCAGTGTAGATTGGCTTCAGCCTTTAGTGGTGGGGGAACGGGTCTTTGCCCCATGTCTGCGATTAGGGGGCTGTTTGATATTGTCGGCATTCCCTCTCTCAATAAACATAGTTTCTTTACACATCCCACTAACCATTTTCTCTCCATAGGTAGTTGGAATGTGAGGACTCTGCACAGAGCTTTTTCTCTTGATGTTCTCACACAAGAATTCCACCATTATAATTTAGATATTCTCGGCTTGCAAGAGACCAGATGGACAAATAAAGGTCAGATTCTTAAAAAATAATCTTAAATTTCTCTTTTCAGGGAGGAACGATAATAAACATCACCAAGGCATGGGTCTCCTTCTCAGCAGACACACTAGTGATGCTCTTCTAGGATATAAGTGCATTAATGAAAGGTTTCTTACAGCAAAATTTCAGACAAGGGTTAAAGACTTGAATGTTATCTGCTGTTATCCCCCACTGAGGATGCTGATGAGGATGAGAAGGATAGGTTTTATGGACAACTTCAGGATATTTTGAATTCTGTCAAGAAAGGAGGTATTACCCTTGTTCTTGGTGACTTCAATGCCAAAGTTGGTACTGACTCTGACCTTTGGGGAGCAGTAATAGGCCCTTTTTTTTGGTATTGGTACCTGCAATGGGCAACGTCTCCTACAGGTAAGTAAACTCAATGGATTCAGAATAACCAACACTTATTACAAACATCGCGACATACATAAGTACACATGGGTTTCACCCGATGGGCTGCATAAGAATATGATTGATTATATATATTAATTAACAGCAAATGGGCTAGATCTGTTAGGAAAACCAGGTCATATAAGGGAGCTGAAATTGGATCTGATCATTACGTTGTTAAAAGTGTCTTGCAACTTAAACTTAAAAAGTGTTGTGCTATGGTGTACCATAGCACCAAATTTACTTTTAATACTGAAGCTCTGAAAGACCCAGTTATAGCCAAAGCTTACCATGATAGGTTACTTAGTCATTATGACAGTCATGGTATGCTTACTACTGAAGTTGAGGAAGAATGGGATCATTTTAAACAGGCTTTTTTGGACACTAACAGTACTCTTTTAGGAAAAAAGGAGCAGAAGAGACAGAATTATCTGAGTGATAAGGCACTTGAGCTTGTTTCGGAAAAAAAGAACTGCAGGAATGTCCTTAATCAATACCCTACTAGTCCTAATAGAAAGCATTACAGAGAGTTTAATAAATGTGTAAAGGATCAGTTAGCTGCTGATAAGAATCTTTGGCTTGATGGCTTGGCTGACAAAGCTGAGGAAGCAGTTAGACAGTATAACAGCAGAGAGCTGTAGCAGATAGTTAATGTTTTGTGTGGTGGAAAACAGACAGGTATACAGGGATTGAAGGATAAACAAGGTAAGGTTATAGAAGGTGAGGATTCTGTCATGGCTAGGTGGGCTGAGCATTTCAGTGATGTTCTAAACAATGTGGTTAGTTCTACTCCCATTGTTTGTAATGATGATAGATGCATTGGTGACTTTAATGTTGGCCCTATAACACAATCTGAAGTTATTTTGGCTATTTCTAAACTTAAACTGCATTAATCCTTCAGGGTAGATGAAATTACTACAGAAATGCTTAGAGCTGGGAATATTTCTGTTACCAATTGGATGACTGAAATTTTGAATATCTTTTATGATAAAGGCATGGTTCCTAAGGATTTTACCAAGAGCTATTATCCCTATTTTCAAAAAAAGGTGATCGCAGTTCTTGTGATAACTATAGGGGTATCAGCCTACTCTCCGTTCCAGGTAAAGTTCTTTCCATGATTGTGCTTAATAGAATTAAGAATCTGGTTGACAGTCAATTGCATGATGAGCAATGTGGATTCAGAAATGGTAGGGGATGTGTGGATCAGATATTTTCACTTAGGCAGATTCTTGAGAAATGTTTAGAGTTTCAGAAACCTTTGGTTGCTAGCTTTGTTGATTTCAAAAAGGCTTTCGACTCTGTTGATCGTCATAATTTTTTTTTGATTCTGAGATCATATGCTATACCAGACAAGTTAGTTAACATAATGAAAGCTCTCTATAATAACACTGAGTCATGTGTGAGGGTTGGTAAGTCTTGTAGCAATTGGTTTATCATTACTTCTGGTGTTCGATAAGGGTGCATTTTGTCTCCTTTTCTCTTTAGTTTGGTTATTGATTATGTTATGCAAAATTCACTTCAAGGGAAAGATTTTGGCCTTAAATGGGCTGGAGATATGAAAATTTCTGATTTAGATTATGCTGATGATTTAGCCCTTTTGGCAAATGATGTTGATGAGATGAACTCTTTCATTCGAGCTGTTGATGAAACTGGTAGTAGAGTAGGTTTGGTTATAAACAGAGAAAAAACTAAAGTGATGAAAATTGGTCAGGCAGGCTGTGGTTCAGTTAATCTGTATGGTTGCAGTTTTGAGCAGGTGTCATAGTTTAATTATCTTGGGAGCTATGTAACAGATAATGGTGATGTGCGGCATGAGATTAACAGACGGATAGGGATTGCTGCCGGGACTTTTAAGAATCTATGGAGAGTGTGGAGAAATAGGCGTATACAACTAAAGACTAAAATTAGACTGTATAATAGTTTGGTTCTTTCTACGGTTAGTTATGGTAGTGAAACTTGAATGCTGTGTAAACAAGATAACAGGAAACTAGATGTTTTTGATTCTAGATGCTTACACAGTATCTTTGGCATTAGGTGGTTCAACTTTGTAACTAATGATGAGTTTAGGCAAAGGAGTCTGCAACCTCCTTTAAGCAGCATATTGTGCAGAGAGAGACTCCATTGGTTTGGCCATGTTGCCTGTATGGATAATTATACATTGGCGAATAGGGTTATGAACAGTGTGCCTAAAGACTTCAGAATGAGGTGGGATGGGGAGGAGACCTAAGATGCGGTGGGCAGACAATGTCAAACAAGACCATATTAGAATTGGTGTGCAATGGCCAGATGCAGCAGATGTTGCTCAGGACAGACTTGCTTGGAGAACTAAATTGCTCTGTCTGGTTGGACCTCCATAGCCCATGGCTGCTTGAGGATGATGATGATGATATGTTATTGTTCAGAATTAAATGCTGTAAATAGTTTTATGTAAAAAAGTTTTGCCAATGTATAGGATTTGAACCCACGTCTCTCCAGGTTCTGAGACCACTGACTTAACATCGACTCGGTCTTTTTTCCACTAATATAACTTATTAGTCATCCGTGATTGCTGCACCTGGTCTTGGTGCCTTCTATGATCATTGGCGGCAACTGTTTCTTTTAATATTGCACTAAGTAAGATGTATATAAATAAGTCACTTCACCCTATCAGTGTGAGGCGGGGGTGGCTCAGTCGGTAGCGCGCCAGGCTCGTAATCTGTAGTTCCCAGGTTCGAGTCCCAGCTGGGTCAGCATTGAGATTTATCTCCGCAAATTTCCCCGCCCTGCCCACGGTCAATAGGGGACACCGATGGGCTTGGATGGGACGTTAAGCCGTGGCCCCATGTGCAGGAGAGCCATACCCTGTGCACGTTAAAGAACACGCTGGATGGCCTTGACGGGAGGCTACCATCTGTCTCCCAACAGCTGTTCCAGTGGGTCCCCTCCCTCAACCTTCTCTGAGCCTTCGGGGTCCATGTGACCTGGCCATTTAGCCCATGGTGTGCAAAAAAGTGCCGCTCAGAGGTAAAACAACCCAACCCTATCAGTGTTATTAATGATTTAATCAATAAATAATATTCACATCTGTTGACTTTAAAATCAATAAATAGTTTTGTGGAAAAAAGTTTTGCCGACATGCATGATTTGAATCCATGGGAGATTGATAAGTCATATTGTGATGGTCCATCCATTCACTTTTACTTTTCCTTAACCAGTTTTACTTTATTTACATTATATTTATCATTTTGGGGATTTATTCTTCAGTTGGACTTGTCACTTTTCCTTCTTCTGATCCATTAAAGGAGTTGCGCATGCGCAACTCAGACTTTTATTGACAGCCGCTAATGCACATGTGTGGACATGCCCCTCGTTGCATCATCATCATCATCCTCAAGCAGCCATGGGCTATGGAGGTCCAACCAGACCGTGCAATTTAGTTCTCCAAGCAAGTCTATCCTGAGCTACATCTACTGCATCTGGCCACTGCACACCAATTCTAACAAGGTCCTGTTTGACATTGTCTGCCCACCGCATCCTAGGTCTCCCCTTCTTTCTGAGGCCTTTAGGCACACTGTTCATAACCCTATTCGCCAATCTATAATTATTCATACGGGCAACATGGCCAAACCAACGGAGTCTCTCTCTGCACAATATGCTGCTTAAAGGAGGTTGCAAACTCCTTTGTCTAATCTCATCATTAGTTACAAAGTTGAACCACCTAATGCCCAAGATACTGCGTAAGCATCTGGAATCAAAAGCATCTAGTTTCCTGTTATCTTGTTTACAAAGTGTCCAGGTTTCACTACCATAACTAACCCTAGAAAGAACCAAACTATTATACAGTCTAATTTTAGTATTTAGGTGTATACACCTATTTCTCCACACTCTCCATAGGTTCTTAAAAGTCCCGGCAGCAATCCCTATTCGTCTGTTAATCTCATGCCGCACATCAGCATTATCTGTTACATAGCTCCCAAGATAATTAAACTGTGACACCTGCTCAAGACTGCAACCATTCAGATTAACTGAATCACAGCCTGCCTGACCAATTTTCATCACTTTAGTTTTCTCTCTGTTTATAACCAAACCTACTCTACTACCAGTCTCATCAACAGCTCGAATGAAAGAGTTCATCTCATCAACATCATTTGCCAAAAGGGCTAAATCATCAGCATAATCTAAATCAGAAATTTTCGTATCTCCAGCCCATTTAAGGCCAATATTTTTCCCTTGAAGTGAATTTTGCATAACATAATCAATAACCAAGCTAAAGAGAAAAGGAGACAAAATGCACCCTTGTCGAACACCAGAAGTAATGCTAAACCAATTGCTACAAGCCTTACCAACTCTCACACACGACTCAGTGTTATTATAGAGAGCTTTCATAATGTTAACTAACTTGTCTGGTATACCATATGATCTCACAATCAACCACAAATTATGACGATCAACAGAGTCGAAAGCCTTTTTGAAATCAACAAAGCTAGCAACCAAAGGTTTCTGAAACTCTAAACATTTCTCAAGAATCTGCCTAAGTGAAAATATCTGATCCACACATCCCCTACCACTTCTGAATCCACATTGCTCATCACGCAATTGACTGTCAACCAGATTCTTAATTCTATTAAGCACAATCATGGAAAGAACTTTACCTGGAACAGAGAGTAGGCTGATACCCCTATAGTTATCACAAGAACTGCGATCACCTTTTTTGAAAATAGGGATAACAGTAGCCCTGGTAAAATCCTTAGGAACCATGCCTTTATCATAAAAGATATTCAGAATTTCAGTCATCCAAGTGGTAACCGAAACATTCCCAGCTCTAAGCATTTCTGTAGTAATTTCATCAACCCGTGGGGATTTATGAAGTTTAAGTTTAGGATCAGCCAAAAGAACTTCAGATTGTGTTATAGGGCCAACATTAAAGCCACCAATGCATCTATCATCATTGCAAACAATGGGAGTAGAACTAACTACATTGTTTAGAACATCACTGAAATGCTCAGCCCACCTAGCCATGACAGAATCCTCCCCTTCTATAACCTTACCTTGTTTATCCTTCAATCCTTGTATGCCTGTCCGTTTTCTACCACACAAAACATTAACTATCTGGTACAGCTCTCTGCTGTTGTGTTGTCTAACTGCTTCCTCGGCTTTGTCAGCCAAACCATCAAGCCAAAGATTCTTATCAGCAGCTAACTGATCCTTTACAAGTTTATTAAGGTCTCTGTAATGCTTTCTATTAGGACTAGTAGGGTATTGATTAAGGGCATTCCTGCAGTTCTTTCTTTCCGAAATAAGCTCAAGTGCCTTATCACTCAGATAATTTTGCCTCCTCTGCTCCCTTTTCCCTAAAAGAGTACTGTTAGTTTCCAAAAAAGCCTGTTTAAAATGGCCCCATTCTTCCTCAACTTCAGTAGCAAGCAAACCATGACTGTCATAATGACTAAGTAACCTATCATGGTAAGCTTTGGCTATAACTGGATCTTTCAGAGCTTCAGTATTAAAAGTAAAGTTTTTAACCCTAGCACAACACTTTTTAAGTTTAATTTGCAACACACTTTTAACAAGGTAATGGTCAGATCCAATTTCAGCTCCCCTATATGCCCTGGTATTCCTAACAGAACTAGCCCATTTGCTGTTAATTAATATGTAATCAATCATATTCTTATGCAGCCCATCAGGTGAAACCCATGTGTACTTATGTATGTCGCGGTGTTTGTAATAAGTGTTAGTTATTCTGAATCCATTGAGTTTACTTACCTGTAGGAGACGTTGCCCATTGCCATTGCAGCTACCAATACCAAAAGGGCCTATTACTCCTCCCCAAAGGTCAGAGTCAGTACCAACTTTGGCATTGAAGTCACCAAGAACAAGGGTAATATCTCCTTTCTTGACAGAATTCAAAATATCCTGAAGTTGTTCATAAAACCTATCCTTCTCATCCTCATCGGCATCCTCAGTGGGGGCATAACAGCAGATAACATTCAAGTCTTTAATGCTTGTCTGAAATTTTGCTGTAAGAAACCTTTCATTAATGCACTCATATCCTAGAAGAGCATCGCTAGCGTGTCTGCTGAGAAGCAGACCCACGCCTTGGTGATGCTTATTGTCGTCCCTCCCTGAAAAGAGAAATTTAAGATTATTTTTAAGAATCTGACCTTTATCTGTCCATCTGGTCTCTTGCAAGCCGAGAATATCTAAATTATAATGGTGGAATTCTTGTGTGAGGACATCAAGAGAAAAAGCTCTGTGCAGAGTCCTCACATTCCAACTACCTATGGAGAGAAAATGGTTAGTGGGATGTTTAAAGAAACTATGTTTATTGAGAGAGGGAATGCCGACAATATCAAACAGCCCCCTAATCGCAGACATGGGGCAAAGACCCGTTCCCCCACTACTAAAGGCTGAAGCCATCTACACTGGAAGAATTCCTCCAATGTATAATTTGACGATGCCAATAGAAGCAAAGAGTTCAGGTGCCTGCGATGACTTCTGCTCAGGATTATCCACCAGCTGATAAACATATCCTGTGAATCTATTCACTTGGGGCTGTCAACCCACAAACAAACAGAAAACACAGCGGAAGATTTTCCCTCCACAGAAGCCCACCAGTGCAGCAAAATCAGGATCCATAATCCAGCTCAGAGCCATATATCTGTCCAGTCCAGTGGGTTTATATGGTCAGCACCAGGACCCTGTGTGGTTGACCACTCCTCAGCAGGGTAGAAAAAAGGAAAAGTAGCCATAGTTGTCCAGATCAGTAGGCCACACTAATCTGGCAGCCCTCCCCTTCCGTTCACTTCCACAAGAGAGTATCTCTTTTGAAAGTTACTAACGGTCCGCACCACGAGAAGGCGGGGTCGGACATTAGGTGCTAGGCCTTGCCGGTTCTATGCATCATCACAGGGGATTGGTGCATAGCTCTCCTTCCAGTGACTACCTAGCTACCATTTAGCTAGCGCGATTTTAAGATTATGCAAATGATTTTCCCAGCATGCAACACATGTCAGTTAGCATGTATACTTAGTGACGTTAGATCATGGAGTTAGTAAGAGGAAGGAAGTTAGTAGCAAGTCAGTAGAGAGTTGTCAGATAGCAGCAATGAGTCAGTAAGATGTATAGAGTTGTTAGTAGAGATGGAGGTAATGTGGTGTTTTAGTTGCTCAGACTTTTGTATTCATCAGTTTATTCTGTGAGTTTTGATTTTTTGGAAATAAACTTTTATATGAAATATTTTGATTGCTATTTTTTCTCTTGAGCAACAATAATTGATTTTTATTAAAATTTAGCTTTAATAATTTGACAATCTTTTGATTTCTTATTCACTAAGTAATGCCTATATACTTAGCAAACCCTCATTTAAATTTATTTGGCAAGTTAATATTGCCTGGCACCTGATGCTATTCAGAAGTTTAGTTTCATTTGGATCAGTCCAAAGGTCCAAAGAGAAGAAGTTTAACACTCTTTTGGAGTGATATTAGGGACAATATTAGTGGAAAAATTTTTGGAGCATTATTAGGACAAATAGTTTGGAACAATATTAATGGGAAAAACACAGTCATTGTTCATTGGTTGAAAACACAGAGTTGGTTCTTTGGTTGTAGAACACTCGGCACATATCTGCAGAGACATGGGTTCAGGCTGAGAAACTTTTTATTTCTGAGATTGAGTATATAGCTATACTCGGAGTACACGTAAAACCCTAAATGATGAAAAGTCCAAGACTGCACTTTATACATCCAAAATTGTACAGCCTGTTTTTATTCAATTGCACAACTGTGATCTGCATACTAACAGCTAGTATGTAACTAGTAGTTGTGTAGTTCAGTCCAACTTGTGTGGCAAAAGCTTTTTATTGCTTTAGAAATTTGTATATTTATAAAGACAAATACCCTGCATTTTAATATTCATACTTTCAGACTTGAACACAAACCATTATCTAAGAAAGCATTGAAGAAACAAGCAAAAGAGCTAGAAAAATCATCAAGAAAGGCAACAAAGCAAGATCAAAACGTAAGATATTTATCTAATATTTACAATATTGTGCATATGGTCTATGCAAAAGTTCTGTGCAGTATATAAAATAAGAGCCAATTTTTTTGGGGGAAATATTTTATTAATTTAATTACAGTCTCCATTATTGTCTATGATTTCCTTTCATTCCATAAGCTCATAGTTGCAGTGTGGTAGAAACCTTTTGGCTTGGAGTCTAAAAACTCGCCAGCACTTGTTTTTGAACACCCTGAAGTTAGAAAATGATTTTTCATTTTAAGAAAGTCTGCAGACTCCAGAATAAATGAAAATCTGATGGTACTAATGCCTGTAGAATAAGGGGGACTAGAAAAGCATTTCTCAGTTTAATTAATATTTTCCTTGGGCTAACATTAAATATAAATGGTACGTGTACATCCAAATATCATTTTCCATAATTGTTTCAAACATTAGGCATTTGGTAATATCCTTGGTTTTGAAGTCTTGTATTTTTATTGTGTAGAATTTTTATTTTACAAGTGTTGTTAAAATTTTTTTAATCATGGTTATATTTATATAAATATTTTAGGATAAAAGGTTTAAATATTTCAATCTATCTGTTGTTTATATATAATTTTTTGCAAATGAAAAAGAATAATAATTTTAGCTATTATAGATTGCAGTTTTTCTATTTTATTTACATTAGTAATAAATAATATATATCAATGAAATATATATCATTGAATTTATCAGTTGAAAGACAATTTAAAGTTAGAAACTGAAAATTAGGGAGTCTTACTGCTTGATTAATATTAAGAAGTATCAATGTTTAATCTGGCACAAATCTATAATAATGAAACGAGATGTGTATGGTGGCTGCAACACTTCACAAAGAACGAGATGTGTATGGTGGCTGCAACACTTCACAAAATAGGCTTTTGGAATAAGAGTGTGATGAGATGTGCAATGCCAAATATTAATGAAACCAGAGGTCAGTTATGTATTAATAAATTAATAGGTGTATATATATAAAAAAAAGATATTGACAGCAATCAATTTAAAGATGAAATGACCCAGTTTTAAGTTTTATTATGAAAGAAAATATATCCACCCCTATGGACATATATAAAACCATTAACGGGGATTTGAGATCAATTTTCCCAAATGTGGAAACAATTGTTAAAATATTTCTTACCATGCCTGTAGCCAGTGCAAATGGTAAAATATCATTTTTGGTTCTAAACCGGATAAAAAATTATTTAATCATTTACTTCCATTAAATAATTTCAAATTAATCATTTATATTTATTGAATGTAAATTGACAAATTCTTTAAATTGTGATGATTTAATTGATGGTTTTACCAAACAGAAAGCTCGCAATAAAACCTTATTGTGATATTTGATCAAAATGTTTTTAGTGAAATTCTTGTCATGCAAAGTTCAATAATTTAATTTGATATTAAATTGCAATTCATGCCAAAAATAATTTAATGTTTATTAGTAATGTCTGTACTTTTTTTGGTTTACTATGATTGTGTTATATTTCTCTGATTATTTTTCTACAATTCTTTAAATAAAAATAATAATTTTTAAATATTTTTCTTGAACACCAAATATTAAAAAAAGAAAAAAAACCTAAGGAGCATTGAATCTAATGTGTGCCTAGGGCCTCAAAACATTTTGATCTGGCTCTATGTCACACACAATATCTCAAATTGTTTGAAACAATCATGATCCTATGCCCAGGTCTGAAGGGATATACTTATCCAGCTCAAAGACCCCACAGACAAAATGCTTCTTAAAAACAAATAAATAAAAGCATGTGTACATTTAATTCCCAACTTAACATAAATGCCATATTTTAAACAACAAAGGATTGAGCTATCTCTGATAATTGCTGTAAACAAATACTCATTTACTTTCACTCTGCCAAAATTATAATATCCATACATGACAGTCTGCCATTATGATAAGGAAGGTATTTGTACCTAATTGTAACAATGCCTTTTGTTGTGGATTAAGTCATTGCCTCTCAGCAGCACTTGCCAACTTCTCTGGGATCCGCAGTTTAATCCCAGCTTGGGAAAGACTTGAAGTTGACGTTCCCTAGATTAAGAGTTACAAATTAGAAGGTGTTTCACCAGTAGAAATGTAGTATTCAATATATATATATGTGTATAGGATTATTTAAGCCACTATCTTTGTTGTTGTATGTATTCTCCTAATACTGGGTACAGGGAAAAAATTGTCTTGTGCTGGGTGGGATCTGAACCCAATAACATGCAGGTGCTCTGACCACTGATCTAATAGCTTATAGGATTTATAGTTTGTTAAGCTGGATAATGAATTTGAAGGGAGATGTAATTTGGGCGAGTTGTCACACCCACTCTCCAAATTCCAACTCTATAACATGAAATATCCTAATTAACATAAAAATTCAATGAAATCTGCAATACAGATATTGTCTTACTTCCATAGCTTAATGTTTGATTTCTGGAGAGAACTGAACCTCCCTGACAATGCTTTTCTCTGTTTAATTTCTGATCAAAATACCTCCTTCACAGAGCAACTTTTTACAAACATATCACCAGGCCTTCAAATACCTTAGCTCATACTGGGAATCACCAATTAGAGGAATCTGAACCCCACCTCCCCCACCTAGCATTCAGCCCGCAATCTCTAACACATTTAAATTCCATGAAATGGGAAATGTGCATTAATTTATTCATATAATAGAACTTTTAACAATGATAACAACTTCCATATTCATTTATGAAAATTTTACAGCAAAAAGCCACAATCAAATTATGAATCAACACAATAAGAAGAAAATAAAAATTATAATAAGAAAAGAAGAAATAACGTTGGTGTATACCATATATTACCAAGGGATCTGAGAAATCCACCCAGGTAATTAAATAAGTTATACAGAAATAATAAAGACAAAATTGTTGCAATAACTAAAAATTTCCTATTTAATTATCTTAAGCAAAACTTCAAAATCAACTTGCTTATTTAAATATTCCTTTGCTAGCTGAATGTCACCCGCCGCTGCCTTGGTGTCACTTTTAACACGTATATTCTTATTTTCACTGCACTAAAGGTAAATTTTGTAAGTTCTTATTCATTTATGAAAATATAATGGTCTGGAGATGTGAAAATTTCTGATTTAGATTATGCTGGTGATTTAACCCTTTTGGCAAATGATGTTCATGAGATGAACTCTTTCATTCGAGCTGTGATGAGACTGGTAATAGAGTAGGTTTGGTTATAAACAGAGAGAAAACTAAAGTTATAAAAATTGGTCAGGCAGACTGTGGTTCAGTTAATCTGAATGGCTGCACTCTTGAGAAGGTGTCACAGTTTATCTTGAGAGCTATAACAAATACTGGTGATGTGTGCAGCATGAGATTAACAGATGAATTGGGAGTGCTGACTGGACTTTTAAGAATCTATGGAGAGTGTGGAGCAATAGGCATATACACCTAAAGACTAAAATTAGACTGTATAATAGTTTTTCTTTCTAGGGTTAGTTATGGTAGGGAAACTTGAATGCTTTTTTAAAAAAGATAACAGGTATTATGATTAATGACAAACCCCAGATGCTCCGCAATTCAGAGACTACACTACATCTATTAGGAGAATGCCGCATTACACCACTACCCACCGTTGCAGCTGAACAGTACTATAAAAGTAAAGTCCCGCCTTTGACAAAACCTTCTCTGCGTCCTGGGTCTTTCCAGATAAGGATATTGAGGATCCAAGTTGAAACAGCGACAATGGCGGAAACTTGATGCTTTTGATTGTAGATGCTTACGCAGTATCTTGGGCATTAGGTGGTTCAACTTTATTGGCATTTGGTAGGTTAGGCAAAGGTAGCATTAGATAGGTTAGGCAAAGGAGTTGGCAACCTCCTTTAAGCAGCATATTGTGCAGAGAGAGACTCCATTGGTTTGGCCATGTTGCCCATATGGATAATTATAGATTGGCTAATAGGGTTATGAACAGTATGCCTAAAGGCCTCAGAAAGAGGGGGAGACCTAGAATGTGGTGGGCAGACAATGTCAAACAGGACCTTGTTAGAATTGGTGTGCAGTGGCCAGATGCAGCAGATGTAGCTCAGGACAGATATGCTTGAAGAACTAAATTGCACAATCTAGTTGGACCTCCGTAGCTCATGGTTGCTTGAGGAGGAGGAGGATGATCTGTTACCGCCCCTCCACTTTAAGTGTTCTGTGTCACTGTGCTCATTGCCATGGTTCGCTTTATGGTATGAACTAGCTGCTATTAACTTTCATCTCCCAAGACCTTCTGACTTTAGTTATTCCTCTTGTAAAAAACTGTCATTCATTACTACTGATATTAGGTAACATGGATATTTTGTGAAAGGGCTTTTAAAGCAAACAGTCATAGAGAATTAAACAAATAATTTTAATTACTGCACTGTGAATCTCGAATTTTGCAAAAAGATGTACATTATTTAATGTTATTCAAGTGTTCAATGCTTAGTAAAAAATTTATTGATTCATAGGAAACATTTAGGTGGGAAAGTTTAAAGATTGCTAGTTACTATTAGCTGTTGGAGCATGTATATGTAATTTTTGATGCTGAGATGAAAAATGTTGAGAATCACTATTGTAGACCATCTTTTCTGAGGTGTTATTCTTCTGGTTACCCAATTTATTTAATAATATGCTCTAGGGACTTTGACACACCAGTGATCTCTACTGTTTGCTTTAATGCTTTACTAGTTGCATAGGCATAACAATAGTATATTTAATGAATCACTTAGATTTCACTTCCCATCATTTGTGCACCAATGTTGCCCATTTGTTTTTATGATGTTTGAATAATATGTGAGTTGTGTGTACAGCACATGCATTATTGATTTATTCTCACTATAAAGAATATAAATAGTTCTAAATGTAGGATTGCTCAGTTGTTTGCCCATTTTTTGTATTATACTGTGCCATTACATAAATATAATATCAAAATAGCTTTTGCCTTAGTTTAGAGCTGTTTATATTATCATATATATTATAGGTAGAAAATTATGCTGAATCTCAAAAGGAAGACTATTCCGCTAATTTTTATGGAAAATTGCCTATGATCCAGTCCGAAAAGAAATCATCAAGATGTCTTGAAATGATAAAAAATCTGTTCAGAGATCAAGGAAATCAAAGTGTATGGTTGCGAGGTCGTCTGCACACCAGTCGAGCAAAAGGTAAATATTTGCTAGGATTTTTTTTTTTCTCAGAGTGGACTCTGGCATATAAACTGACAGGCTCCTGTCAGACCTCTGTGGCAAGCAGCTGCTTGAGGGGATATTTATTTATTTATTTTTATTTATTAATTTCTGCTAACAAGTCTGATAAAAGTGTACCATTCAATGTTCTTGTCATTTATTTTTTTCATTTGACATATAGGACAGAGAAGAATCCTAGAAGCTACAAGAAAGCTTTTACTTAGCTTTTATTAAATTTTCTCTATATCACTATAATTAGCAGAAAAGCTGAGACAATTGGATGGAATTATTATCTAAACATTTAACTCAGTTTTTTTCTTTAAGATGATGCCCGATAGGTAGATGAGTCTATTGTCCTGTGGTGGGTAGTACAGTCCAGATATGCATTCACTAATATTCTTTTTTTTTTTCTTCTCTGAGGGAATGCTAGTGCTAGATTGACATTGATTTGGTGCACATGTCAACCAATGTATTTCTAGATTCACAGCTTATGTCTCAACTTTTCCGAGAGTGTGAATATTATATTTTAATGCATACTCGCTACATGTTTTGCATTGTTTCTGCAATTCATCATAAGGGGAAATAGTTATTTTGTGGCAGGCACATATGTTAGTGTATTGCGGTTTGTTTTTGTTAGGCTTGGAACACGTTGTGTGGAGGGGTGGCTGGTAGTACATGTGGTGCCCTCTATTGAGGAGTTGGGAGGAGTAGAATTTTAAGATTGGGGATATAGAGTTTTGTTGGGGTTTTATACATAATTGTGAGAAATTCTTTGTGGTGCTGTTGTGTTTATGTATGCATGTGGAAAACGGTGGTGGGGATTGCTTAATTTAGTTTATGTTTGGGTAATTATTGAAGAGTATTTTTCATGCTGGTGGGGTTATGTCATTATTACATATTTCATTTCTGTTTAGTATATTACAAAGTTTTCGTCAAAATTTAGTTTAAATTTCATGGGGGGGGGGGGGTGAAAATAGGTATTCTTGCATCATTGAATTTTAGTATTAGGTTATGGGTGATGGCAGTTTGAGTTAGGGCTGTCTTTTGTTAGCTTTTTCATAATCTTCCTTGTGTTCTGCCAGTCAGGTTGAGAATTGTCTAAAGGCTTTTCCTACATATTTATTTTTCTGCTGGAATTCTTTGTGTGGGTCCTCAATACAGATCATATAAATGCCATCTGAATGCATTTGTTAGTCGTCATTTCGAAATTTTGAGATAGTGTTTTGACTTTTATGAGCACAGTATAATTAAATTCCTTTTATCAGAGAGTGTTAGGTGTGGGATAAGAGGGAATGGCATAGCAAATTTTTTTCGGAGAGTATGTGTTGCTACAGATAAGGAAGCATTTTGTTGTGACTACTTTTTTAGGATATTATTTAGAAATTAATGTTTGTAATCTGCTTGTTATTTTCATGATGCATTTTATTTCTAGCTTCAAGAGTCTCTGTAGAGCAGTCTCTGTGGGCTCGTAGAAATAGGGTGTGGAATGCTGACTTTTGGTAATTTATGGGGTGGGCAGAATCCTTAGGGATGCAGTTAGGGACAAAGGCAGGTTTTCGATGTACTGAGGTTTTGACAGATTGGGAGTCTCTCTGGATAATGACATCAAAGAAGTTTATTGATCCATTTTTCTCTGCTTTGTGTGTAAATTGAATGGTTGGGCGCACAGTATTGAGTTCTGCTAGTAATTTATTCAGCTGTTTTTGGTTTCCAGGCCAGATTAAAAAATATCCATGTATCTTTTCCAAAATATAGGGGTGATGGGGAAAATTCATGTTGCCCTGTTGCATATCTGTCATTAATGATAATTTTTACAGAACGTTTTAATGTTGCACTACACAGCAAGCATTTTCAACAGGAAATTAATTATATTTATCAGATAGGATGGGAGGCAGGTTATATTCAAGTCGAAATAAGCAAGATACACAAAAAGATACGTCTCGTATCAAAATTCTGAACCCACTGTCACAGAAGTTTCAGAAAAAAATTAGAAAAATATACCATATCTTCTATATATTTCTGTAATATCTTAAAATATTCAAAAATTTTAAAAGAATATAATTTAATAGTTCTGTTAACTATGGAAAATAAAGTTCACAATTTAATCCTAAATGATAGCAATAGAGTACTTCCCCCCCTCTCTCCCCATTGGAGAAGTCCATAATTGGTTTGCAGGACCCTGAAAATAAATTGAACAATAAAAATAATTACATAGGAAGGAACTACTGGATGACAGAACTTTAATTTAAAAGCATGAATATGATTTTAAAAAACAAATCAAAATGCAGCAGTAGCTCAAATAACAATTCAAGACAATCTACTTGTGACTTAACTGAAATTAAAATAGTTGTGGCACCTAATACTAAATTTATTAATTAAATTGTTTAATTATTATTATTTTATTAATTATTATTTTATTAAATTAATTTATTTTTTAAAATTCTTGATAACAATATAATACTTGTGTTAGTGTATAACTGAGTCCAGTTTCCAGGGGGGGGGGGGGGAAAGGAAATTTAACAATAAACAAAATTACTAATAGACTGTAAGTTGAAATGTATTTTACTAGATTATCAGTAGATTAGTTTTCAATTAATGGCAACATGACTGCACTATCACAGTAAACAGTTTGTACTAATGGTTCTAATTGAGTGTATTACTTTAAATGTTTATATCCCAGAAAGACTTGAGCTTTAAGAGTTTTCCCAATGTATTATTATGCAACTGATCTATTATGCAGCAATAGTGTATTGTACATTAATTTGATGCATATTTTGAGATAGTGTTTTGACTTTTATGAGCACAGTGTAATTAAATTTATCAGCTTAACACTGATAATTTAATCTTGTTTTTAAATGTTATAGTATTAGTTATATAGTTTTTATATAAAAAAAGAATTTATTTTCAAAGCTAAGGAATTTTGAATGTCACTTTCCATTCACATAACTTGGAAGTGTCTGATTACTGTTTTTAATAATATACAGGGTGATTGTAAACTCTTTCAACAAAAAAAGAGGGGTGATAGTGCACATTAAGACGAACAATTGTTGCAATGGAACCTAGAGTCGCATTCCACTCCTTCTGCCAGAGAAGTGTAAAGTTACATATCCACGTTGATCCTTCAACAGTGAAAACGAGGTCACTTAACCAATTTATGAGTTATTTAATTACATTCGCATCAGAGAAAGACTCAAAGTAGCTGCTCAAAGTGGTGTCCGAGGGTGTTGTTGTACAGCCCACACCGGTGAATGAAGGACTGTCACACCCTCTCGTAGACTCCTGGTGTGGTGTTGGTCTTGTCCGCTGCAACACCGATTCTCGCGATGAGATCTTCAAGGGAGCCCACAGGTGTCTTGTACACAAGTGTTTTCATTCATTCATTTCATTCATGCACATGAAAACATTCATTCAAAACAAGTGTTTTCATGTGCCCCCAGAAGAAGTCTAGTGGATTGAGGTCCAGGAAGTGTGGAGGCCAAGCCACAGGTCCACCACGTCCAATCTATCGCCCAGGATATGTTGCATTTAGGAAGTATCAGACCTCGATGGAAAAGTGTGCTGGTGCCCCATCGTGCATAAACCACATGTCCCTCTGCATGGTGAGCGGAACACCCTTCAACAGACCGGGAAGCAGTTACTCCAGAAACACACGGTACGCTGCGCCGGTCAGTCGTTCTGGCAAGAGGTAAGGTCCCACCAGACAATCACCCAGGATACCTGCCCAGATGTTGACGCCAAATTTCTTCTGGTGTTTACGAGGGTCAGTGACGTGGATTTTCTTGAGCCCAAGCGTGTGCTGGTTGTGATTGTTGAAAATGCGTTCCTGGGTAAACATGGCCTCATCACTAAATAACACTAATGCGGGAAATTGCGGATTAACATTGTTCATCTGGAGTATCCACCTAACAAACTTTACCCAGCAGGGATAGTCATCTTTGTTCAAAGCTTGGACCTTCTGCACATGGAAGCATCCATGCCACATGTAGGACATTCCACACTGAGGTTGGAAAAACTCCTATTTCGGATGACACTACTCGTGTACTTGTGGAAAGAACTTCTTCAAATCGCTGCAAGACACGTCCTTCCATTTCCGGTGTCCGCACACTTCGCGAACATCCAGTATCACTCATTGAGATAGCCAACGAGCCAGTTTCACACAGTCTTCGATCAACACTGGTGAAGGTCGAATGGTTAGGAATACGACGATTCGGAAATCTCTCACGGTACAATCTTTGTGCTTCGCGTCCATTACCATCTGCTTGGCCATACATCAGATGCATATCTGCCAATTCCTTGTATGTGTAGTCTTCCATGTCCTTCACGAATATGTCACTTATCATGTAACGTTATCACAGTAATGTTGATAAATGGGTTCGACTGTGTTTTTAAATGTTTGTTCTTAATCGTCTACGCACTTGCTCAGTGCACCTAATTTTCATCTTGTGCTTTTCATGCACTGGTTGTAAATACTTGTGCATGCATGGCGTTTTTTGAAAGTACTCTTTTCTGGTGGAAGGAGTGGAATGCGACCCTAGGTTCCATTGCAAAAATTGTTTGTCTTGATGTGTACTATCGCACCTCTTCTTTTGTTGAAAGAGTTTACAATCACCCTCTATATTACTCAGTCATAGTTTGGCACTATCACTACTGTGACATGTGGAAAACTGGTCCAGTATACCATACTTTAGTTACTTTAAGTTGTTACAATTTGAGTAATATTGAAGTATTACTTGTATATTTCAATGTTACTCATCTTACTAACTTAATAAGTAGCAGTATGGTAATTGCTATATACCCCAGAAAAGTGCTTAGTAGGATGCAACATAAGAAGGCATGACCTGACTTTAAATGTTATGCTTGTCTGGTTCTGGGCATCATCACAGGGGAACAGTGCACATCTCTCCTATCTACCTAACTACCATTTACAGGCCTATGGCTGATTATAAACTGTTGAATGATTTTGAACACATTATCATTGACAATGAATATAATCTCATTAAGTCATATAATATTACTAGTGTATATATACTAAGGTAGACATCCCATGGCTGACTGGTTAGCATGCTTGGCTACCAATCAAAGAGACCTGGGTTCCAAGCCTTAAGGTCCACCTTCCTCACACCTCTATGGGATATAAACTGACTAGCTCCTGTCAACTTTTGTTGGCAGGCAGATGCTTGAGGGATTATTTTTTTTTAAATTTTTATTATCTTAAATTGGTAGGGCCAGTAAATATATATAGAAACCAACTTACAGTTAGAAAACATGGGATGAATTAAAAATTAAGTTGAGGGTGGGAGAGAGACATTTCAGATTTGAAATTAAATGTAATATAATTCTGCTAAACTTTTTACATACATGTAATAGAATTATAAATGTTTTAAAAACAAATCAACACACAAAATTTTGTTTCTTACAACTTAATCTTTTCTTTTTTTAACTACGTGGCTAAGTGTTTTCTGTATGAGATTGGAAGCTTCTCTTAATATGAATACTTTGATGGAACTGTTAGTTTGATCAATATACACAATAAAACCACTCATCAGGAAATGGAAAGCTGTCAGTTTAACCCTTCTCAGGTCCAGCTATTTTCACTCTAACCAGGCAAAAAAAAAAGTTACCTTTAGAACTGTTTTTGCCAAATAACTAATGAAAGGAATTATGACATGTTATATGCCAAATTAATCAGCATTTAATTCTGGATTTTCTGAAAAATAAAATATTTTACAAAGATTTATTTTAATAGGACTTTTTTTAGTCATGTAGTAAAAAACACAAATAAAAATTTATTTAAAAAACACTAATAGACAGAACTGATTATAATGCACATGGATAGAAAGGCTATTTATTTCTGAATAACAACAAAAATAATGTTCTTGTTTAAATTAAATATTTCTTCTGTAATTTTTTTTCTTCATACCACACTGTGAGAAAAGTTCAGGCTTGTTGCAGAGCCCAATAAACAAGTCAACTTTAGAATATTTTTAATAAATAACTGATCAACAGAAATAGGTCATGTTATATACCAAATTAAAGAGAATTTAATTCTGAATTTTATTGAAATAAAAAATATGAACATTGCAGTAACATATTAATTTTAATAACACTTTTTACAGTGGTATACCACATTCCTGCAGTTCTTTCTTTCTGAAATAACCTCAAATGCCTCATCACTCAAATAATTCTGCCTCCTCTGCGCCTTTTTTCCTAAAAGAGTACTGTTAGTTTCGAAAAAATCCTGTTTAAAACTGTCCCATTCTTCCTCAACTTCAGTAATAAGAAAACCATGACTGTCATAACGACTAAGTAACCTATCATGGTTAGTTTTAGCTATAACTGGGTCTTTCAGAACTTCAGTATTAAAGGTAAATTTTTTAACCCTAGCACAACACTTTTTAAGTTTAAGGTGCAAGACACTTTTAACAAAGTAATGGTCAGATACAATTTCAGCTCCCCTATATGCCCTGGTATTCCTAACAGAACTAGCCCATTTGCTGTTAATTAATATATAATCAATCATATTCTTATGCAGTCTATCTGGTGAAACCCATGTGTACTTATGTATGTTGCTGTGTTTGTAATAAGTGTTATTCTGAAACCATTGAGTTTACTTACCTATAGGAGACATTGTCCATTGCCATTGCAGCTACCTATACCAAAAGGGCCTATCACTCCTCCCCAAAGGTCAGAGTCAGTATCGTCACCTAGAACAAGGGTAATATCTCCTTTCTTGACGGAATTCAAAATATCCTGAAGTTGTCCATAAACCTATCATTCTCATCCTTATCGGCATTCTCAATGGGGGCATAGCAGCAGATAACATACAAGTTTTTAATGCTCGTTCCAAAATTTTGCTGTTAGAAACCTTTCATTAATGCACTCATATCCTAGAAGAGCATTACTAGTGAGTCTGCTGAGAAGCACACCCACGCCTTGGTGATGCTTATTATCGTTCCTCCCGAAAAGAGAATTTTAAGATTATTTTTAATAATCTGACCTTTATCTGTTCATCTGGTCTCTTGCAAGCTGAGATTATCTAAATTATGGCGGTGAAATTCTTGTGTGAGTACATCAAGAGAATAAGCTCTGTGCAAAGTCCTCACATTCCAACTATCTATGGAGAGAAAATGGTTAGTGGGATGTTTAAACAAACTATGTTTATAATGGTAGCTAGGTAGTCACTGGATGGAGAGCTATGCACCAATCCCCTGTGATGATGCATAGAACCAGCCAGGTCTAGCACATAATATCCGAGCCCACCTTCTTGTGGTGCAGACCGTTAGTACCTTTCAAAAGAGATACTTTCTTGTGGAAGTGAACGGAAGGGGAGGGCTGCCAGATAAGTGTGGCCTACTGATCTGGTCAACTATGGCTACTTTTCTTTTTTTTTTCTACCCTACTGAGGAGTGGTCAACCACACAGGGTCCTGGTGCTGACCATATAAACCCACTGGACTGGACAGATATATGGCTCTGAGCTTGATTATGGATCCTGATTTTGCTGCACTGGTGGGCTTCTGTGGAGGGAAAATCTTCCGCTGTGTTTTCTGTTTGTTTGTGGGTTGATAGCCCCAAGTGAATAGATTCACAGGATATGTTTATCAGCTGGTGGATAATCCTGAGCAGAAGTCATCGCAGGCACCTGAACTCTTTGCTTCTATTGGCATCGTCAAATTCTACATTGGAGGAAGTCTTCCAGTGTAGATGGCTTCAGCTTTTAGTGGTGGGGGAACGGGTCTTTGCCCCATGTCTGCGATTAGGGGGCTATTTGATATTGTCGGCATTCCCTCTCTCAATAAACATAGTTTCTTTAAACATCCCTCTAACCATTTTTTCTCCATAGGTAGTTGGAATGTGAGGACCCTGCATAGAGCTTTTTCTCTTGATGTCCTCACATAAGAATTCCACCATTATAATTTAGATATTCTCGGCTTGCAAGGGACCAGATGGACAGATAAAGGTCAGATTATTAAAAATAATCTTAAATTTCTCTTTTCAGGGAGGGACGACAATAAGCATCACCAAGGCATGGGTCTGCTTCTCAGCAGACACGCTAGTGGTGCTCTTCTAGGATATGAGTGCATTAATGAAAGGTTTCTTACAGCAAAATTTCAGACAAGCGTTAAAGACTTGAATGTTATCTGCTGTTATGCCCCCACTGAGGATGCTGATGAGGATGAGAATGATAGGTTTTATGAACAACTTCAGGATATTTTGAATTCTGTCAAGAAAGGGAATATTACTCTTGTTCTTGGTGACTTCAATGCCAAAGTTGGCACTGACTCTGACCTTTGGGGAGGAGTAATAGGCCCTTTTGATATTGGTAGCTGCAATGGCAATGGGCAACGTCTCCTACAGGTAAGTAAACTCAATATATTCAGAATAACTAACATTTATTACAAACACCACGACATACATAAGTACGCATGGGTTTCACCTGATGGATTGCATAAGAATATGATTGATTATATATTAATTAACAGCAAATGGGCTAGTTCTGTTAGCAATAACAGGGCATATAGGGGACCTGAAATTGGATCTGACCATTACCTTGTTAAAAGTGTGTTGCAACTTAAACTTAAAAGTGTTGTGCTAGGGTTAAAAAATTTACTTTTAATACTGAAGCTCTGAAAGATCCAGTTATAGCCAAAGCTTACCATGATAGGTTACTTAGTCATTATGACAGTCATGGTTTGCTTACTACTGAAGTTGAGGAAGAATGGGATCATTTTAAACAGGCTTTTTTGGACACCAACAGTACTCTTTTAGGAAAAAAGGAGCAGAAGAGGAAGAATTATATGAGTGATAAGGCACTTGATCTTATTTCGGAAAGAAAGAACTGCAGGAATATCCTTAATCAATACCCTACTAGTCCTAATACAAAGCATTACAGAGAATTTAATAAACGTATAAAAGATCAGTTAGCTGCTGATAAGAATCTTTTGCTTGATGGTTTGGCTGACAAAGCCGAGGAAGCAGTTAGACAGCACAACAGCAGAGAGCTGTACCAGATAGTTAATGTTTTGTGTGGTAGGAAACGGACAGGTATACAAGGATTGAAGGATAAACAAGTTAAGGTTATAGAAGGTGAGGATTCTGTCATGGCTAGGTGGTCTGAGCATTTCAGTGATATTCTAAACAATGTAGTTAGTTCTACTCCCATTGTTTGCAATGATGATAGATGCATTGGTGGCTTCAATGTTGGCCCTATAACACAATCTGAAGTTATTTTGACTGTTTCTAAACTTAAACTACATAAATCCCCAGGGGTAGATGAAATTACTACCGAAATGCTTAGAGCTGGGAATGTTTCGGTTACCACTTGGATGACTGAAATTCTGAATATCTTTTACGATAAAGGCATGGTTCCTAAGGATTTTACCAGAGCTATTGTTATCCCGATAGTCAAAAAAGGTGATCGCAGTTCTTGTGATAACTATAGGGGTATCAGCCTACTCTCTGTTCCAGGTAAAGTTCTTTCCATGATTGTGCTTAATAGAATTAAGAATTTGGTTGACAATCAATTGCGTGATGAGCAATGTGGATTCAGAAGTGGTAGGGGATGTGTGGATCAGATATTTTCACTTAGGCAGATTCTTGAGAAATGTTTAGAGTTTCAGAAACCTTTCGTTGCTAGCTTTGTTGATTTCAAAAAGGCTTTCGACTCTGTTGATAGACATAATTTGTGGTTGATTGTGCAATCATATGGTATACCAGACAAGTTAGTTAACCTAATGAAAGCTCTCTATAATAACACTGAGTCATGTGTGAGAGTTGGTAAGGCTTGTAGCAATTGGTTTAGCATTACTTCTGGTGTTCGACAAGGGTGCATTTTGTCTCCTTTTCTCATTAGCTTGGTTATTGATTATGTTATGCGAAATTCACTTCTAGGGAAAGATTTTAGCCTTAAATGGACTGGAGATACGAAAATTTCTGATTTAGATTATGCTTTTCTGCTGAGGTCCTGCCATCCTCTCAGACCTTCTACTATGGCATATAAACTGACAGGCTCCTGTCAGACCTCTGTGGCAAGCAGCTGCTTGAGGGGGTATTTTTTATATATTTTTTAGCCCTTTTGGCAAATGATGTCGATGAGATGAACTCTTTCATTCGAGCTGTTGATGATACTGGAAGTAGAGTAGGTTTGGTTATAAACAGAGAAAAAACTGAAGTGATGAAAATTGGTCAGGCAGGCTGTGATTCAGTTAATCTGAATGGTTGCAGTCTTGAGCAGGTGTCACAGTTTAATTATCTTGGGAGCTATGTAAGAGATAATGGTGATGTGCGGCATGATATTAACAGATGAATAGGGATTGCTGCCGGGACTTTTAAGAAGCTATGGAGATTGTGGAGAAATAGGCATATACACCTAAAAACTAAAATTAAACTGTATAATAGTTTAGTTCTTTCTAGGGTTAGTTATGGTAGCGAAACTTGGACACTTTGTAAACAAGATAACAGGAAACTAGATGCTTTTGATTCCAGATGCTTACGCAGTATCTTGGGCATTAGGTGGTTCAACTTTGTAATTAATGATGAGGTTAGGCAAAGGAGTTTGCAACCTCCTTTAAGCAGCATATTGTGCAGAGAGAGACTCCGTTGGTTTGGCCATGTTGCCCGTATGAATAATTATAGATTGGCGAATAGGGTTATGAACAGTGTGCCTAAAGGCCTCAGAGAGAAGGGAAGACCTAGGATGCGGTGGGCAGACAATATCAAACAGGACCTTGTTAGAATTGGTGTGCAGTGGCCAGATGCAGTAGATGTAGCTCAGGATAGACTTGCTTGGAGAACGAAATTACACGGTCTGGTTGGACCTCCGTAGGCCATGGCTGCTTGAGGATGATGATGTTTATTGAGCGAGGGAATGCTGACAATATCAAACAGCTCCCTAATTGCAGGCATGGGGCAAAGACCTGTTCCCCCACCACTAACGGCTGAAGCCATCTACGCTGGAAGACTTCCTCCGATGTAGAATTTGACGATGTCAGTACAAGCAAAGTGTTTAGGTGCCTGCGATGACCTCTGCTTACGATTATTCACCAGCTGATAAACATATCCTATGAATCTATTCACTTTTTGCTGTCAACCGAGAAACAAACAGAAAACAGAGTGGATTTTTCCTCCACAGAAGCCCACCAATGCAGCAAATTCAGGATCCATAATCAAGCTCAGAGGTAGTTAATAAAATTGCATCAAATGAGAAAAGAAAATATTATTTTTCAAGCTAGAATTACATATTTTTAAAAGATATATGTGAGAAAATTTTCAAATGGCAATTTTTTTTAACTCATTGTTTCATGTGTTGTACAGAAAACATCTTTAGAGGTGCTTAATTTGGGAAGGCTTAATAAACTCAATAGAGAAGATCTGTGAGGAAGGCCAGACCTCATCAAAAAGAGAAACAAACATCCATGCATTATCTGGGGCTCTACCCCAGGTCCCTATTGATATGATTTTGTTTCAAAAAATAAAATTTTCCATTACAGACAGAGAATATAAATTTTCAGAATATCATTAGCAACATTAGAACTGAAATCATATTGGTGTGCAATTCTATATCATATATTAAGGAAGATATCACTGAATTTAATGCTGATCAATTTTGGAGGAAAAATTGTCTTGAGCTGGGTGCGATATGAACCCACAACCTCCTAAATAACATGTCGGATGTTCTGATCACTGAGCTACCAGCTGCCGATCAAGGTCTCCTGATTGATGCTATAACCTCCTACCAACAGTACACAATTTTCCTTATCTCATGAAGGTATTGTCCCAGCTGCTGTCAGCTGCAAGAAACAATGACAAGCATGTCAGGAAAGTAGCAAATATATTCTGAGTATACAATTGCTTCTGATGACATGTCAGGTGCTCTGACCACTGAGCTATTGGCTGCCAATCAAGAATAAGTGATACCTTCCTCAATATTATATTAATAAATACATTGAAAAAATTTCAATTTAATCATTTGTATACTCAGAATATATCTGCCATCCTCATTACATGCTTGCCATTATTTCTTGAGGCTGAGAGCAGCAGGGACAATACCTTCATGAGACATGGAGAATTGTATACTGTTGGTAGAAATTTCATAGCATCGATTAGAGGAGATCCTGATCGGCAGCCAGTAGCTCTGTGGTCAGAGAACCTGACATGCTATAAGGAGGTTATGGGTTTGTATCCCATCCGGCTCAAGACAATTTTTTGTCTAAAATTGATCCATGTTTAATTCAGAGTGATATCTTCCTTAATATATGAATAAATATATCAAAAATAATTTCTTCAATTTAATCGTCTGCTCAGAATGTACTTGCCATCTTCATGACATGCTTGTTATTGTTTCTTGAGGCTGAGAGCAGCTGGGACAATACCTTAATATGATAAGGAGAATTGTGTACTATTGCTAGAAAGTTCATAGCATCAATTAGAGGAGATCTTGATTGGCAGCCAGTAGCTCAATGGTCTGAATACCTGACATGTTATCAGGAGGTCATGATTTCATACATATCTCATCCGGCTTAAGACAATTTTTCCCTTAAAGTTGATCGATGTTAAATTCAAAGTGATATCATCCTTAATATATGAATAAATACGTAAAAAAGAATTCTTCAATTTAAGCTATATCATATCCATTTGCCTATATGAACTCCCAGTAGCACACAGATCAGTAGACTATGTGTCAAATAAGATTTAACAGTGTTCTGCTGTGATATTCAGTTACAAAACTTCTTAATTTAATAACTAATGATAACCCATAGAATGCTTCCTTATCTATGTTTCTCTCTGAAATACATTCATTTCCCATAATTTGAACTTACTAAACCCCCATGGCTCTTCCGTGGCTGAGTGGTTAACATGCTTGGCTACTGATCAAAGGGACATGGATTTGAGCCCAAGATAATGTATGGATGTTTGTGTTGTTTTTCTGCTGCGGTCCAGCTATCCTCACAGAGCTGCTGTGAGGCTTACTGCTGCTAAGGTAAAAGGTATCGCCCTTTTATAGCAATCATAGGTATATTTCAAAGAGCACATGGAAATTTTTAAAGGTATATGAATTATGTTTAAACCCTGATTAAGTCAAAACATATATAAAATTATTAATATATTAATTCTTTAAAATGACAATTTGATGAATAAATTATTTTTTGCTGTTGTTTAAACATATCGAGGATCCTACAACACAAAAATACTTCTATTATTGTTCATAAAACTGTCTTTATTCAAGATAACTAATACATAGAATCATAAAGAAAGAAATCAGAATGAATGGAAATTAAAAGTGATAAAATTTATACAATAAAATTAGTAAATTAATGGGAATCAGAATAAATAATAGTTTAATAAAAGTACTTAATAAATATATTTTGTATTCACTATGATTTCCCTATATTTTAAACTTTTCAACTGTGTTCATGTTATGTCTACCTAAGAGAGTAAATAGCACCTTATCATCAGAAGTCTCTTGACAATCGCGAATAATGTTTACCAAGTAAAAAAAAAAAATCAGTGTGCTTTAAACAGAACAATGTTATTTTCATCATCATCATCAAGCAGCCATGGGCTATGGAGGTCCAACCAGACCATGCAATTTAGTTCTCCAAACAAGTCTATCCTGAGCTACAGCTACTGCATCTGGCCACTGCACACCAATTCTAACAAGGTCCTGTTTGACATTGTCTGCTCACCGCATCCTAGGTCTCCCCTTCTTTCTGAGGCCTTTAGGCACACTGTTCATAACCCTATTCGCCAATCTATAATTATTCATACGGGCAACATGGCCAAACCAACGGAGTCTCTCTCCGCACAATATGCTGCTTAAAGGAGGTTGCAAACTCCTTTGCCTAACCTCATCATTAGTTACAAAGTTGAACCACCTAATACCCAAGATACTGCGTAAGCATCTGGAATCAAAAGCATCTAGTTTCCTGTTATCTTGTTTACAAAGTGTCCAAGTTTCACTACCATAACTAACCCTAGAAAGAACCAAACTATTATACAGTCTAATTTTAGTCTTTAGGTGTATACTCCTATTTCTCCACACTCTCGATAGATTCTTAAAAGTCCCGGCAGCAATCCCTATTCGTCTGTTAATCTCATGCCGCACATCACCATTATCTGTTACATAGCTCCCAAGATAATTAAACTGTGACACCTGCTCAAGACTGCAACCATTCAGATGAACTGAATCGCAACCTGCCTGACCAATTTTCATCACTTTAGTTTTCTCTATGTTTATAACCAAACCTACCTACTACCAGTCTCATCAACAGCTCGAATGAAAGAGTTCACTCATCAACATCATTTGCCAAAAGAACTAATCAGCAAAATCTAAATCAGAAATTTTAGTATCTCCAGACCGTTTAAGGCCAAAATCTTTCCCTTGCAATGAATTTCGCATAACGTAATCAATAACCAAACTAAAGAGAAAAGGAGACAAAATGCATCCTTGTCGAACACCAGAAGTAATGCTAAACCAATTGCTACAAGCCTTACCAACTCTTACACACTACTCAGTGTTATTATAGAGAGCTTTCATTAGGTTAACTAACTTGTCTGGTATTCCATATGATTGCACAATCAACCACAAATTATGTCTATCAACAGAGTCGAAAGCCATTTTGAAATCAACAAAGCTAGCAACCAAAGGTTTCTGAAACTCTAAACATTTCTCAAGAATCTGCCTAAGTGAAAATATCTGATCCACACATCCCCTACCACTTCTGAATCCATATTGTTCATCATGCAATTGACTGTCAACCAGATACTTAATTCTATTAAGCACAATCATGGAAAGAACTTTACCTGGGACAGAGAGTAGGCTGATATCCCTATAGTTATCACAAGAACCGCGATCACCTTTTTTGAAAATAGGGATAACAATAGTTGTGGTAAAATCCTTAGGAACCATACCTTTATCATAAAAGATATTCAGAATTTCAGTCATCCAAGTGGTAACTGAAACATTCCCACCTCTAAGCATTTCCATAGTAATTTCATCTACCCCTAGAGATTTATGTAGTTAAGTTTAGAAACAGCCAAAATAACTTCAGATTGTGTTATAGGGCTAACATGAAAGCAACCAATGCATCTATCATCATTGCAAACAATGGAATAGAACTAACCATTGTTTGTTTAGAATGTCACTGAAAATTGCTTAGAATATCACTGAAATTGCTTAGAATATCACTGAAATGCTCAGCCCACCTAGCCATGATAGAATCCTCCCCTTCTATAACCTTACCTTGTTTATCCTTCAATCCCTGTATACCCATCTGTTTTCTACCACACAAAACATTACTATCTGGTACAGCTCTCTGCTGTTGTGCTGTCTAACTGCTTCCTCGACTTTGTCAGCCAAACCATCAAGCCAAAGATTCTTAGCAGCAGCTAACTGATCTTTTACACATTTATTAAGTTCTCTGTAATGCTTTCTATTAGGACTAGTAGGGTATTGATTAAGGACATTCCTGCAGTTCTTTCTCTCTGAAATATGCTCAAGTTCCATAGCACTGAGCTAATTCTGGCTCTTCTGCTCCCTTTTTCCTAAAAGAGTACTGTTAGTGTCCAAAATAGCCTGTTTAAAATGATCCCATTCTTCCTCAACTTCAGTAGTAAGCATACCATGACTGTCATAATGACTATGTAACCTATCATGGTAAGCTTTAGCTATAACTGGGTCTTTCAGAGTTTCAGTATTAAATGTAAATTTTTTAACCCTAGCACAACACTTTTTAAGTTTAAGTTGCACGACACTTTTAACAAGGTAATGGTCAGATCCAATATCAGCTCCCCTATATGCCCTGGTATTGCTAACAGAACTAGCCCATTTGCTGTTAATTAATATATAATCAATCGTATTCTTATGCAGCCCATCGGTTGAAACCCATGTGTACTTATGTATGTCGTGGTGTTTGTAATAAGTGTTAGTTATTCTGAATCCATTGAGTTAACTTACCTGTAGGAGACATTGCCATTGCAGCTACCAATACCAAAAGGGCCAATCACCCCTCCCCAAAGGTCAGAGTCAGTACCAACTTTGGCATTGAATTCACCAAGAACAAGGGTAATATCTCCTTTCTTGACAGAATTCAAAATATCCTGAAGTTATCCATAAAACCTATCCTTCTCATCTTCATCGGCATCCTCAGTGGGGGCATAACAGCAGATAACATCCTCCTCATTTATCTTGTTTACAAAATGGAGCTCCTGTGTATGTTTCTGTTACTGCAAGAGTCAAGACATCCAAAAGACTTACCCTGATGATAATACCTGGATGTACTTTGGCTGGTGTGGAACAAGCAAGAATTGTTGATCTGCTGCTGATTATACTAAGTTCAATCCATTGACTCCGAATGCCACTGTACAACTCTAGTCCGTTAAGGCACACGAATTTCTAATGTTACAAGACACTATAAATATAAATTTAATACGCGATTAAAGCTGTATTACATCTAAAAGTACTTTAAAAACTCAACATAAGGATGAGGTGTGCTAACAAAGTTCTGCAGCTCAAGCTAGTTCTTCTAAGCTTTTTGCTGGCTTTGTTATTTGACATAAAATGATTGTCTTAACTCATATTATTTTTATCCTTTACTATTATATAAAGGTGACTTAAAGATTGGCAAAACTAGTTACCAGTTGTTCAAAACTTGGCTGGTACAGTGTCTAAGGATGACCTTTTACCAGATGATGGAATCAGCTGCCCAATGTTCACAGCAGTAGGCCATTTCATACTTCTTAGCTTATCAGTTCTTTTGATGTGCACTACAAATACATGATGTTGAAAAGTAACAGACCAATATCGAAGCATTAGATGTAAATCACTCTGCTGCAGTATTTGTAGACTGCATTTCAAGATGTTAGGCGTCAGCTTTGTCGTACATTTCTCAGCAGATGCTAGTAGATGTCACTTGGCTGTCCTTATTGTCTGTTATTTGTCTGTTGTGTCTTGTTGGTAGGTAGTGTCATGTGTCATCTATGTGTCATGTTGGTGGGTAGTATAGTATTATATTTCGTGAGGATGTTAGTCATAGTTATAGTGATATTTTTCATATGTGGGTCCAACATGACACATACAATCAAAAATTTAGCAATAAACCACAGGGATAAACGACCACCCACAGGTGATGTTTACGAAATAAAAATTCCAGATCTAACACTAATTTTTCAGGGTAAAGATGCATATATAGGAAAAACATATTGACAATTTAAATCCAGAATGACTAAACATCATAATAACATTAAAAAAGAACTCCAAATATTGCTCTAACACAAACAATAATAGAAAATAATTTAAAAGTAGACAATATTGAATACAAGGCAATAGCAGCACCAAAAACAAAATATCAACTACTATATGCAGAGAAGCTCTTTATTCACAAAAACCGTAACCATACTGACATACCACCCTTACCTGCTGCTTGGAATCTTCTTACTTAACATGTGGTGGGCGTAAACCCAGCCACGTCAGATCACACATGACACTTGAGTGAGATGGGTATAAAAGCTGATGATTGCACCTGTAAGAGTTGAACTTGAGGATGCCAAAGACAGGTGAATTGGTGAAACGCATCGCACTGCACGAAGTTATGGAGTCAATATTTTTAATTTTTAACTAGTCAGACTTAAATGTCCTTTTAAAGAGTTAAATATAAGTTCTTTTAAATAACTTGAATAAGCATGAATGTGGTGCATCATTTTTGACTATCAGTACCAGTTAATGCATAATGACATAAGTAATAAATAACAGACAATAAGGACAGCCAAGTGATATCTACTAGCAACTGCTAAGAAATGTACGACAAAGCTGACACCTAACATCTTGAAATATAGTCTACAAATACTGTGGCAGAGTGACTTACAGCTAATGCTTCGATAGTGGTCTGTTGCTTTTCAACATCACGTAGTGAACATCAAAAAGACTGGTAAACTAAGAAGTGTGAAATGGCCTATTGCTGTGAACATCGGGCAGCTGATTCCATTATCTAGTAAAAGGTCATCCTTAGCCGCAGTACCAATCAAGTTTTGAACAACTGGTAACTATTTTTGTCAATCTCTAAGTCTCCTTTATATAATAGTAAAGGATAATAATATGAGTTAAGACAATCATTTTATGTCAAATAACAAATCAAGCAAAAAGCTTAGATATATGACCAAGGGGCTAAATTCAGCTTGAGCTGCAGAACTTTGTTAGCACATCTCATCGTTACGTTGAGTTTTTAATATACTTTTAGATGTAACACAGCTTTAATCGTGTATTAAATTTATACTTAAAGTAGCTGTGTTTTAATTAGTTTATGGTTAGAAGACACTATATAAAAGGGATAAAGAAGAAAAATAAATTATTATTTATGATTAACATCCGTATAATTTATTTGATACCAATAACTTATTTATCCTTTAAAAACTATAATGCAATATCATAAAAGAAAAAGACATAAGTATTTACACTGCATTCACAAAGTACAGATCTGTACAACTTAACATGTGCACTAAAAGTTTCAAATCAAAACCAGATGTTTGCTTATCACGTGATTCAAAAAATATCGATTTTTTCCCCCTTTATATTCCTTTCATATTAATATTGTGTTGTAAAATATATGATGATAAATAAAAATAATTTAGAAAGATTAAAATAATTTTAAATTGCAAAATGTACTAAAATGAGTCAAAAACTTAAATGACTGTATATTCGTGGAAATCATTGAAATCCTCCAGTAAAAAAAAATATTCACTTGGCATATGACATTGTTTTATTGAGAATACAGATGGACATGTTTTTATTAAACAAGTTGATTAACTTGCCAGAGTTGTCAGCCAGTTAGTGGGGGAATATTCTAAATATAGAGCATCAGCTATGGAGAAGCTGTAATCTGAACTGTGCTAATGGCAGTTTCAAGAAGTGCAAAGGTTACTTTCTGAAGCATTAAGTTGTGGAATAAATCATTAAAATTAGCATTATTTAGCCTTTCAGTGCCAAGAGCTGATTAAATGGTTTTCAAAAATCGCTACAAATGACATTGCAGTGTTTTTCTTTTATGCATACCTACATTTTTTCCTTTTAATTTTTGTATAGTTCAGAATTAAATGCTCTTTCTCTTAGTAGGTAATGTGGACTATTTAATTCATTAGCTGTTTCATAATATGGTTTAGAAGTTGAATTTTTAGAGAAAAAAATCTCCCACACTGTAAGGGTCAAGAGCTGTGAAATATCTACTTTAAATATTTATATAAATATAAATGTAAGCTGTAATGCTCCAAAATTATGTTAAACTTCTTCTTTTTAGACCTTTCGACTGATCTAAATTAAACTAAACATCCAGATAGCATCAGGTGCCAGGCAATATTAACTTACCAAATAAAGTTAAATGAGGATTTGCTTAGTATATGGGCGTTACTTATTGAGTAAGAAATCAAAAGATTGTCAAATTATTAAAGTTAAATCTTAATAAAAATCAATTATTGTTGCTCAAGAGAGAAAAATAACAAAATCAAAATATTTCATATAACAAAGTTTAGTTCCAAAAAATTCAAGACCAACCAAATATACTGATGAACACAAAAGTCAGAGCAACTAAAAGCTCCATCTCTACTAACATCCTTTCTCTTACTGACACTCTCTACTGATTTCATTCCTCTTTTCTGACTCTATGACCTAATGTCACTTATTATACATGTGGCGTGCAACTGACGTGTGTTGCACACTGAGAAAAACGTTTATGTAAACTTACGTTTGTGCTAGCTATGATGCAAGAGGGGACATGTCCTTAAAACGCGCATTATAGTGGCTTGGGTGAGAGAAATGTGATAAATCCAACTGAAGATAATCCCGAAAATGATAAATATGATGTTAATAAAGTAAAACTGGTTAAGTAAAAGTGAATGGGTGGACCATCACAATGCTCAAAATTTAATATAGTTTAAAAAAATTGAAATTTTTTGGTACTAATTAAGTTTACTGTTTATTACTTATTATTAGGCTTTGTGAACAAGATTTTCACAATTGTGGCACCATAAAGTTTAAATATTTAGACTCATCTATTACATAACTTAGCATTTAGTATTTATTTCGTGAATGAACTGATGCCTGATTGCAGCACCATTTTCCCCTTCATGATAACATATTTAATAAGCAGTCAACATGATATTTTATTTGTATCTGTTTCCTAAAATGTTAATACATAATTTTTCCAAATACTAAACTCTCTGCATTTGTTCGAACTATGCACATTGCTGTAGAATAACTATGTAGAAAAATAAACTTGATTAATATGGTACCTCTAGATTTAGACAGCTCTTGTTGGAAATCCATATTTGCAGTGACTGCCTTCACACTGCATTGCCATTAATATATATCAACTTGAAACTTCTTACTGCAAATTCATTCACTAATGTAAAGAAAAACAATAATATATACATTACTTAAACTAATTTAATTCTCTGAATCACATACAAAATGAAAGTTACCCAATGGTACTGGTGACTGTCTTCATATGATGGGGGACTTTACATGATACCATAGTAAAGGTTTGGCAAGTTTTAAATAATCACCTAGAGATAGCTATGATCTACAGGGGTTTATCAAAATAATGGAATCACTTATTGTTTGTGGAGAAAATTTTATTAATAAGCTGTAGGCCCACCTTGGGCATTCAGAACAGATGCAATTCGACATGGAATAGATTTTTACAAGTCATGAACATGAACATACGGTAATGGAATGTGAGATCATTCTTCCTGTAAAATATGACCCAACTGTTCCCTAATGTGCCAGTAATGCTGGAAGTGAACTGACCTTGTGCTCCAGATATTACCACAAATGTTCAATAATATTGAGGTTTGGAGATTGAGGTGGCCAAGGTAGCTGCTGTACCTCATCCTCATGCTCTGCAAACCAAAACTTGACACATTTCACACAATGCACAAGTGCAATAGACTGTCATTAGGAAACAATGTCCACAACATTGAATGCAGGTAGTCCCTGAGAATGAATTCATACATTGCAGATGTTGCAGATAATGGCCCTAAGGAATGCCATGATATGGCACCCCACAGCATCAGGGATCCACCTCCATGCCTCACATCAACAAAAGTCAGGGTGGTACGCTTCTGCAGCTATTTGCCAGTTGTGGGAAACAATGTATAGCATGATTCATCACACCAGATGACACGTTGCCAGTCTTGCCCATTCCAGTTTTTATGTGCTTTGCACCACCTTACATGTTCTGTTGCATTGATGTTGGTAATCAGAGGTTTGTGGATATCAGCACAATGAAGTTCCCAATGAACTGTTATGACAGAAATGAGATCATTTCTACTGGTGTTCAACTCTGCTGCTATTTGTGGTGCTTTGATCTTGTGCTTCTATTGTACAATCCTTGCCAACGTTCGCCTATCCCTATATGACAACTTCATATGGCATACACAATTTGCATGTTTGGAGGCAACGCCCTGTTCTTTTTGGTAGTTAGTCATAATCTTCAATACAGTTCCTCGTGTTACACCTACTATTTCCACCATTCTTACTGAAGCTCCCGCAAGAAGCGCACCAATGATAGGTCTTTTTTTAGAGGTTACTGAGATCTGACATTGTCAATTACACCACAACAGCTGTTTCACCTGTGCCTTTGGCACTGCTATGTGATAGCTGACATTGTACTTCTCCCCTTTATATACCTCACATCACAGGTGATGTTGTTCCTGTGATAAGCATACAGCACATTGTGTGTACTCCAGTCGCCGTCGTTGTTTCCATTATTTTGATAAACCCCTTATCTATATGATAAAGTTGTGGGTAGTTCAGTATTCACCCAAACTATGCCTTAACTACCAAACTATTACAAGCTGTGTGGATAATGATTTACACTTGCATGGTAAATGATAGAAATTTCTGGGCACACTTGGAGATTGCCTATTAATATTCCCAAAGGCTACCAACATCAGTTTGGAGTGTATTTACTAAACGAGTATTGAATGCAATTAAAACTGGCAAGATGATTGATGAAAAAAAAATCCTGTAAATTGTGACTTGTTGTTAATTTCAATGTCGAATTTAACAATTTTAGCATATATAAAAATATTGGGAGGGGTGGGGGGAGGTCCCTCTGACTCCTAATGATGAGCTTTCCCTGATGTTATAAAACTAATGACCACATTACTTGAAGTGCATCCAAACTGTTAACATGTTTCATGCTACAATACTGAGTACTTTTTCAAGCCATTAGGGGTGGGAATGGCTCAGTCGGTAGCACTCCAGACTTGTAAACTGCAATTCCCAGGTTCAGGTTCCGCCTGGGTCAGCATTAAGATTTATCTCCGCAAAACTCCCCACCCTGTTGTTTGGTCAGTAGGGGACATTGATGGGCTAGGAAAGGCTGCTCTCTGTCAGATGGGACATTAAGCCATCGCTCTGTGTGCAGAGAACCATACCCTGTGCATGTTGAAGAACATGCTTGTATTGCATTGATGGCAGACTACCATCTGTCTCCCAACAGCTGTGCAGTGTGTCCCCTACCCCAACCTTCTCTGAGCCCTCAGGGTCCTTGTGATCTGGCACACATTTAGCCCATTGTGTGCAAAAAGGTAAAAGAACTGCTCAGAGGTAAAAAGAACGCAACCCTCATCAAACCATTAACTGTTCTGGGCATTCCATTTGCATAAGTGATGAAAAGTATAATTCACATATAATCTTATACCCACCCTGCTCTTAGTCAGTAGGAGACACTGATGAGCTTAAAAAGGCCACCATCCATTGGATACGATGTGTAGCCATGGTTCTGTAAAATGTGTAATTCTGTAAAATATGTCTAACCATGGTTCTGTACGATGTGTAGCCATGTGTATGGGAGAGCCATACTACCTTGTGAATGTTAAAGAACACACTGGATGGCCTTTACTGGAGGCTACTGTCTGTCTCCTAACAGTGGGTGCCCTCCCTAAACTTCTCTAAGCCCTTGGGGTCCTTGCGACTTGGCCATTTAGCTGATTGTGTGCAAAAAAGTGCCACTCAGAGGTAAAGCAACCCAGACAGGCTTCTTGCATGGAATAAATCTGTGTTAAATAAACCTTTTAAATTTATATTAAGATTTTTGGTGTAATTAAATTAAAATTTTATGGGTCACTTCTTGCTGATCAATTTTACTATACTGCAGAATGATAATCTAGATATAAGTAACAAGAACTCTTCTGAACTATCTCACAGTTTCCCCAACTATGGGTGGGAAAAGTATTTCATTTCAAAATCTTCACTGTATAACTTTTAAAAAAAAAAGTAACTGTAATTATCATCTAGTACTTACCAGAACTTCATTAGACCATTGTACTCCAGTGATGTTATTCATCTGCACCTAAAAATTGGGGGCGGGGGTGGCTCAGTCGGTAGCGCGCCAGGCTCGTAATCTGCAGTTCTCAGGTTCGAGTTCCAGCTGGGTCAGCGTTGAGATTTATCTCCGCAAAATTTCCCGGCCCGTCCACGGTCAGTAGGGGACACTGATGGGCTTGGAAAGGCTGCCGTCCGTTGGATGGGACGTTAAGCCGTGGCCCCGTGTGCGGGAGAGCCATACCATGTTGTTCACGTTAAAGAACACGCTGGATGGCCTTGACAGGAGGCTACCATCTGTCTCCCAACAGCTGTTCCAGTGGGTCCCCTCCCCCAACCTTCTCTGAGCCTTCGGGGTTCATGTGACCTGGCCATTTAGCCCATTGTGTGCAAAAAAGTGCCGCTCAGAGGTAAAACAACCCTAGCACCTAAAATTTTTTTTGTCTCTCGTTAACTCTTCCCATTGAGACAATGGTATGTTATTTTTTGTGAACTTTATGTTTTATGTAAGATTATATAATTATGCATACAAAGCATTTTGCAGGAATGCTTATTGATTATTTTTTACAATGAAATAAATTATTAAAATATTGCTATTTTGAATTACTTGTACTGTTTTTATGAAAAATTATAGATCACCATAGATATTGATGCTGTTTAGTAAGGCATGTGATGTAATTTACTTCCTTTTAGTATGTCAGTAAGCCATCCTGTTGTGACAACTCACCTTAAATCACCCCATGATTGGGCTCCACTTGTAATAACTCCTCCTTAAATCTTACAAATAACATATAAATCCTCATAAACTCTTTTCTGTAAAATCTAATTTCTGTAAATGCTCTTCATAAATCCTCCATATAAATTCCTACAAATTCTGCAAATATCCGGCTAATGAAATACATATTAACCAGATAAATCTTGGGGCACAACATTTTGCCACGGCAAGGTCACATTATTTCATTGTGAAGTGGAAGGAAGCCATCTGAAAGCTGTAACCATACTAATTCTATTCCGGTCTCATGCTGACCGAATGATTAGCATTCTTGGCTACAGAACAAAGGGACCTGGGTTTGAGCTCAAGTAAGGCATGGACGTTTGTTTTTGTTTTTCTGCTGAGGCCTAGCCTTCCTCACAGACCTTCTCTATGGAATATAAACTGACAGGCTCCTATCAAACCTCTGTGGCAACAGCTATTAGAGTTTTTTTTTTTAAATTTTATTATATCAATAATAATAAGAAAAAAGTGCTTTATCTAACCCCATTTTGCAATGTTAGTGTTTGGTATATGTGGCATGTTTTTGAATGTAACAGTAATCTGTAATAAATATACAGATTACCTGTAGATATATAATTCAATAAACAATTATTTGGAAAAGATTTCTGAAGTACACAGTTAATTTCTTGTTACATAATAGTTGCCTAAACTTTTTTTAACTTATTAATATTTGCCATATTTCAGGGAAGCAATGCTTCTTTGTGTTGCGGCAACAACAGTATACTATTCAATGCTTAGTATCAGTAACTGAATGCATCAGTAAACAGATGGTGAAGTTTGCTGCCAGGTATGAATAATTTCATTCCTTAGTTTTTATTTAGCATATCAACATAAGAATTTTTCTTCTTATTTTATGACAAATTAACCATCTACAAATGCACTTCTAAAGTGCAAAATTAATTGTGAGCAATAGGATGACCCTTGTTTAAATTTTATTGTGTGACCTTTGGTTTAGCAAGTATTTTTAAAAATAAAATGCAAATTCTTGCAAAATTTGCCTCTCAAAATGAAATTTCCAGATAGAAAATTAAGCACTGATGTTAGATATAAGAATTTACCTCAAACTCCTCCTTAAATCTTACAAATAAAAAAATTAAAGCAAATGTATTTGAAATATTCTTTTTGAATGCTTTGAGTGAAACAATTATACTATCTTATTTTGAACTCCCTTTCATGCACCAGCAGACATTCATCATCATCCTCAAGCAACCATGGGCTATGGAGGTCCAACCAGATTGTGCAATTTAGTTCTCCAAGCATAGCATATCTGTCCTGAGCTACATCTGATGCATATGGCCACTGCACACCAATTCACAAGGTCTTGTTTGACATTGTCTGCCCATTGAAACTTAGGTCTCTCCCTCTTTCTGATTCCTTTAGACACACTTTTCATAACCCTATTCGCTAATCTATAATTATACATACGGGAATGTGGCCAAACTAATGGAGTCTCTCTCTGCACAGTATGCTGCTCAAAGGAGGTTCTGATTCTTTTGCCGAAGCTCATCATTGCTTACAAATTTGAACCACCTAATGCCCAAGATATTGTGTAAGCATCTAGAATCAAAAGCATCGTTTCCAGTTACCTTGTTTACAAGAATCCAAGTTTCACTACCATAACTAACTCTAGAAAGAACGAAACTATTATACAGCCTAATTTTTGCTTTCTACTGAAGTTTCACATTCTGCACAGATCTACTACAGCGTATTAAATTGTCAGGCTCTTGTCAGACCTCTGTGGCAAGCAGCTGCTTGAGGGAGTATTTATTTCTTTATTTTTGTTATGCATTTTATGTAAAGAATAGTTGTTCAATTTTATAATAAAGTTAGCAATCAAAGAATATATCAGAAAATTTTCCCAATTATGAAAAATTGCAGATCACTGCAGATATTGAAGTTAACCCTTTCAGTGTCCACGTCATCTGTATACGTTCAGAGAATCTGAATTGAAAGGCCAAGGACGTATGTATACGTTTTTAGTACAACAAAACAATATAGATTTTTTTAAATATAAAAATTGCCATTGTAATTTTTTTATATATATAACTTATAAAAATATATAATTCAGGCTTCAAAAATAATATTTCGTTTTTTAATTTGATGCATATTTTATTAAACTACAATATAAATAATTTTATAAAGTCATCTGATTGCCAAGAACTAAACAGTATTGCTGATTTGCTTGTTAATGTTCCTATTTGCTGAAACAACCTTCTGTTTTAAGCTCACAAGTTTGATTTGAACTATTATCAACAAACATTTCCTTAAATTTTCGAAAATGTCCTAAAAATTAACAAAACAACTATTTTTAAAAATAGTAAATTTTGGAAGTAATTATAAAATATGTATCGCCACTTTTTTTTTTCGTTTCACACTATTTTCTGTCATAAACCTATTTCAGTATTCCCAAGTTATTTTTATCATCTTTCCCAGCATTCTTTGCATCTTTCCTGCCTTCAAAATCAAAACTGGAAGTAAACACATCCTTCTTAGAAATTCTGGTTGCAGCTGCATTTAATTAGTTATGTTTCACTGAGGCAAACAAGACACAGATGGCTGACACATGCAATCTCCATTGCATGTGCTATAAGTGTTGTTTACAATTTTGGTCCAGCATATTGGATGCCCTTTGTAAAATTAATATCTTTTTTATATTTCAACCTTAGTTTTCATTTCGTAGATTTATTTTCGGAAATTAGCGATTTTTTTTTTTGGCCGATCAATAAGTATTGAATTTTTCATAGTTATGCTACATCGTGTGGCCGGCCTACAGCTTGTTGCTGTGGATATTTTAACATCGCATTAGGCTATATGTTAATTTTTATTTTATTTATTACTTTTCCAGTAAATCTTTGATATAGTATCATTTTCTGAAAATAAATAAGAACTTGGATATGGAAACAAATTAATTCCTGTAGATTTAATTCCGTTAGTTAGCGATGTTTCGATTGACTCATTTATCGATCTTTCTAAGTTATGCTAGATCGGAGGCTGGCTTAAAAGTTGTTGCGGATATTTTATTTAACATTCCATTAGGTTATATGTAATTTTTATTTTATTATTTCTTGTTTTTTTTTTAGTAAAAAAACTTTGAGCTTGTATCGTTTTCTGAAAATGAATGTCTTGTATACGGAAGCAAAATAGACTTCCTTGCTAAGGAAATAAGCAGTCATGTGGGAGGGCAATTTTGTGAAGAACTGGTGCTTTGGTGCACAAACCTTTCTGCACTTAGCCAAGATTGCCGAACTTTCGAACACCCAAAGAAAAGAATTCATAATTTAGCAAAAAAAAAAGCAGCCGAGGAAGTTTTTTCTATTTCATAACCAGTTCAGAAAATCCCATGAATGTGAGAAGTCCAATCACATTGTATAACACTGGCAGTGTTTAAAATATATGATATTGAAAAGAATCATTAAAAGAAATAAAAATCATATTTCAGGTTGAATATTATTCGGGAGAAAATTTCCTTTCGATAAATATTTAATTTAACTATTTTTATTCATCAGGGTTTCCAAAGTGAAGCCTTAATTGTATAGTGCTTCTTTTTTTTTTCACCATATCACATTGAAAATGACTTATTAAAATCAATATGCTTGGAAATTTATTTATATTATTTATTTTTGTAAAATTTGTAATTAACTTCTGTTTAATTTGATATATAACATGACCTATTTCTGTTGATAGGTATTTTAAAAAAATTTCTAAAGTTGACTTGTTTATTTGACTTGGCACAATTTGCTAAAAACCTGGAATTTTCTGAAAGTATGGTACTGAAAAAAAAAATTACAAAACGAGAGAAATATTTACTGGCCATTCTATTCATGTGCATTGTAATCATTTCTGTCTATTAGTGTTTTTAAATAAATTTTTATTTGCTTTGCCAGATGCATTTTTTACTACATGACTAAAAAAGTCCTATTAAAGTAATATATATAATTTTTTTTGTTAAATACTTAATTTTCAGAAAAATTAAATTAAATCCAGAATTAAATGCTGATTAATTTGATATACAACTTGCCATAATTCCTTTCATTAGTTATTTCGCAAAAAAGTTCTAAATTTAAAGTTTTTTTGGCTGAGCATAGTGAGAAATACCTTGGCCTCTGGATGGAAACCTGTTTTTCACCCTGGACACTGGAAGGGTTAATATTATTTAGTAAAGAGTATGATTGCCTCTTACAGCTTGGAAAATGACCTCTCATGCTTCTAATAAGGTTATCAGAGCTTCAAGCTACTCCAATTTGTTTTCGGATTTTCTCTGAATTTTAGTGTAAAATTTGAAAATTTGAATTGGTGATTAAAAATCTGATTTTTAGGTTGTTTTTTTTCAGTTTTACCCTTATGAAAATGTGCTTCCAAATTGTAGAGTATTTTTGCCCTTTTCCAAAAAGGAGCATGTTAATGAAGGGGAAGAATTATTTCTGATTTAGCTTTTTTATTTTACTTAAAATGTAGCTTTGTCCCAACACCCTAATCTTTGCTTGCTTATTCAAGAAAATCTACAAGATTTCAACTGACCATTTCTGGGCAGAACACATGGCAAAGTCCACACATAAATTCTTTTAGAAATGTAAAGATCATAGATTGTTTGTAAATAAGTATTTATTGAACCTATTCCAAACTCTCCTGGCTCTGGCTAACTGAACATTAATTGGATTACTTAGAATCGGAGACTTCAGGGTGAAGGAAATAATATAGATTAAAGAACTTTCCTAACCTGTGGGCCATGGTTGGCATTGCAGCTGGAAAGGGTCTCATACATGTCTATTGTTTTCTGGGTTCAGCCAATGGATTAATAATGGATTAAAACCTTTCACTAGAGTTGATGCAAGTTGACAGCTGGGAACTGAAAAATGAAAGAATGGAAAATTACATACTCAATGCATATCACCTTAAATAAGTGTAGATTTGAAATTAAGGATTCCGTGAGAACTTTTAGATTCGGCAGCTGTTGTTTTTAGTGTTTATAAGTTTTTTTTAATGTTGTTATGACAGATGAACAAGCAAAAATGAAACCGTGATGTATCATTTTGATGCTCGCGTGTGCTTCAAGCATATGAATTATGTCAGTAGCTGTTTTGGAACAGTAAAAATTTAAACGTTGACATTTAAGAGGAATAATAGAGAAACTTGTTGGTAATAATGGAGTATATATAGTCTTTTTTTTCTCTAAGTGATTTAGCATTAAATTCATCTTAGGAAAGTCACTCAAGACATTTGAAGGTATGGCTAAAGAGGTAATACATATGTTAGTTGAGCAAGCAGAACTGATCTCAAATTCTCTGTAGGAAGGGTTTATCATCTGATGCGTGGTGATCAACATCTGAAAAGAATTGGTTCTGAGAGCCCAGTATACTTAGCTAAACTTTTGGAGTATTTGATGGCTGAAATTCTGGAACTAAATTGTTTGATGCATGATTATTTTTATTTGTGAAAAGAGTTGGTAAAGTTAATATTAGTAATTTACAGGTTGCAACATTGCCTAAGAGGTATTAGGCTTATCCACATTGGTGTTATTGAAGGAACTGAATAGGTGCATATGTTCATGTTGGTTGTTGAAGAAAACCATGGTTGTCTGGATGTTAACCCTTCCAGGGTCCCCATTGACTATACACATTGATGGAATCCAAAATGAGAGATTCAAGACATCTATGTCTATTTTTAGTATAATACTGGAAACTTTGATTTTTAAAAAAATAGAAATTGGCATTTGAAAATTTTCTTACATATATCTTATAAAAATACATAATTCGTGCCCTACAAAATAATACATTTTTTCATTTGATACATGTTTTATGAGGGGCATTCAAAACGTTCATGACCATGCATCTGCAGAATGAAAATCATTGCACTTACTTCAACAAAACTTTTACTGTCCTTCAAAGTACCCCCCCCCCCCCCCCCCCTCCAGCATCTTGCAAAGCTGCAGATGCCTACACCAATTCTGGAACACTTGGTGGAACTCCTGTTGGGTAATATTCCGCAACTCTGAATGAGCACAATTTGAAAAGTCTTGCACCCTTGATAAATGCTTCCCAACAAGTTCCTTTTTAATTTTTGGAAACAACCAAAAATTTCATGGTGCATGATCGTGTGAATATGCAGAGTGGGGTACCTTTTCCTCCTTCAGATAGACCCTAACTTGCTGGATTTTGTGAGAACTGGCATTGTCACGAAGAAGGAGAACCCTTGGCACACCTGTTGTTGGATGCTGATCATTCATGTCCTTAACCATTTTGGGAAAAACATTGTTGATATAGTATTGCCCATTTATAGTCTTTTTTTTTTCAGGTAAGGAGAGCACAACTACCACTCCTTGGGAATTAAAAAAAATTGTGAACATCTTCCTTGAGTGAAAGTCTTGTCAGAAGATTTGGGGACATGGTTTATCATTCACAACAGAAACATAGTTGTGATCTTTCTGAAAATTGTATAGTAATAAAACCACATCTCACTCGTGACAATGTCTGTTGACCATTTGGTGCCACTAGGATCAAACATTGCCAGCATCTCCTTAGACGAGTCAACTCCAGCTCTTTTTTGCTGTTCTGTCAGTTTGTGGGGTAATTTTACCATTATGTCATTACTTTCTGCCATTTGGCACAGATCTTTTGGAATTTTTAATGTTGATGAATAATTGTTTTGACATTGCCAAACAATACATTGGCATCGAAATTGATTATCTAAAAAGTGATGTGAGGGTTTTCTCTAGTGAGTTTATGAACAGCAGCGATGATTCTCTTGTTTATGGCTCCCTTTGGTCTTCTTGCACAAGGGAGGTTTTTTAAGCTTTGCCATCCTTCTCTGAATTTGCACATCCATCCCGTAACAGTGTCATATGAACAGACGATTCCCATATACTTGGGATAAATGGGCAGTTTTTGCATTGTCCCCAAGCTGCATCTTTTGTGAAAATGTAAAATTTTCCTCCATCTTTAGTAAGCTCCATAACAACAATGCACAGATTTCACAGACTGAACTTTATGTGCTGCTAGTGAAGAGAGAAATGACTATGCAGCCTTTGTTTTAACACATAATGAAAAGTTTAGATAAGCTTTCAAACAAATTGTAGATCACTAACTTTGGAGGAACAAGTGCAAATCTAGTCGCGTGTTAAGAACTTTTTGAATGCCCTCTGTATTCACCCATGCAGTGGGAGGTTTCTGAAACTGAACTCTGTGGTGGCCAGATTTATTTTAAAGTGTTTTCAGGAAATAAAGAGCTTTAGAACTTATCTTGAAGTAACCAATGGGCAGAAATATGTCGTGTTATATAACTAATGAAAAAGAATTTAATTGTGATCATTAAAAATGGCAAAAATTTAAGAAAAAATGTTAAATTAAAAAAAAAATTACAAATATTTTCTGCAGTATTTCCCATTTTAACTTTAGTAATATTAAAAAAATATATTTTTTTTCTAAATTATTTTATTACTCCAGTGGTGTAGCAAGAGAAGCAATGGTTCTTTTGCAAAAATTCTTATAAAAAATGTAAATAATGTAAATTAAATATATTTAAGCTCTTTGACATAAAAGTAAAAAGTAATTTTTTAACTTTAATTAGTTTATTCTAGCCTACTTTTACATTTATTTAATATTCTTTGAGTTTCCCTGTTATACTGTATAATTTAACAGAAGCACCAGTTTGCCAGGCTAGTTGAGCTAGGAGTGTATGAAGAACCTCGCTTCCATTGTTTCTGCATTGTTCATCGTATCACACATTGGAAGTCTCATTTATCTGTATTCAACTAGCAGAAATGTTTCTTATGGACTCAACTTATTTTGTCACTTTTCAGAATTACATCATTTCATACTTTTCTGAAAGTATTGTGAAACTAAAGTTTTATTGTGAACATACTAGAGGTCTCTAGAGTGTTCGGTCATTACTTTCTGCCATTATTGGCAAAGGAGTTAAGAACCCCGAAGTCATCAAAGGTAAGTGTAGTTATTTTTCAGATGTGTTTAGAAAAATGTAAAGTAATCCTCCTTTGTCTTTAACTATCATATGCCCAGCTTTCACTCATTCCAAATTATAAGAGAATTTCTTAATTTTTAATGCTTTGTCAGCCAAAGTTACTAGTGCTTTTTCCCATTCAGATAACATCTAAGCTTAATTTCCTTAGTGCAGATTTGCTAAACAGATACTCTGTTACTACGTTTTTCTGTTCTCATCATTACCATAATAGCTAGAGATATTTTATTGCTACACACACCGGCCACTGAATTAGAAACCTATATTCAATACCGAATTCGATCTTCTCTAGTCCGAATTACATCATGTATGCAGTTGGCATAGATTCCACAAGGTGTTGGAGTGCCTTTACATCTACAGCATACCAGGCGTTCACCAGACAGTCCTTTAACTGGCTCAGATTTGACGGAAGAGGACTGTATTGACATGTTAGATTTAGACTGTATGGACATGTTAGATACACAGATCGGGGTTTTCCCCCGATCTGTGTATCTAACATGTCCCATACAGTCTAAATGGTGTTCAGATCCGGGCTTTGTGGTGGCCAGGGAAGATAGTGGAAGTCACTGTCATGCTCGCTGAACCACTACTGAACACATCTTGCACAATGGGCAGTAGCATTGTCGTCCACAGAACAGCTGTCACCTGCTGGATAAAAAGTCAACATTGCAGGATGGACTTGATCAACAACAATGTTCAGATAATCCTTGGAGGACACCTCACCTTCCAGCAATATCAGGGGACCCATTCCGTAACAACAGAATGTGTTCCATACCATGACACCGCCTCCAGAACCTTGAGTTGTGTTTACAAGGCAAACTGGGCCCATTACTTCATGGGGCTCCCACCAAACTCTCTGCCTACTGTCGGTACAGCACAAGGTGTACCACAACTCGTCCGACCACATGACTCTTTTTCCAGTCTTCTAGTGTCTGTCACGGTGTTCCTGACACTGCTGTAGATGAACTTTCTGGTTCATCGCAGAAATCAGTGGTTTCCTTATAGACATATGACTGCTAATACCGATCATCTTCAATTCCCTGCACATAGTTCGCTGAGAGTCGCTGGGTCGGGAACAGACTTCATTGAATGCTTCAGTCAATTGCTGCACACAGGAAGGCCTGTTTCTTCGTATAAGCCTTCTCAGACCTGACAGACTCGTTCCTGACAGATTGTTGTCACACCACACTTGTGCCTCATTGACAAAGCAATGTGGATTATTTTTACACTCATTAAAGACCCGAGATATCTCACCCTTTGAGAAACCAGTCAACTCTGCTCTTTTTAAATCGTCGCTCCAGCCAGACGGGCATCCACAATAAACCCTTTATCGTACCCTGAAAGATCCATTGTTTTTCCCATTGTGATCAAAACTTCTGACGATTACTGATGAGCAGCTCTTAAATAGTTGCCTAGATCGCATAGTGATGCACATGACCAAGTATTTTGCATAAATGCTGTGCAAGTGATGTTTACATACATCTGCATAAAGGTTTCTAATTCAGTGGCCAGTGTGTACTATAGGTATGATAGAAAACATAAAAAGTATTAAAACTTTTTTGTGTGGATGAAGTAGAGTAAGTAATAGTACAACTCATCAAGGCTATACTCAGAATAATTTGGAAAATATAATTTCTGAAACATTTCACTCATATCAAGATTATATTATAACCAAAGTATCATTCACTAAGCTTAATGTTGTATTGTTGTACTGCTGTCTTACACTACATTAAAATATATGTAATTAGATGCATTGAAGAGTTTTGAAAGTGTAATAGAAGCATATGAAAGGAAACTTGAAAGCTATAGAAATATTTGAAAATGAACTACAGGCAGTGCTCTGATACAAATTTATACAACTGGGTATGTACAAATGCAATTTTTTTTATATTACTTATATTTTAGCAGGTCTGTAAATGGTAGCTAGGCATAAACTTGAAGGAGAGCTATGTACCAATCCCCAGTGATGATGCATAGAACTGACCAGGTCTGGCACCTAATGTCCGACCCTGCTTTCTTGTGGTGCAGGCCAAATGTAGCTTTCAAAAGAGATATTCTCTTTTGGAAGAGAACAGAAGGGGAGGGCTGACAGTTCAGTGTGGCCTACTGATCTGGTCATCTATGGCCACTTTTGACCTTTTTTTTACCTTGCTGAGGAGTGTCAACTTCACAGAGTCCTGGTGCTGACAATTTATGCCTACTAGACTGGTTTATGGATTTGAGTGTGATTATGGATCCTGGACTTGCTGCACTGGTGGGCCTCTGTTGAGGGAGAATCTGCCATTGTGTTTTCTGTTTGCTTGTGGGTTGCCAGCCTTAGTGAAGAGAGACATGGGATACCTTATATGGTGGATAATCCTGATCAGAGGCCATCACAGATATATGAATCTCACTTAGCTAGTTGGTCATCACCAATCCTAAACTGGAGTAATGTGTTTCAGGCAAGTCATATGACTCTTGAAAAGGTGGTGACTTCAGCCTTTAGCAGAGGAGGAACAGGTCTTTGCCCCATGCCTATGATCCAGTGGCTGTTTGATATTGTTAACCCTACCTCTCTCAATAAACCTAGTTTCTTTAAAAATCCTACTAATCATTTTCTCTGCAGGAACGTAGAACATGAGGATGTTACATAGAGATTATTCTCTTGATGTCCTCATGCAAGAATTCCAGCATTATATCCTAGATATTCTAGGCTTGCAAGAGACCAGATGGATAGGTAAAGGTAAGATACTAAAAATAACTAAATTTCTGTTTTCAGGGATGGGAAAGCATCTCCAAGGTGTAGGTTTGCTTCTCAGCAGACATACCAGTGATACTCTTCTAGGATATGACTGCATTAATGAAAGATTTCTTAGAGCAAAATTTGAAACAAAAATTAAAGACTTGAATATCATCTGTTGTTATGCCCCCACATTCTTGAAAGGATTTACTCCACAATAAACGCTGTAAAATTAGCTCTCATAAGAGTAATAGCTGCAACATAGCTACTGAAACATCTTCTTGCCACTAGGGCAAAAGTTGAGAGCTTTGCGGTTGCTGATATGTAATAATAGTGTCCAATCTTTACAATTTTCATACTGTTATTAGAGTATGATTAAAGAGATCCTCACCATAATTGCTGAAAACAGGCTGGTGCACTTTTAGTTGTCTTAATTCTCATGTTGATCTTCAACTTGCAGGGGGTTATTAACATCCACCCAATTGCACCACTGACGTTTAACTGTAGTTGTTGCCATCTTACATCGTATGCTGTTACAATGCACTTATGGTAGTAGACAATTCTTGAGATAGCAGTCCTTATTAGCAATCTTCATGCTTAAGGTGATTTATTATCTAACAAGACACTATCTCCATGATGCACTATGCACTCTGAGAGCCAACCACATTTAAAAAAAGTTTAATTTCCACTCACAACATATGTGGAAAAAAGAATTAAAAATGAAGCGTCGTACCTCGAATATGTTTCATCTGCCAGCCAGTGGCTTCCTCAGCAGGTGATGATTGTAATGTGAGTATGCTATTTGTGCTGCAGGCCCCCCGTGGTGCAGCACAAATATGCTAAGTTGGTCTGAGTAGGAGATTCCATGCAGATGGAAGGGGTGTAATATCAGTATTACAGATATTATTACTTTGCATATTAATCAATAAATTTTCCATGTAGTTTAACTAAAATTTAGTGGGTGGTGCAGCAATAATTTTTGGATTTATTGGAGTTACAGGTAGTTTATTATTTATTATTATTATTTGCATAAGGGCAGTAGTACCTTGTTTTTTAAGGTCAGATTCATGTTCTGCTTGTTGTTCATCAGTCTGCCTATATGTTTTTCCTATATATTTATTTTGTTTCCAAGTGTATTTTCAGGATCATCGATTTTAACCTCATATACTCCCCCCACCCGTAATAGGTGTTTATCTCTATCATTAATAGCAAGTAGTTTAACATTCATTTGAATAGTTACAGGAATGCATATCCAACACTCCTTCCATCTGCATGGAATCTCCTACTCAGACCAACTTAGCATATTTGTGCTGCACTGATAGGGGCCTACAGCATAAATAGCATACTTACATTACAATATTCACCCGCTGAGGAAGCCACCAGCCGGCAGATGAAACGCGTTCGGGGTATGACACTTCATTTTTAATTATTTTTTTTTTATGTTGTAAGTGGAAATTAAGCTTTTTGAATGTGGTTGTCTCTCAGAGTGTGTAGTGCATCATGGAGATAGTGTCTTGTTAGATAATAAATCATCTTAAGCATGAGGATTGCTAATAAGGACTGTTATCTCAAGAATTGTCTACCACCACAAGTGCATTGTAACAGCATATGACATAAGATGGCGACAACCATGGCCTACAGTTAAATGTCAGTGGTGCAACTGAAGGTTGGGTAGATGTTAACAACCCCAATTCAAGTTGGAGATCAACATGAGGATTAACACAACTAGAAGTGCACCAGCCTGTTTTCAGCAATTATGGTGAGGAACTCTTTAATCATGCCTTAATAACAGTATGAAAATCGTAAAGATTGATCACTATTATTATGTATCAGCAACTGCAAAGCTCTGAACATTTTTGCCCTAGTGGCAAGAAGATGTTTGAGTAGCCATTCATGCTCCAACAGTGCCTAGAGACAAAATTTTGTTAAGGTCCATGTGTGTGCTGGGTTCAGGCACCGCAGGCACTTCCGAGGTGCCGGGTCTCTTCACTGCTGCTGCTAAGAGTGGTGAGACCTCTACTGTCACCACAGGCACTTCCTCTGAGGTGCCGGGTCTCTCCACTTCTGCTGCTAAGCCCCCTCGGTGTGAGCGCCTGTACGTGGTGAGGGGGACCACCCTGTGAAGGTTCCGCTGGCTCGGTTACCTTCGCAGGGTCCTAAACGCTCGCCCGCGTGTTTGCCGTGCGCGGAGACCCGTGTCCCGGGAAAGGAGGATCCTGGTAGTTGCTCGGGGGTCCCCGTCTTCTCTCCTCAGCTCATGACTGGCGTGGTCCCCATTGGCCGTCTTGCCATTGGGGAGCCTGTCTGTCGCGGGGCTGGGCAGCGGATTCCGGGGCCTCTGCTATACACTGCTTTGGCCTCTGCTTCCGGTAAACGGGAGCTCCTGGGGTGGCTCCCCCAGGAGCAATCGGCTGGTGGGCAGGTCCTGCTAGGGTCAACTGTGCAGAGCGGTGAGTAACCTTGCCCACGGTCCGGGTACAGGTTTACAAGTTTTCTCACAGATTATTTTCCTTTTGTAGTTATCCTTACTTTGTGAGGCCAGTTTGGCCATTCACAATTTTTCTTATTTTACCCTTTGTTTGATTTGTGTAGAATGTTTTGTTCTGCACATTTCTCTTTTTATTTTCCTTATATTTATTTGTGAGGGCTTGGCTCACTGTCTGTGTGGGTATAGTGCCTGCGTAGCCCTGGCACCCGACTGGGCGACCCCTTGTTGGGCTCCGTGGAGGGTGGGGACAGCGGGCACTGAACCACACAAAAATAAACATGAGAGAGAATGAGGAAAATTTGATCACTGCCAACAAGAGGGCTCGACATGAACCCCCGTCTTCTTCGTCTACGTTATCACTGCTGTCGTCTTCTGTATCTGTGTGTTCGTTCCCAAAGTTCCTGATCATCCACTCCACGGGTGATCAGGTACTTGGGGACATGTCCCCATTTTTTGTAAATAAAGGTTTGAAAGGTCTCGCGGGAGAGCCGAAATCCGTAAAGCGCTTACGATCTGGTGACTTACAAGTTGAGACCGCTTGTTCCAAACACTCGGAACTACTCCTGAAAGTCAAGGAAATTGGTGGGGTGGCTGTCGAAGTCACTCCCCATAAAACTTTGAATTCCTCTCGGGGTGTGATTACCGAGTGGGGCCTCCTCAAAGTCACTGAGGAGGAGATCCTCTCGGAGCTCACACCTCAAGGAGTAACAGCGGTCCACCGGGTTTCGACACGCCGTGATGGGAAATTGACACCCACCAGGGTGCTGATTGTCACCTTTAACTTGCCACGCCTGCCTTCTTCCATCAAGGCAGGTTACTTGCATTGTGAGGTACGGCCGTATATACCGAACCCTCTGCGCTGTTTTCAGTGTCAGATATATGGTCATGCCCGCACAGCATGCAGGGGCAAGCCCACCTGTGCTCGCTGTGGCAGTAAGGATCATCTCGATCCTGACTGCACAGCAGAAAAGGCATGCTCTGTGAACTGCAGTGGTGAACATCCGGCGTACTCCCGCGACTGTCCAAAGTGGAAGGAGGAAAAGGAGGTACAACGTCTCAAAGTCACGAACAACATCTCGTATGCTGAAGCGAGAAAGCTTGCTGCACCGCCCGCCCCACCTGACAAGGTTTCCTATGCCAGTGCAGTCATTGGAAAGCCCATCGTTCCAATGACTTCGGCTGCGGTGCAGACTGACATCAGTGTACCACCTACTGAGTCTTTCTCGCCAGCTGCGAAGTACCTCCTCACGCAGGCGAGACCGAGGGTGGTGTCGACTTCGACATCAACCCCGGTTTCCATTCCTGCAGCTCAGCCTTCCACCTCCACCGGAAGGCCTCCTCCCTCCCGTCCTCAGACAGCAAGACCTTCCAAACCGAAGGGGCCCCCACCGGGGCCAGAAAAGAAAATAACAGCACCACAAAGGGCGGTCACTGATTCATGCCCCTCGGACGATTCCGAGGACATGGATACCGACCGCCCCCTATTCACTAAACCGTCCTCTGCAGCGGTTAAGTTGAATAGAAACACGTCGTCCACCCACTCTTCTAAGTCCTGAGATGGCCACACTCCTACAATGGAATTGTCGTGGATTCCAGAGGAATCTTGACGACATCAAGGCCCTCCTTCAGGCACACCAGCCCATCTGTGTGTGCCTGCAGGAGACATACTTGCAGCCAGTCACAGATCCCACGATCCGGCACTTTTCACTGGTTCGCCGGGACCGGGATGGAGATGGTCCAGCTCGCGGGGGTGTCGCCATCCTCGTGAGCAACCATTCTCCATTCCAGGTCGTACCCCTCACCACCAACTTGGAGGCGGTAGCCATCCGTCTCTTCGTGGGGTTCTCGCTGACTGTCTGCTCTGTATATCTTCCACCTGGGAGCATCGTCTTCCAGGAAGACCTTGATGATCTCGTCTCGCAGCTGCCGTCCCCCTTCCTCATTATGGGGAACCTCAACGGACACAGTCCACTTTGGGGCAGTGCTGACACCAACGGGAGGGGCGGGGTCCTGGAGCAGTGGCTCCTGGATCCTTCTCTCTCCCTGTTGAACACCGGTGTCAGTACTTACTTTCACTCCCCAACCCGCTCTTTCACTGCCATTGATCTCACCATCTGCTCCTCCTCGACCCTTCCACTCTTTACATGGGAGGTCGAGGACAACCCTTATGGAAGCGATCACCTCCCCGTGGTGTGCACCATCTCGCGTGGGGGGCCTTGCAGCCCGTCACGCGTCTCGCGGTGGAGGCTCGATCGGGCTGACTGGGGTGGTTTCGAGCTGCTCTCTGAGCTCGATGACCACTCTGTCAGCCAGGAGCCAATCAATGTGGCAGTAGCGGAGATAACGGATTGTATCGTAGATGCAGCTGCATCAACCATTCCTCAAACTTCTACACGGTTTCCTCGCTTTCCGAAACTGTGGTGGAATCCAGATTGCACCGCAGCTCGTAAGGCTCAGAACAAGGCTTGGGGGGTGTTTCGGAGATATCCGACAACCCCCAACCTCGAAAATTTGAAACGCGCCAGAGTGAAAGCTCGTTTCGTCCGACGCCAGAGCCAGAAGGAATCTTGGATCAAGTATACATCTTCTATCACCCACACGACTACTTCTAAGGTCGTGTGGGATAAAGTCCGGAAGATGAGTGGGAACTACACGTCCCACTCGTTATCGATCCTGGAGCACAATGGACAGGCAATTGCTGATCCCAAAGCAATTGCCGACACTCTGGGGGAGTCATTCTCTTCCATCTCTTCGTCTTCCTCTTATTCCCCCTAGTTTCTGGCCCAGAAGGACAGGGCGGAGCGCTCTCCGCTGTCTTTCCACTCGAATGGCCTGGAGCCTTACAACAGGCCATTCACAGCGGAGGAGCTTCGCCTTGCTCTGCACTCTTCTCGTGCCTCTGCTGTAGGGCCGGACAATGTCCATTATGCCATGCTCCAACATCTTTCACCATCGAGTAAGGATCGGCTGCTCCATCTCTTCAATCGCATTTTTCTCGAGGAGCAGTTTCCGGACTCCTGGCGGGAGGCCATTGTCTTGGCCTTCCCCAAGCCAGGCAAAGATCCCAAGATTCCTTCAAATTGTCGTCCCATCGCATTGACGAGCTGCGTGTGCAAGGTGTTGGAAAGGATGGTAAATGCCAGACTCATCTGGTATTTAGAACATCACAACCTTCTTTCCAACACCCAGTGTGGCTTTCGCAGGCAACGGTCAACTCTTGACCATCTGATACGCCTCGAATCGGCTATCAGAAATTCATTTTTAAGAAGAGAGCACCTGGTGTCAATTTTCTTCGACATCGAAAAAGCGTACGACACGGCTTGGAGATTTGGCATTCTTCGTGACCTCCACAGTTTCGGCTTAAGAGGTCACATGCCGATCTTCATCTCCAACTTCTTATCGACATGCTCTTTTCGTGTCCGTGTCGGTAACACTCTGTCGCAGCCGTACCCCCCAAGAACAGGGGGTGCCACAAGGCTGCGTTCTGAGTGTTACGCTTTTCGCTGTCAAGATTAATTCTTTAACTAGACAACTTCCTCCATCAGTAGGCAATGCCCTCTATGTTGATGACTTTAGCATCTTTTGCTCTTCGTCCAGCATGAGGGTCATTGAAAGACAACTGCAAATTGCCCTGAACAATCTTTCGGTTTGGGCGACGGCAAACGGGTTTCGGTTCTCCCCACAGAAGACCACTTGTGTGCACTTTTGCCACAAGCGTAATCTTCATCTGGATCCCGAGCTGCGGCTCGGGGATAACATCATTCCAGTTGTGGCGGAGACCAAGTTTCTCGGTCTCATATTCGATCGGAAATTGACCTTTTTACCACACATACGTCATCTCAGGTCCAAGTGCACGCGGGCATTGAACATCGTCAAGGTCCTCTCCTCCCTTTCTTGGGGGGCAGACCGATGTTCTTTGCTCCGCCTGTACCGTGCACTTGTCCGATCGAAACTGGACTACGGACCCCAGGTGTACGACTCGGCCCGGGATTCGGTGGTGAAGGTGCTGGACCCCCTCCATCATCAGGCCCTCCGTGTTTGCACGGGAGCCTTCCGCACCTCACTGGTCCAGAGTCTTTACGTTGAGACCAACAAACCTTCTTTATCTCTTCGCCGTCAGCAGTTGTCCCTACAATATGCGTCTAAATTGCGATCCCTGCATGGCCATCCCACTTGGGACTGCGTTTTCAGTCCGAAGTGGGAAATGCTTTACACTAATCGGCCGACTTCCATTCGTCCTTTTGGTTTGCGTGTCCGAGGCTACCTCAGAGACATCAACACCAGTCTCGATAGCGTTGCACAGTCGACAGCTGAGCCACTTCCACCTTGGCTCGCTGTTTCCCCTTCCTGCGATTTTTCCCTGTGCAGGACGGGGAAGGCCTTTACACCTGACTGTGTGTACCGGCAACTCTTTGGCAGCCATCGTGCTGAGCACCCGGACTTCTTGCCTGTCTTTACAGATGGCTCGAAGTCCGGCACTTCGGTGGGATCAGCCATGGGCTGCTGTGATGTAATCATTGCAGACCAGATCCCACTGCAGTGTTCCATCTTCACCGTAGAGTTGTACGCTATCAGCCTCGCCTTGGACCACGTGGCGACTAAGCATCATCGTCGGTGTGTGCTTTACACCGACTCGCTTAGCTCGCTACAGGCTTTGATCTCGGTGAGGCATCGACCTCACCCACTTCTTACTAAGATCCGCCAGCAGCTACATCGTCTGGCAGCCACAACCACAATCTTCTGTTGGGTGCCTGGTCACGTCGGGATTAGGGGCAATGACTTGGCAGATGCTGCTGCCAAGTCAGCCACGCCCCTGTCCGACTCTCCGTTGCCGGTTCCCTATCTGGATTTCTGGCAGCGTTTTACCACCGAGCTCCGGGCACAGTGGCAGAGATCTTGGTCGGAACAGCTTACGAACAAGCTCTTTGAGATCAAACCTATCGTCAAACCATGGCAGTCTTGTTACCGCAGGAATCGCAAGGAGGAAGTTGTACTTGCTCGGCTCCGCTTAGGTCACTCGTTTATTACTCATTCATTTCTTTTACGGGCGGACGACGTACCTAAGTGCGAGTTTTGTGACACCATTTTAACTATTAAACATATTTTAGTCGAATGTCAGTGTTTTAATTTTGAACATCAATGTTATTTTAGCTTTCATAATTTTATGTCCGAGCCTCTTACACTCGGACATCTTTTATCTGATCATTGCATTTTATCTCCAGTTTTTACCTTTTTGAAATATTGTGGATATTTTAACCGAATTTGATTTTACCTTAATTTATGCATTATTTACCCCAGGTCTCTTACACCTGGGATTATTTTATTTAATATTTCTACACTTGTTTTCTGTTGTTTTCTGTTGTTTACTGTTGTCACTTTACAATGTTTAAAATGTATTTTAAATTTTGGTTACTGGGTTCTATGTCTTTTATCTTTTATATTGTCTTTTGTTTGGTGCATTATGGCCTTGTTGCCGATGCGCCATTAAACCCCAAACAACCAACAACCAACTGCTGCTAAGAGTGGTGAGACCTACTCTACTGTCACCTCAGGCACTTCCTCTGAGGTGCCAGGTCTCTCCACTACTATGCCAAGAGTGGTGAGACCTGCTCCACTGTTACTGACATTGCCCTGGGTGCTTCTTCTGCTACTCTCAGCCATGTCTGACAGGGCCCCAGTGGCTGGTGCTGCTGCAACACCTTCAGCTATCCCTGATAGCACTCCAGCTGTGCCTTCTGCTGATGGCCCTCCCCCGGCAGTACACCTGAAGTCAAGCAGCCACTCATTAACCTGTCCAATATCATGGATGTCAATCTCAAGGTGCCTGAGATCCCTGATGGATTTGTTGTTGCCAGCCACAAGAAGTTTAGAGCCAATCCTATCCATCTTATTGTGTCTTCAGCCAACTCATGGCCCTATCAGCTCTTAGAATCCAAAGTTCATCTCTGCCGAGATAGTAAAGATTCTCGGTGAATGGATTGTAGAGTCTTCCTATATACAGATGGAAAGCTGCCATAAAAACCCAGACCTTGCCAATAAGCTCCTAGCCACAACTTCCATTCTGGGAATCTCCATAAAAGTGGATTACCCAGTATCATACTGTCAACCTCGAGGCCTGATCCAAACCTGTCTTTCAGGGAGACAATCCTTGATGCCTCTCGTGTCAGCGAGTGACAGTAATATGCCAAATGTACTGATATCTACCCTCTGATTCAGTGGTCAACAAAATTACCCTGAAAAGGTAGTCCTTATCTTTGATGAATTCCCCTTACTTGGGAATGTCATACTCAGATTCTACAGGATCCCTGTAGAGGAGTACGTCAAGGCCCCACCTCAGTGCCTGAAGTGCCAATGCTTCAGGCACATTGCAAAGAATTTCAGAGGATCCATCTGCTGTAAACACTGCAGTGGGCCACATTCCCACAAGCAGGGCCTCCATACCTGGCCCTCCCATATGTTCCAACTGTGGTGGGCCTCATGCCACCACCTTCTCCGGTGCTGTGCCAGAAAGCTCGCCTGTGAGAAAATGAGGGAGGCCCTTGGTCCTGTCTGCTCTTTGGAAAGCACTAGGCTTCGCAAGTTCCCTCTCAAGAGTACAGTGGCAACGTCTTCTCCTTCCGCTCCTCGGAAGGCTGTGTGCAGCAGGCATCTCTTTGACCCCTCTGTCAGCTTTGCTGCTGTCATGAAGGGTCATGTTACCCCTGCTGCTGCTGCTGCAGAGGCTGTGTCAGGTGAGATGCCAGTGCTGGTAGCCCTGGCACCTATTGCTTCCCCCAGTTCTGTCAACCTCTGCTCTTGTTCTCGAGGTTTGCACTACTGCTGGCACCTCCATGGTGCAGGATTCTGCTACAACTGACGTAACAGACTCCTGTCCCATACAGGTCAAGCAGTTGGCCAAAAAGATCAGGAGGTCAAGGAAGTGCAGGGCTGCTCTTTGGCCTGAACCAAAGAAGCCCTCCTCCTTTGTCTCAGGATTTTAAGAAGGGTCATCGTGACACTGTCCTCCTGCTGACCGTTTTCTTGTGGACATCATCAAGGTCATTACTTCCGCTCTCCCTGCGAAATCTCAACCTAGAACGCTGGCAATACTCAATCAGCTGGTGACCCTCATCTCGCACTTTGTGGACTGCTAGACACTCTGCATATGACACACCTCTCCAGGTCTTTTCTACCCAACCTATTTATGAACATGGCCACCCAAGTGTCTAACGTCCTTTCTATCCTGCAGTGGAACTGCAGAGGCTTCAGGAGCCAGGCTACTGACATCAGGAACTACATCAACCTCGTGTCAGTTCCCATCCTTGCCCTTTGTGAGGCCAATCTGCCTGATCACTTTGTCTTCAAGCCTTATATTGTGCACACAAGCAAGAATCATCCACTTTCCTCTTTCCATTGAAGAGCAAGAATCTGAGCTTATCTGAGCAAGAATCATCCACTTTCATTGAGAATGTCATCTTGTAATATACCTCTTTATTACCAATGATGGGTTTGCCCATTTTCTACAGACCTCTGAGTACCTACAGCTCCATTGATCTCACTCTGTGTTCTTCTAGCATTGGTCAAAGCCTTAGCTGGTCAGTTGACCCTGACACTTGGGCAGTGACCCCTTTCCTCTGCACATCTTGCTTTAAAAGGGACATGCAGCCTAGAAGAACCTCTAAGCTTACCGACTGGCAGCTCTTTCAGCAGATCTTTGAAGGACTCTCTGCCACTGGATCGATCTGAACCTCTGGGCATCTTCCCCCTGCTGATATTCACTACAAGCAGCTAAGCATCATTTGCTGTCGAGCTGAAAGGTGCACCTGTCGCTCTGGTAATCTTCCAGACATTCTCCATGTGAGAAGGCTACATGCTGCGATCAGAAGGTACCGGAACCGCCACGAAAGGTTTAGGTGGTGAACCTTCTGCTCCAGCATTAATGTCTTAATCCCTTCTGGGTAGGTATGGAAGTACACTAGGAACCTTATGGGAAAACCACAGCCTGACTTTCCACAATCTTGCCATGTCCCATGGGGAGGACTTAGCCACTGATGCCTTCCTGTGGCACTTCACCTCTACTCTACCTGCCTCACTGGTGAGTGATCAGGATATGTCCCAGGAGCACTGCTCTGGTAGTGAGCCTTGCTATAATGATCCTTTCACCTTGCAGGAGCTCATTTCTGCAATTGAAGCTTCTAAGTGCTCCTCGGCACCAGGCCCTGACGGCATCAGCTATAATCAGTTAGCCAACCTGCACCTGAGGCTCTGCTTGTGCATCTTAAAGCCTTCAATCAGTCTTGGGCCACCCTCCTCTGTCCCTGATTCATGGATGGCTACGCACATGGTACCTATCTTGAAGCAGGGAAAACCCGCCACAAACCTCTCTTTCTACAGGCCCATCGCTCTATCTTTTTGCCTCTGCAATTGAGAATGCATACTTCAAAGAGACTTGTCCTTGGATGCCTGGAATGGTACCTGGAGTCCAAGGACCTCTTCCCCAACTGCCTCTCTGGTTTCTGCAAAGTTAGATGCACATCAGATAATCTGATGGATTTCATCTCTGTCACTGACCAGGCTCTGTCTGAAGGCAGATTACCATTGCTGTCTTCTTCGACATTCAGAAAGCTTTTGACTCCCTGTCCCACTTAGATATTCTCTGCAGACTCCAAGATCTTGGTCTCAGAGGCAATATCATTCACTGATTCACAGCGTACCTCTCCAACAGGATGGTACATGTAAAGCTGGGCAACATGCTTGGTGCTTCCCACACTATCAGTCATGGAGTACCTCAAGGGGGTGTCCTCAGCTTGATGCTTCTGAACATCTTACTGTCAGGCCTACCCTCTTGACTCAAGAATAGAGTGGGTATCTGCATCTATGCAGACAACATCTGCATCTGGTTCCCTAGCCAAGATCCCTCCTATGCTCAGCTCAAGATGAAGTGATCTGTGGCCATGGCCATCAAGTTCTTTGACAACCTCAACCTCCTTCCACCAATGAGACTGAGCCATGGTTCTCACGAAGATATGCCATCATGCTTGGACCAGACCACATCAAGGTCGTCAAACAGCATAAGTTCCTTGGTGTCGTCCTGGACAACAGGTTAACATGGGGACATCACATCCAGCATCTTAAGACAGTCACCACTGCACAGAGAAATATGCTGTCTTTCCTTGCTGGTACCCACTGGGGAAGTTCCTGCAAGACCCTCCTGGTCTTGTACCAGCACTTGATCCTCTCCCGTGCCCACTGCAGTTGTCACTTCTGAGCATTGCTTCTGCATCACTGCTGAGCAAGTTGGCCACTGTCCACACTATATCCCTGCACCTTTGCCTTGGACTCTGCCCTAACACATCTAATGCATGTGTCATCGCAGAGACTGACATGCCTTTCTGCCAGCACTGGGAGAAAGATATATTGTGCCGTCTCTCGAGGCTCCACTCCCTTCATTCTGCCATCTCTGTGTCTCCTCTGCCTTCTACGACAGAGTCCTCCCTCTAGCTCCACTGCTGGCAATACTCTCTCTCCTGACTTTCCACCCTGGAGGAACAGTGATCTTATGATCAATGTCACTGTCCCTTCTCTAGGTCGATAGAGCAACTCAGATCTAGTGGCCATCAGGCTTCTCTCCACCTCCTATGTCACTGCATGATATAAGAGGTGTACCATGGTCTACACTGAGGAATCTGCTGATTGTGAGAGGCTATGTACTGCCTCTGCCTTTGCCATCTCCGATACTGGGATCATCAGAGGTTTTTGTCTTCTGCATTTCACTTTCTCCACCTGTGCTGAGCTCCATGCTATCCTTCAAGCTGTACTTTTCATCCATAGCCTCGGGAGTGTCAACTTTGTCATCCTTGCAACTCCAAGTAAACCTTGCAAGCTCTCCAGAAAGCAAGACAGCAAAAGCTGCAACCCATTCCTTATTCAGAAGATCATGGAGACATGCTCCAAGCTCACTTCTGTTGGAATCACAATCGACTTCCAGTGAATCCCTTCCCATATATGGATACCTGGCAATGAGCTTGCTGATTGGACTGCAAAAGAGGCCCTTAGAGTAAGAGGTATGTAACTAATTACCCTCTCTCAGCGACTGCAAGAGTTTTTTGTCAGCTGATGAGCCATTATCATCTTGCCAGTGGCAGAGGGTCCTCTTTCAGTTCCTCTTTCAGGTACCTGAAACAAATTTTTTTTTTTCAACTAATTATTTCAAGTATTCCCTGTCTACAGGACATTTTCCTGTGATAATTTATTACTGAATTATTCATATAAAGTTGCAGGAATAATATAGAAATATGTCTCTTTGTTGGAAAAAAAGGTAGATCCTTCTCTTACTGCTCCTAACCTTAGAGACCTTCACAGATCTGAGGAGACCTTCCTGCATCATTTCCGAGTTGGTGTCATTCTCTGCGCGCACTCTTGGTGGAGCATACAGTCCTAACTGTACCACATGCAGCTCACCTGAGACTGTATCTCACATACTGCTCAACTGCTCCTGCTACAAAGCTGAAAGAGAAGCTTTGTTCTTCATGCTATCGGAACCACCAACTATTCTATCACCTCCCTTCTTGATAACCACCTGAATCTGAAGCTGCAGTGAACTTGCATGGGACAAGTCACTGATTTCTTTCAGAACATTGGCCTCTTCTACAAGGTCTAATGTCTTTTTCTACTTTAACAAGATTAGTATAATTAATAGTTTCGAGAGATAGCTGAGAGGTGATTTCTTCTGTCTCTGCTATCTCGCCCTTCTATTGTGACTGGTGTAGGGAGCCCCTCATTGTAGGTTAATTTCACCATGTACCTTGAGCCATACATAAAATTCATACACATACAGAAGATGAATGTGTATGAAGCCATACCATAGTGAAACATTAAACGTTGTGTAGTAAAATGTTAAACATTACTGGCAAAAATGACTGCTTAAATTAGTTGGTATTCTTCAAAGAAGCAATGTTTCGTTTGTCAAGTACCCTCAAGAAATACAACATCGGGATTTAGGGCACTGAGTGTTTCTACACAGCATTGTTCAGATAATGTGTGATTGTCCCAAGGTTAATTTGATTTGTGTCAGACTTAACGAAAAATTTAAGGTCCTTTCTTCTTTGCTCTGGTAACAATAACATCTTCAGTGTACCTAGGTATGCTCCAGAATATCCTTATGCCTTAGGTACAAAATGATTTTCTGAACAGTGATTGAATTTTATAGTAAGATTCACACCACAGGGGTTTAACTTTTGGACTTAAATGGCTGAAATTCTACCATGCAGGTGGATCCGTTGAATGGCCCCCAAGATTCCCAGACCTCACCCTGTGTGACTTTTTTCCTATCTTCCTATTGCTTTTGACTTTGATATTTGTTGGTTTGTGGATTTTACAAAACGTTGCATCACCATATCTTTCGAATGCAATGGAGAAACTTAATGATTTATGTGCCAAATGGAAGCTTGTGATGTGGGAAGTATCATAGGCTATAAAAAATTGCCCTCCCACACTTTCTTCCTCTCTAAAAAAGGGGGAAATGTGAAAACTATTCTTAATGTGAAAACTAATTCTCCAGAACACGGCCGAAAGTAACAAGCAATACGTCAAATGAATGCTTCGATGTGGGGAATATGTTAAACTACAAAATATTGACCCTGTGCTTTCTTCTCCCCTAAAAAGAGGGGAAATATGAAAATGATTGTTCCCCTACATCTCCTGAACGTTAGCACAAAAAATAATGAGCTGTGTGTCTAATGAAAGCTTGTGACACGGGGAGTGTCGTAGGCTATAAAAAATTGACGCCTATGCTTTCTTCCCCCCTAAAAAACGAAATGGGAAAGTCATTCTACTATATCTATTGAATGCAAGAGCCTACAGTTACAAGTTAGGTTTCAAATGAAAGTTTGTATAATGACTGTCATAAACTATTTTGAATTTTGACCCTACTATTCCCCCCCCCTGCTTTTTCAGGGGGGATTTTCATGGGATTCTACTTTAGTAAGTCGTATCAGAACTTAAAGCTTGTAATGCCTCCAATGTTGTGGGCTACCTCAAACATGACTACAAAAGGGTGGGTGGGTAAATGTGCTCATTGTTTATGAGCCATATATCAAATGAAAGTTTTTGAAGATAGGTACACAGTTTGTTCCACCAATGCTACAAATCATGTACGAACTCATTGTTCATATATCCAACACTTGTAGAATAAAACTTGAAAATATTCTTCCTGCTTCATGTAGTTTCCATAGACTTGCATAATAAAATTGGAAAGTGATTTATGAATAACCAATCTGCCACATTTGATGGTAGTAATATTTGTTACTCATGCTCACATTATATGAATAATTCGGTAATAAATTATCACAGAAAAACCTTTTGTATACAAGAAATACTTGAAATAATTAGTTTACAAAAACTGGTTGTCCTGACTGGGGTCTTTTGGGAGACCTGGGTTTGAAACCCAGTCAGGACAACCAATTTTTTTCAACTAATTATTTTAAGTATTTCCTGTGATAATTTATTATTGAATTATTCATATAACGCTGTGAGCATGAGTGACAAATATTACTACTATTAAATGTGCCAGCTTGACTGCCCATTTCCTGATTACATGACACCACTGGCGAATCAACGAAAATTGCAGGAATGTTTGTCTCTCTGTTGGAAAAAAAGTTAGCTCTTGATGGATGGTCTGGTGGTTAAGACACCCAGCATGTTTCTGGAAGACCTGAGTTCAAATCCCAATTCAGGACAGCTATTTTTTTTTTACTAATTATTTCTTGTCTAAAGGACGTTTTCCTGTGATAATTCATTACTAATGTATTTTAAGACTGAATATACTTGAATTTTTATATTACTTTGTTGCAAATAAATTAGAATATTTAACAATGTGAAATTTATAACTATTATTATTCATTTCAAGTATAACAAAGGAATCACTTATTGATGTAGAAGGTTATGTGCATTCTGTTCCTCAGAAGATTGAAAGCTGTTCCCAACAAAATGTGGAACTACATGTCACACAGGTAAATAAAAAATGGTACATGCATTCTTATAGAATAATGGTGATTTATTTTTCTAGCTATGTAGAGGAAAAATCAACTGATCATATTCTGTTATATATTCATTCTTATTATCAAAATTTATTATTCTTTTAGTAGTGATCATAAAGTAATTCTGTAATTCTGCATGTAGGCAACATGACCAAACCAATGCAATTTCTATCTACCTGTTGTTCAATGGTGGTTAACTCCTTTGGATAACTTCTTCATTATTTACATAGTAAACCATCCCATGACCAACTGATTTCTGATGAAACAAAATTCCTCATAACATAATTAATAATCTAATTAAGAGAAAAGGGAGAAAATGTAGTCTTTTTGATTTAGTAGTAATGCCAGACAAATCATTGCAATCTTTACTAACTCACATATACAACTGAATGCTATAATGGAGAGCTATCATTATATGAAATAAATTTTCTGGTGTATCATACAATCTTATGATCAGACATAAATATGGCAGTCAATGGAATCAAAAGCCTTTTTCAAATATGAAATGCTAGTAATCACACGTTCTTGAAACAAGACATTTTTCAAGAATCTAAATGCAGAAATTTGATCTGTGTAGCCACATCACCTTTGCACCCATCCAAAGTGTTTAGGAGAGCCAAACCTTGTGCATATGAAAGAGCATGCGGATGGTCTTTGTAGGATCCTAAATAGCTGTCTAGTGGATCCCTTCCCTCAACTTTCTCTGTGCCCTGGGGCCTTGTGACTCTTCCATCTAGCTCATTGTGTGTGATGCAAAGATTATACACAATAATGCAAATAACTTACCTGGAACAGAGTACTCTCTAAATATCATATTAACTAGGATAGCATTTTCTAAAAATAGGGATAATAATAGCTCTAGTAAAATCCATAGGAACAACACTTTTATCATGAAGAGTATTCAAAATTTCAGTTAGCCATGTGACAACAAAATCGTTTTTTTTTTTGTTTTTTTTTTTTAGACAAATTCAAATAAATCATTCCTTATTTACAGATGTCCCACAAAGCTAACAGCTTATCTGCAGGAGAGAATAATGCATTAACATAAAACATAATACTTTCTTTCTTCCTTAATCTTCTAATCTTAATATATTTATATCACGTTGCATTTACTATGTACTATCTTACTATTTCAGTCCTAACTTAGTATTTAATTTTAAGAAAGATTAAAAGGAGAAAAAGGTACTTCCCTACACAACGGACAGATAATCTAGAAATTCTCTTGGGCTTGTTTTACATAGAACGTGCTGACACATCACAGGAACACACCTACTGGTAGTCAGGTACATTAGACAAGGTAAAGGCTAAATTTTTAATAGTAATTTCATTTTGTAATTCATGACATCAGTAAAGTCATGATATGTGTAGCTTTAATTTTGTAAGATAGCTGGCATAACTTCAGATCATGAAGTATTGTTCAGAAAGAACATTTCTGATGGACACATTCCATCTAGTTATGACATAAATTTCACCTTCAGTAACTTTACCATCTTATCCCTTAGTCCTTATAAGCCATTCTATTTTTCACAGGAAGTATTTATTTTCTAATACAGAGCTGTTTGTTCTTTAGCAACTTTCTCTACTTTGTCAACCAGTCTATTGAGTCAAATATGCATATCAGTTTTCACAGTTAAACTTTATGTAACACTGTTTATCAAGACTTATTGTTCTTAAGTAGGGTGTTGATTCAGATTAACTTTTCACACCTTTCATTCAAAAATAAGATGCATGATTTTAGCACTCTGTCTCCTATGCTTCATTTTACCCAGAGCAGTATTCAATATTAGAAGAACACAGAAAATATCTTGTAATCGTGAACACTTGAAAATCTAATTTTCAAATGTTCCATGTATTGTATTATTCTATATATATGTGTATTTTATTTCTAGAATTGAATCTTGCATTTTTAATATTCTTTGATTATAGGTCAAGTAAATTGTATCTTTACAGGTGACCAGCAAAGTTTAAAACTTGTCTGCAGTATATAGAATAATTGTTTCTTTAATTCATTACAATAGTATGATTAGCCATGTTTCATTTGATGTGTTTTGACACTATTATTTGACATTGACATACGATATTTCACATTGATATGTGATATTTATAATATTTGATATTCATATATTGACATTGATATGTGACTTTCATAATTTTGACTTTAAAAGATTGGCATTGACATGTATAATATTTGACATTGGAAAATATTTTCATGTATAATATTTAATATTGAAATTATTGACATGACATTTATTTGACATAAATTACTGACATGTGGCATTTGTAATATATAGATTATAATGAAATTATTAACATTTATATAGAACCCCAATAGTAAAATAATATTTCTGACATGAAAGCAAATTTCATGGCAAATGAATATGATATTGCACATTTCACTGTTTCTTGTTCAATAAAATGTGTTTTGTGCTACAGTAAAAATAATCTTTTTTCGTTTTAATTTCGGTTACTTGTAGTTGCTTCAGCTCTTGGTTATAGTGATTATTATTTTTTCTATTTATTTTTAGTTGTGTTTCAGTACTATATAAGAGTTTATGGATAACATTTCTCTTAGTAAGTTGGGTCAGTGTTGAGATTTATCTCCGCAAAATTCCCCCCCCCCCTGCCCACGGTCAGTAGGGGCACCGATGGGTTTGGAAAGGCTGTTGTTAGTTGGATGGGACATTAAGCCGTGGCTCTGGGTGTGGGAGAGTAATACCCTGTGTATGTTAAAGAACATGCTCGGATGGCCTTGACGGGAGGCTACCATCTGTCTCCCAACAGCTGTTCCAGTGGGTCCCTTCCCTCAATCTTCTCTGAGCCTTCAGGGTCTATGTGACCATTTAGCCTATGGTGTGCAAAAAAGTGCCATTCAGAGGTAAAACAACCCAATTCTCTTTAGTAAGAGGATGAAAGTATGTGGTATTTTTTGCAGTTTCTTCTATATTTTTTATAGTTCTGTGCAAAATGTAATGTCTATAAATAGTAGCTAGGGATAAACTAGAAGGAGAGCTGTATATCAATCCCAAGTGATGATGCATAGAACCGGCCAGGTCTAGCACTTAATGTCTACCCAGTCTTTCTCTAGGGGCAGGTCATTAAGACTTTCAAAAGAGATATTCTCTTTTGGAAAGGAGCATAAAGGGAGGGCTTGCCAGATCAGTTTGGCCTACTGAACTGCCATCTATGGTCACTTTTTTTTTTCTTTTTTCTTCATTTTTTTCTTCTCTGTTGACGAGGGTAAACTTCACAGGGTCCTGGTGCTGACCATTTATACCAACTAGACTGGTTTATGGCTTTGAGATTGATTATGATCCTGGACTTGCACTGGTGAGTCTCTGTTGAGGAAAAATCTGCCACTACGTTTTCTGTTTGCTTGTGGGTTGCCAGCCGTAAGTGAACAGAGGCATGGGATACCATATATCAGCTGGTGGATAATGCTGATCAGAGGCCATCGCAGATACCTGAACCTCATTTAGCTATTGGGCATTGCCTATCCTACACTGGAGTAATGTGTCTCAGGTAGGTCAATTTCTATCTTTATTCTGGTTCTTGAAAAGGTCCATTTGAAAAGGTGGTGCCTGATGTTCCTAGCAGCAAGGGTGCTTCAGCTTTTGGTAGTGGAGGAATAGGTCTTTGCCCCATGCCTGCGATTAGGGGCTGTTTGATATTTTTGGCCCTACCTCTCTCAATAAAAATAGTTTCTTTAAAAATCCTACTAATCATTTTCTCTCTGCAGAAACATGGAACGTGAGGACATTACATAGAGATTATTCTCTTGATCATCAGGAATTCCAGCTCATGCAGGAATTCCAGCGCTATAACTTAGATATTCTAGGCTTGCAAGTTACCAGATGGACAGGTAAAGGTGAGATACTTAAAAATAACTTTAAATTTCCCTTTTCAGGGAGGGAGGATGGAAAGCATCTCCAAGGTGTAGGTTTGCTTCTTACCAGACACGCCAGTGATGCTTTTCTAGGATATGACTGCATTAATGAAAGATTTATTAGAGCAAAATTTGAAACAAAAAATAAAGATATGAATGTCATCTGTTGTTATGCTTTAAACATTTTTCTTAACTTTATGGTCAGACCCAATTTTGGCTCCCCTCTATGATCTGGTATTCCTAACTGAACTAGCCCATTTTCTGACCCCACAGAGGACTCTGATGAGAATGAGAAGGATACATTTTACAGCCAGCTTCAGAATATTTTGAGTTCTGTGAAGAAATGCGAGATTTGTGCTAGGTGTCTTCAATGTTAAAGTTGGTACTGATTCTGACCTTTGGGCAGGAGTTTTAGGTCCATTTGTCATTGGTTTTTCAAAAGGCAATAAAGTCCGTCTCCTGCAGGTAACTAAACTTAATAGTTTATGAATAACTAACACATACTACAAACACCAGTACATTTATAAATATACATGGGTTTAACCTGAATGGTTGCACAGGAATATTATAGATTATATTTTAATTAACAGCAAATGGGCTAGTTCAGTTAGGAATACCAGATCATACAGGGGAGCCGAAATTGGGTCTGACCATTACCTGGTCTGTCTTGCAGCTGAAGCTTAGGAAATGTTGTGCTAAGGTTAAGAAAATTACCTTTAACACTGAAGGTCTGAAAGATCCTGATATAGCCAAAGCATACCATGATAAACTAATTAGTCATTATGACAATCATGGCTTGCTTACTGCTAAAGTTGAGAAAGAATGGGATCAGTTTTTCTTGAGACCAACAGTACTCTTTTGGTTAAAAGGAACAGAGGAAACAAATTTATTTGAGGATAAGTCTATGGAATGTATTTCTGAAAAAAGGACATGCAGAAATAATAAGAAAAACCCTACTAGTCCTAACAGATGGCATTACGAAAAGCTTAATAACGTGTAAAGGATCAGTTAACAGCTGATAAGAATCTTTGGCTTGATAGCTTGGCTGACAAAGCAGAGGAAACAACTAAACAGCACAACAGCAGGGGGTTCTACCAGATAGTTAATGTTTTGTGTGGGAAGAAACAGGCAGGTACACAGGGATTGAAAGATAAACATGGTAAGGTGATTGTGATGGCTAGATGGTCTGAACATTTCAGAAGGGTCATTCATTCCATGTCAAATCAACAAAAATTTTCGAAAAAGTTCATCGCCCATCACATATTTCAATGATCTTTTGCATAAATGTTAGTACACATAAGATGTCTAACTGTCCGAAATATTTTGAGTCAAAAAAATTTTTTAAGGAGTTATAATCGTTCAACCTAAGGGGGAAAAGATACAAATTGTGATTGTGACTAAAGGTTTTTCTTTTTTTTTCTTTACTTCTATGGTAGATAAGAATATTAAATTTGGTGTACTGATGTAGATTTGCCTTATTCAACATCATCATTGTCACATTATCATCAAGCTATGTGTTATGGAGGTCCAACCAGACCATGCAATTTATTTCTCCAAGCATATCTGTCCTGAGCTATGTCTACTGCATCTTGCCACTGCACAACAATTCTAACAAGGTCCTGTTTGACATTGTCTGCCCACAGCATTCTAGGTCTCCCCCTCTTTCTGAGGCCTTTAGTCACACTGTTCATAACCCTATTTGCTAATCTATTATTATCCATATGGGTAACATGGCCAAACCAACAGTCTCTCTCTCTCTGCACAATATACTGCTGAGAGGAGGTTGCCAACTCCTTTGCCTAACCTATTCATTACTTATAAAGTTGAACTACGTAGTACCCAAGATACTTTGTAAGCATCTAGAATCAAAAGCATCAAGTTTTCTATTATCTTGTTTACAAATCATACAAGTTTCACTACCATAACTAACCCTTGAAAGAACCAAACTATTATACAATCTAATTTTAGTCTTTAGGTTTCTTATTGTTACATTTGCATATTGCAACATGAGAATGCTGCAATATGCAACTGTACCAGAAATATGGTAAATATGTTTTCTACTATATAATACGTTTCTAGTGGCTCTTGTGAAAAAAGAGCCATATAGATATGGTATATAGAGTTAAGGGTATTCATAAGGTAAAACCTGTAAAAAGGTTTTAAATGTAAAGCACTCTCCTATTTTTGAGACCTGCTCCCTGAACCGTGTTTTAAAAGTAACCACAGCATTATCGTGAATTAAATTCTTATTACTAACTTCTAGCTGTATGATATCTCATTTTAATTTAGTGTATACACTTATTTCTCCACACTCTCCATAGATTCGTAAAAGTCCCAGAGTCAATTCCAATTCGCACGTTAATCTCATGCCGCACATCACCAGTATATTTTACATAATTCCCAAGATAATTAAACTGAGACACTTGCTCAAGGACGCAACCATTCAGAGCGACTGAAGCACCATCTGCCTGACCAATTTTCATCACTTTAGTTTTATCCCTGTTTATTTCCAAACCAACTCTATTACCAGTCTCGTCAACAGTCCTAATGAAATAATTCATGTCATCAGCATCAGTAGCCAACAAGGCCAAATCATCTGCATAATCAAAATCAGAAATTTTGAAACCTCTAGACCATTTAAGGCCAAAATCTTTCCCATGCAAAGAATTTCACATAACATCATCAGTAACTCAACTAACCTTAGGAACCATTCCTTTATAAAAGATATTCAAAATTTCAGTCATCCATGTGGTAACCAAAACATTCCCAGTTCTAAGCATTTCCAATGCAATTTCATCTACCCCTGTGGATTTATGTAGTTTTAGTTTAGAAATAGCCAAAATAATTTCAGATTGTGTTATAGGGCCAACATTAAAGCCACCAATGCATGTACCATCATTACAAACAATGGGAATAGAACTAACCACATTGTTTAGAACATCACTGAAATGCTCAACCCACCTAGCCATGACAGAATCCCCACCTTCTATAACCTTACCTTGCTTATCCTTTCTTCACCAACTTCAGTTGTAAGCCAACCATAACTGTCATAATGACTAAGTAACCTATCATGATAAGCTTTAGCCATAACTGGGTCTTTCAGAGCTTCAGTATTAAAGGTAAATTTTTTAAATTTAGCACAACACTTTTTAAGTTTAAGATGCAAGACACTTTTAACAAGGTAATGGTCAGATCCAATTTCAGCTCCCCTATATGACCTGCTTTTCCTAACAGAACTAGCCCATTTGCTGTTAATTAATATATATAATCAATCATATTCTTATGCAGCCCATCGGGTGAAACCCATGTGTACTTATGTATGTCGTGGTGTTTGTAATAAATGTTAGTTATTCTGAATCCATTGAGTTTACTTACCTGTAGGAGATGTTGCCCATTGCCATTGCAGCTACCACTACCAAAAGGGCCTATCACTCCTCCCCAAAGGTCAGAGTCAGTACCAACTTTGGCATTGAAGTCACCATGAACAAGGGTAATAGCTCCTTTCTTGACAGAATTCAAAATATCCTGAAGTTGTCCATAAAACCTAGCTTCTCATCCTCATCAGCATTCTCAGTGGAGACATAAAAGCAGATAACATTCAAGTCTTTAATGCTTGTCTGAAATTATTAGAACATAACTGATATGCTTAGTCCATCTAGCCTTGACACAATCCTCACCTTTTCTTTACATGTACTCAGCTGGTACTTCTTAATGAAAGGTTTTAAAATTTTGCTGTAAGAAACCTTCCATTAATGCACTCCTATCCTAGAGGAGCATCACTGGCATGTCTGCTGAGAAGCAGACCTACGCCTTGGTGATGCTTATTATCATCCCTTCCTCAAAAGAGAAATTTAAGATTATTTTTAAGAAGATGATCTTTATCTGTCCATCTGGTCTCTTGCAAGCCAAGAATATCTAAATTATAATGGTGGAATTCTTGTGTGAGGACATCAAGAGAATAAGCTCTGTGCAGAGTCCTCACATTCCAACTGCCTCTGGAGAGAAGATGATTAGTATGATGTTTAAAGGAAACTATGTTTATTGAGAGAGGGAATGCCAACAATATCAAACAGCCCCCTAATCGCAGGCATGGAGCAAAGACCCGTTCACCCACTACTAAAGGCTGAAGCCTGTCTCATCAACAGCCCTAATGAAAGAATTCATCTCATCAACATGATTAGCCAACAAGGCCAAATCATCTGCATAAAAAAAGTTGAAATTTTGAAAAATGAAATTTTAAAATCTCTAGACCATTTAAGGCCAAAATCTTTGCAAAAAAATTCACATATATCATAATCAATAACTAAACAAAAGAGAAAAGGGTACAAAATGCACCCTTGTTGAACACCAGAAGTAATGCTAAACCAATTGCTACAAGCCTTACCAACTCTCACACATGACTCAGTGTGATTATAGAGTTTCCATTAGGTTAACTAACTTGTCTGGTATGCCATATGAGCTCACAATCAACCATAAATTATGACAATCAACAGAGTCAAAAGCCTTTCTGAAATCAACAAAGCTAGCAGCCAAAAGTTTCTGAAACTCTAAACATTTCTCAAGAATCTGCCTGAATGACAATACAGTAATTGAACTTTTTACGTACTTTCGTAGATGCAACCAAAACTACCTAGTTGTTGCTGGGTGAGCTCACCATAATGAAATAATGGTGGCTTCACATTTGGAAAACGTGGGAAAACACCCATGCTGTGATGACCCACCCATTCACTTTTACTTTTCCTTAACCAGTTTTGCTTTATTTTTGTTATATTTATCATTTTGGGGATTATTTCATTTGGACTGTCATTTCTTGTTCCGAGCTGTAGGAGTTGCACATGCACAACTCCGACCTTTTGATTGTTAATCACTAAAGTGTGTGTACGACACTACCCCTCTTGCATCATAGCTAGTGCAATCATCATATTATGCAAATGTCTTTCCTGGCTTGCAATAAACATGTGCCAGACTTGTACGCATGTTTAACTAAGTGACGTTAAATCACAGATTGTCAGATAGTGTAACTAACTCTGTGACATTAGGTCACAGAGTTAGGTAGAAGGTCAGAGTTAGAACAACAGATTGACATGTCGTTAGAACAATAGAGATTGTGGAGTGAATTGTGAGAGTAGTAGAAATGTAGGAGTCAGAAGTATGTGTTGTGTAGATAGAAGGAATTATGATTCTCAAATTTTTATATTCTACCATTGAGTTTGGTGAGTTGAATTTTTTTTGGAAATGAACTTTTTTTTATAGAAACATTTGAATTTTTGCTATTTTTCTCTTGAGCAATGTTGACTGATTTTTGATTATATTTAAACTTTAATTAAACTTGACAATCCTTTTTGAATTCTTACTCGATAAGTAATGCCTGATATTATACATTAACGAACCCTATTTCAACTTTATTTGGCAAGTTATTATTGTCTGGTGCCCAATACAGCTATCCGGAATTTGAATAAATTGGATCAGACAAAAGGTCCAAATTTAAAAAGTTAATAATCTTTGGAGTGTTACTTTTGAGCTCATTAGTTACGTGTATTAGTTACATGTACTATTCATATATTTAACAGTAGCTTAAGCCAAAATTTTTTTGTTGATCAAGAACCTTAACTTTTGGTGTATTGGTCAAAGGTACTGAAGTTTCTGCACAATTATTGCTGATAGTTAAGATCTTTATTGTATGTGTGTAAAGATTAGAAGTGTCTGGACACATGATAGATAAACTTTTTGATCTCAAGTTTATTTTTGCAAGCTTAGTATAGCTTTAATATTAAATAAATAATGAGATAAACTTAACTGTTCAACATCCACTAATAAATCAGCACTTTGACATCGATTCTAATTTTAGAGGAAAAATTGTCTTGAGCCGGGTGGGATACAAACCCACGATCTCCTGATAACATGTCAGGTGCTCTGGGTGACATATGCTATATGTGACATAAAAGGAATGTTCATAGCGTTAATTAGAGGAGATCTTGATCGGCAGCCAGTAGCTCAGTGGCCCAGAGCACCTGACATTATCAGGAGGTCATGGGTTCATATCCCACCCAACTCAAAACAATTTTTCCCCTAAAATTAGAATCGACATCAAAGTGCTGATTTATTAGTGGAGCTTTAGTATTGTATTGTTTTATAGCAGTAATCAATAGATTCTGAAAATTCATCGCCGACAGGTGGGAATTGAACTCGCATCTCTTCATATTCATGCCAGAGCGCTCTACCATTGCACCATGCATTGGACAATGAAATTTTTCAGAGTAAGACCTTATAAATCTTCTTCATTGAGAGTGGCTGAGATAGTGCCATCTATACTCAAGGAGATGCAACTTTTTCAGTCGTTGCTATTGATTGTCAAATGTTAATGAGAAGGTCACTAACGTTACCGTGTTAATGTATAATTAAAAATCAATCCATAGTGAATGCACAGTAATTCCTGTTAAGATAGACATCAAACATTAATTAATAGATTCTGAAAAAAAATTCATCGCCGACACGGTGGGAATCGAACTCGCATCTATCCAGATTCATGCCAGAGCGTGCTACCATTGCACCACGCATTGGACAATGAAATTTTTCAGAGTAAGACCTTATAAATCTTCTTTGTTGAGACGTGGCTGAGACAGCGCCATCTATACTCAAGGAGATGCAACTTTTTCAGTCATTGCTATTGATTATCAGATGTTAATGAGAAGGTCACTAACATTACCGCGTTAATGTATAATTAAAAATCAATCCATAGTGAATGCACAGTAATACCTGTTAAGATAGACATCAAACATTAATTAATAGATTCTGAAAAAAATTCAGCACCGACACGGTGGGAATTGAACTTGCATCTCTCCAATGTGGTAGCGTTAGCGACCTTCTCATTAACATCTGATAATCAATAGCAACGACTGAAAAAGTTGCATCTCCTTGAGTATAGATGGAGCTGTCTCAGCCATGTCTCAACGAAGATGATTTATAAGGTCATTCTGAAAAATTTCATTGTCCAACACATGGGGCAATGGTAGATGCTCTGGCATGAATCTGAGTTCGATTCCTGCTGTGTTGGCGATGAATTTTTTTCAGAATCTATTAATTAATGTTTGATATCTATCTTAACAGGGAATACTGTGCATTCACTATGGATTGATTCTTAGTATAGCAGTACCTTTCAGCACTGCTCAAGATGAAGAAAAAGTTTCAAAATTTCCAAAATTTAAAATTTTTCTAGACTGCTACACATGTCTGCTAGTGATATGGCAGATTCTGCCATAATAACTCCTGACTTAGGAAAAGTAAAAGATAGGTTGCAGGATGTAATGAAAGAAGCAGAAGTGTTAATGAATCTGCTTAATGAGCCTCTGGAAAAAAGGGGGATGACAACAACCGATAAATTTGCCGTCAATGTTATGTCAGTTCATGAACATATAAACTTTGAACATAAGGTTCGATTTATTGTTCCGTCAGAAGCAAGTGATAGAAAAAAGTATTGTCAACCGTTGCAACAACGAGTTGCCAATCCAATTATTAACTGTAGTCCTTATGTTAATTGGCCTTTACCTGCAATAAGGTTAGACGGTTCAAAACGTCCGTCATCGTGGACATTTGTCAAGTCCACGGAAGAGCATTTCTGTTTACATGAGGTGCCTGGTAAAAAAAAAGGTGGTTTTAACAGTATCTTGTCTAATTGGATCTGCTAAGCAATGGTGGAATAATGTAGGATGTCATCATTGAATAGAGTTTTGGGAAGATTTTAAAAGCGAACTCTTGGAAATCTGTCCAGCTTATAATGATTTTACACAGTTAGCTATAGAACTGTTTTTACAAAGACAAAGGGAAGAAGATGATATCGAAAAGTTCATTTAGGGTACAGTAGAGTTATACCACCTATATGATCCGATGCTGCCGAGATTGACATTATAAACTGTATATTGTCCCAATTGCTTTTGCCCATTAGGGAATTCTTAGAAATACGAAACGTAAATTCAATTTCAACTTTAGTCAAATTGGCTCGGCAATATACTGCAAGAAGAGAATCTGCAGAAACTGCATTAAACCAACAATGGATGCAATTCTTGCCAAAGCAGCACTATCAGGTTGAGTCTCACAAAACGACTCCTGCATGACTGGAAGTTACACAGTCCCAACAAATTGTGGCAAACGTGCCTACAGCAATGCAGAACGAACGAAGCAGAGAATTTGTTCCACATCAAGCTTCGAACAATGACACTAGACCTAAATCTTTTCCTATGAATAAGAAGAGAGAAACTTTCAGATGTAATTTTTGTGGTTGATTAGGGCACACAGAGCAATATTGCTACAGAAAAAACGACAATTCGGGAAACTTAAATTAGGATCTTTCAAGCAAGAGGCCAAAGTTCCTCAAGAAAAGCCCTCTCATGAGTTAAATCTTGCCACTGTTGTTTTACTTTTTGTTAATGCTTGTCAGGAAGAAACTGATTTAATGGATTGCAATGATACAGAAGCCGATCTTTCATGTTCAAATGAGCAAGTTTTATATGATATTTATGACAATTGTCAATTGAAATTGCAGCCGCTGTCCAGTGGACTTTTTGAATTACCCTGTAGTCCAAAGCAGAATGTTCAAGAAGAACCTGTAAAAATCTCTATTAGTTTAATTAATGTAAATTTAGAGAAACAAGTTGATGATGCAAAGCAAATAGATAGTTAGAAATGTGTTGATATAGTTGTAGAGGAAAATAGTACAAATTTAATTGATGAAAAAGTTTTTGAAGTGGAAGTTTTAAATGAAAATTGTGCTGTAATTGATAATGAGAAAAGTTTTGAATTTGAGGTGTTAAAGGAAAATGATCTGCCTGCCAAGCAACACAGAAATTGTTCTGAGCATAAATAATCCTGATGAATCTAAAAAATTAAGAAGTTTTCAACTGTTAAAGTGTCATTTAGATGCAGGCAGCAATAAATGTGGAAAGCACAAAGCCAGGCTCTTCAAAGACCAGCATGTAGCAATGAGATGTCAACAAAATGACAACAGCCTGCAGAGCGACAACTGGCTACAAAGTAGTGAACATAGAGTAGATGATGTCACCAACTAGATCTTCAGAAGCGTTTATGCCTAGCTTATTGATCAATGCAAGAAGGATGTCACTGGGAAATGACAGGACGATGATTTATCGCAACAGAGTGCCAACAATGAAAATTTAAGTATATTATTATTCTTCCACTGTGGCACTAGTGATTTATAATGTTTTATTTCTTTTCTCTGGAATAGATGAAGACAGAGAAGAGAGAACCAGTATTCATTGTTATTTATATACTTAAATATTGTGAATTGTTTAATTTCTTGTTGAAACTTTGGAGTTTCGATATTTATTTTCAAAGAATGAATTTACTATAGTTTGAGTTTATACTGTGATGTAACTAGAATTTTTTCTGTGTTGTTCATCCGAAGTTCTAATTGTTATATTGTATTAACGTGATTTAAAGTATATTTTTGTAGATTTTTTTGTTTCAACTGACTGAAAGCTGAAAATGTAAGTTTACATTGAGAAGTTTAGAAAATGGAAAATGTTTTTGGATACGAATGATGAGAATGAAAGAAAATTTAGTACAGTGATTAAACATTTTGTATTTTGAAGGGAATATGCAAAGTGTATTTTCATGAAAAAAGTGAATGGAATTCTATTGGATGAAATGTTATCATCATATATTATAAATTATTGATACAACTTTTTCTTTACTCCTAGATGTATAGATACTCTTGTATGTATATGTGTTTAAATCTGTTTGGTGTAATCAGTGATATTTATGCATCAATGATGCATAATTATTGGGATGACATTGACAGTATTTATTTGTATATGTGAGCTGACCATGATGATGTCTTCAAAAAAAATTTTTTTGTACCCATTTGGAGCTGTCCCCAACAACTAAGTCTGGTGACCGAGACAGTCACCAACAAAACTCCTTTGGGAGGGGAGGTAACTAATGCATTTTTTTATTTCAGCTAGCTCATAATTATTGTGTGTAGGTGAAAATTTAGCAGATGATTACACTCCCACTTGTTTGTAAAATTTGAATTTCTTAGATTTGCGTGTTTGATGTAATTAGGAGGATTTAACGTTTTTCCAATACCCGTTTTTTTATGTATTGTAGGAGAAGATTTAGCTTTCACATATTTTGATTGTGGTTAGGGGATAAGCAAAAGCTCTGTACGCTGCTTAATACGCTTGTAATTATATTCTGTGAAAGAACAGATTTTCATGTAATATCATTTTTTCTTTTTGGAAGTTAAGCAGGATAGGAGTAGTATTAACTGCCTTTTTGTACAGGTTATTGTATGCAACTTTTGAAATTTGTATCAGAATGTGATACTAGGTAGTCCAATAATGTTAGTATGCAGTTAACTGCCACAACCATTGGTATGAAATTACAATAGGTAGCTGTACACATTGATAGGGGGAACAGGAGGAGGTACCTTTGGTTGTGATGATAAATTGTGTCGAAGTGAGAGTAACTCATCTTATCAAAAGTTGTGTAAGCATACGTTTACTTTATTTTATGTTCAACTATGTGTAAATGACATGAGAAGTGTCCTATTATTCTAATTTTGCTCGTCAAAATCTGTTAGGTCAAATTTTGACTCCCTTTAGGAGGGGGAGTTATGATGATCCACCCATTCACTTTTACTTTTCCTTAACCAATTTTGCTTTATTTACATTATATTTATCTTTTTGGGGATTATTATTTCATTTCTGGACTGATCACAATTCTTACTTCTGAGCCACAGAAGGAGTTGCACATGTGCAACTCCGACTTTTGATTGTCAGCCGTTAATGTGCGCATGTAGGACACAGCTCCTCTTGCATCTTAGTTAGCACGATCATCAGGTTATGCAAATGTTTTCGTGGCATGCAACAGACATGTGCCAGATTTGTATGCAACATGTTTACTAAGCGATGTTAGGTCACAGATTGTCAGATAGTGAGATAGAGTGTTGTTAGAGAGTGGTGGTGTTAGGTCACAGAGTTAGTTAGAAAGGCAGAGTTAGATGTTAGAATGTTATATTCAGATTGAGATGTCAGAGTTAGAATGATAGATTGTGGAGTGAGTTGTGAGAGTAGTAGAGATATAGGAGTCAGAAGTATGTGTTCTGTAGGTAGAAGGAGTTGTGAATCTCAAATTTTTATATTCTACCATTGAGTTTAGTGAGTTTAATTTTTTGGAAATAAACTTTGTTTTAGGAAATTTTGAATTTTTGTTATTTTTCTCTTGAGCAACGTTAATTGATTTTTGATTATATTTAAACTTTAATTAAACTTGACAATCCTTTTTGAATTCTTACTCGATAAGTAATGCCTGATATTATACATTAACGAACCCTATTTCAACTTTATTTGGCAAGTTATTATTGCCTGGTGCCTGATACAGCTATCCGGAATTTGAATAAATTGGATCAGACAAAAGGTCCAACTTTAAAAAGTTAATAATCTTTGGAGTGTTACAATGCCACTTTATTCTCCAATGGAATTTGATGCGGGGTTTCTACATAAAAACAAAATGTGTGGTGCCGTGTGCAAAGTGCTGGAAATTTCGAAAAAAAAAAATGATTCTAAGATGCACCCCATTTTTAGGGATGTTTATATAGGGAAAAAGGTGAGTCTTAGAATCGAAGAAATACAGTATATATTTTAACAGCAAATGGGCTAGTTCTGTTAGGAATACCAGGTATTATAGGGGAGCCGAAATTGTATCTGACCATTACCTTGTTAGAAGTGTCTTGCAACTTAAACTTAAGAAATGTTGTGCTAAGGTTAAAAATTTTACTTTTAATTTGGAAGCTCTGAAAGACTTAGTTATAGCTAAAGCTTACCATGATAGATTACTTAGTCATTAGGACAGTCATGGTGTGCTTACTACTGAAGTTGAGTAATAATAGGACCATTTCAAACAAGGTTTTATTGAAACTAACACTACTTTTATGAAAAAAGGAGCAGAGGAAGGAGGTTTATTTAAGTGATAAGGCACTTGAGCATATTTGAGAAAGAAAAAATTGCAGGGACGTCCTTAATCAATAACCAACTAATCTTAATAGAAGGTATTTCAAAGAACTTAATAAACGTGTGAAGCATCAATTAGCAGCTAATAAGAATCTTTGGCTTGATTTGATGGCTTGGCTGACAAAGCTGAGGAAGCAGTTAAACAGCACAACAGCAGAGAGCTGTACCAGATAGTTAAAGTATTGTAAGGTAGAAAATGGACAGGTATACAAGAATTGAAGGATAAACAAGTAAAGGTTATAGAAGGTGAGGATTCTGTAATGGCTAGGTCCAGGTAAAGTTCTTTGCATGATTGTGTTTAATAGAATTAAGAATCTGGTTGACAGGCAATTGCGTGATGAGCAATGTGGATTCAGAAGTGGTAGGGGATGTGTAGATCAGATATTTTCACTTAAGCAGATTCTTGAGAAATGTTTAGAGTTTCAGAAACCTTTGGTTGCTAGCTTTGTTGATTTCAAAAAGGCTTTCGACTCTGTTGATCGTCATAATTTGTGGTTGATTGTGAAATCATATGGTATACCAGACAAGTTAGTTAACATAATGAAAGCTCTCTATAATAACACTGAGTCGTGTGTGAGAGTTGGTAAGGCTTGTAGCAATTGGTTTAGCATTACTTCTGGTGTTCGACAAGGGTGCATTTTGTCTCCTTTTCTTTTTAGCTTGGTTATTGATTATGTTATGCGAAATTCACTTCAAGGGAAAGATTTTGGCCTTAAATGGGCTGGAGAAACGAAAATTTCTGATTTAGATTATGCTGATGATTTAGCCCTTTTAGCAAATGATGTTGATGAGATGAACTCTTTCATTCGAGCTGTTGATGAGACTAGTACTAGAGTGGGTTTGGTTATAAACAGAGAGAAAACTAAAGTGATGAAAATTGGTCAGGCAGGCTGTGATTCAGTTAATCTGAATGGTTGCAATCTTGAACAGGTGTCACAGTTTAATTATTTTGGGAGCTATGTAACAGATAATGGTGATGTGCAGCATGAGATTAACAGATGGATAGGGATTGCTGCCGGGACTATTAAGAATCTATGGAGAGTGTGGAGAAATAGGCATATAGACCTAAAAATTAAAATTAGACTGTATAATAGTTTGGTTCTTTCTAGGGTTAGTTATGGTAGTGAAACTTGTGGATGCTGTGTAAACAAGGTAACAGGAAACTTGATGCTCTTGATTGTAGATGCTTACACTGGTGCCTATGTAATGGGAATGCATGCTGATTTCCACAAATCTCCGTGTTAACAAGCACGGATAGGAAACTTCAGAACTTGCCACATGAGGGTAGCACTGTACCGCGGTAAACTTAACCTATGCTAACTGTAAATATATAGTGATCTGGTCGAAGTTATATGGTAAAGAATCAGACATATAGTTAATCAAATACAATAAACTAAAATCTTTCTTGGAAATACAACTGGAATAATGATTTAAACTCTCTATAACAAAAAATATGTTTAAAAATAATCATGCTACAATTGAACATTATTATCCATTAAAATCTGAAATTTTCAACTGTTTACTGAGTAATATTATTTAACTGTAATTCCTTAAAGAACAAAATTTAATTTTTATTTCAAAGCTATTCTTTACCTAATTTAATAATTTTCATTACTATTGCAGAGAGCTTTTTTATTAAAGAAAATACATGAGCAATAGATTTAAGCAAGATCATTTTGATATTAATTCATTTTTTTAATTAAGCATGAAGCAGAAAATTTGCTAAAAATATTAATGATTAAAAGTAATTATTTTTTTAATGCAATAGGCACAAAGTGTATGCTGCAGCATAGAATTGACTCTTTATATGTTAGCTATTTTATTTCAATTACTTCTCCCAACCTACAGGGCCCTCCTGAAACAGGAAAAAGTTTAAAGTAATGTTATTTTTTATCATGTCAATCAATGAAGTTACATAAAGTAATTCAGTTTTCATTATTTTTCAGTTTTGTAGGATGAAATGGCTTCATTTAGAATATAGCTCTAAGGATCCTCTTTAGAGCTTTGTTCAAGTGCACCCATTTAGAACTTGGCTCCAGATCTCCCAATTGCTTAATCCACCTTGGTTCATACATATATTTGTGCCATTCAAAAGGCTGACATACTGTTATTAACTTCCACATTCCATTACTCATATACATCATCATCATCCTCAAGCAGCCATGGGCTACGGAGGTCCAACCAGACTGTGCAATTTAGTTCTCCAAGCAAGTCTATCCTGAGCTACATCTACTGCATTTGGCCACTGCACACCAATTCTAACAAGGTCCTGTTTGATATTGTCTGCCCACCGCATCCTAGGTCTTCCCTTCTCTCTGAGGCCTTTAGGCACACTGTTCATAACCCTATTCGCCAATCTATAATTATTCATACGGGCAACATGGCCAAACCAACGGAGTCTCTCTCTGAACAATATACTGCTTAAAGGAGGTTGCAAACTCCTTTGCCTAACCTCATCATTAGTTACAAAGTTGAACCACCTAATGCCCAAGATACTGCGTAAGCATCTGGAATCAAAAGCATCTAGTTTCCTGTTATCTTGTTTGTCCTTGTTTATCTCATGCCGCAAATCACCATTATCTGTTACATAGCTCCCAAGATAATTAAACTGTGACACCTGCTCAAGACTGCAACCATTCAGAGTAACTGAATCACAGCCTGCCTGACCAATTTTCATCACTTTAGTTTTCTCTCTGTTTATAACCAAACCTACTCTACTACCAGTTTCATCAACAGCTCGAATGAAAGAGTTCATCTCATCAACATCATTTGCCAAAAGGGCTAAATCATCAGCATAATCTAAATCAGAAATTTTCCTATCACCAGACCATTTAAGGCCAAAATCTTTCCCTTGCAGTGAATTTTACATAACATAATCAATGACCAAACTAAAGAGAAAAGGAAACAAAATGCATCCTTGTCAAACACCAGAAGCAATGCTAATCCAATTGCTACAAGCCTTAACAACTCTCACACATGACTCAGTGTTATTATGAAGAATTTCCATTAGGTTAACTAACTTGTCAGGTATACCATATGATCCCACAATCAACCACAAATTATGACGATTAACAGAGTCGAAGGCCTTTTTGAAATCAACAAAGCTAGCAACCAAAGGTTTCTGAAACTCTAAACATTTCTCAAGAATCTGCCTAAGTGAAAATATCTGATCCACACATCCCCTACCACTTCTGAATCCACATTGCTCATCACGCAATTGACTGTCAACCAGATTCTTAATTCTGTTAAGCACAATCATGGAAAGAACTTTACCTGGAACAGAGAGTAGGCTGATACCCCTATAGTTATCACAAGAACTGCGATCACCTTTTTTGGAAATAGGGATAACAATAGCTCTGGCTCATATACAGGATTGGTTTAATGATAGATGGGGGGGGGGGGGACAAGAGTGTCCTGGCCCAAGAAAATGAGCAACATTTTGAGTATTATATCTAGCAATATTATATAAATTATATGGTATATATGGTATATAAAAAGTAACATATTAATATTAATTATATTAAATTAATATATTATATTAAATTAATTATATTATATATTAATTAATAATTATTAATTAATTATATTATATATTAACTAATAATTATTAATCATTATTATATTAATTAATTATATTACAGGTAACCCCCGTTCATCACGACCCCGGCGAGTGCTGATTCGTTATATCGCGATCTTTTTTTATCTCGGCACTTGCATGGCTTTGAAACATGCCAGGAAATGTCAAAACCAATGTTGCACGTGCGTGCTAACTTTCTTTCTCACTCAATCACATCATACACATGTACAGTCACTCAAAAAAGTATCCGAACACTATGGTTGATTAAGAAAATTCAGAAAAAATAGAAAATTCAGAAAAATATCTAGCAACGATTTTTTTAGAAATTAGTGATCTGCCAACCTTCGTGTCACGTGACATGAAGGTTGGCAGATCACTAATTTCTAAAAATATCGTTGCCAGTTATTTTTCTGAATTCTGTAATCAACCATAGCGTTCGGATATTTTTTAATAGAATTAATAATATTTATTTTATTAACAAAGTGTTTTTTCGAATTTTAAAATATTTTTTTAAATCCCCCGTTGATTGCGAAATTTCGCTTATCGCGACCATGTCCAGAACATATCCTTCGCGATGAACGGTGGTTACCTGTATATTAAAGTAACATATTATTTGAATTAGTGAAAAATTTTCAATTGATAACAACAATATTATACTCAGAGTGATAGCGTTTATCTTTCCATGTTATGTCAAGGGAATCTAACCCTGAAGCTCTATAACATCGGAAATATGATTTAATGGGAAAATGTGACGAAGATAAAGATTGTAGAATAGAACTTGGAGACCCGTCAGGAGCAGCTCGAAAAGAACCTAGTATATTCAGTTCCATATACTAGGTTCTTTTCGAGCTGCTCCTGTGTGTGTGTGTGCAAAAGGGTACTTGTCTCTACCTTGTCAGGATATTGCTACTATCCAGGTGGCCAATACACACAAACTCAGATTTTGCATATAAGCACTTGAAGCATTTAATGAAAATCTGTGACTGAAGTTAAAGATAATAAAATTTATTTAAATCTTGATATATCATCAATATTTCTTCAGTATTTAGAGTTATGGAATCTGGAATATTTAATAATAAATTATCTTGTTTTATAAAAATCATTCTTAATTATTTAATATTGAAATCATTATGAAAACTTTTAAAATATATATTTTATTAAATAATTTGTGACAAGACTTATTATTTAAGTTTCAATTAATATCTGAGGTAAATTCTTATGATCCATTACTGTTGTGAAATATTCTAGCTTCTACAATTCCATAAATACTAGGTAAATGCTGTTGAAAATCAAAATTTAAATAGATAAGATTACAATCTTTAATTTATTTTCAGTAATATTTTTCCATTAAAATGAATATTTTAGAACTTATAGAGCTTTGAAGTTAGATTCCCATTCGTATAACATGGAAATTCTCTAATGTTTTGTTAAGGCAGTGTAATTCAGTTCCATATATTGTAAAGATATTCATCATATTGACATAATGGAAATAACTTTCCCTTGCTTATAATTCCTGTGATTCCAAAATATTCTCTTTTCAAAAGTGATGTCTGAAATTTTTACGAATTACTCATGTCAATGTTACATTGCTGACATATTACTGTAGCCACCTGTCTCACAGATCCAGTTTGGAAGAGATTCAAGAGAAACTGAGTATGTTTCATAAGTTTCACTTCTGTAAAACATCACCCAATACTATATCATCGTTCACACTTCTGTTTAAAAACGGCAACAAAGTAGACAGAACAGTAAATAAATAACATATGAACAAATCCATAACAAAATCCAACTTTGAAACTAGTGGTAAACAGTGTAATAACCTATACTGCTATGAAGCAAGTAGCAAGCAAAACAGTGGATCACCAGTGCCACAGTGGACGAAAATGTAACTAGCACTGCTGTTGTTTCACGTCTTGAAATCAGCAGGCATTACCATTGCATAGGCACTGCTTACTCAGTATCTTGGGCATTAGGTGGTTCAACTTTATAAGTAATGATGAGGTTATGCAAAGGAGTTGCCAACATTCTTTGAGCAGTATATTGTGCAGACAGAGACTGTTGGTTTGGTCGTGTTGCTCATATGGATAATTATAGATTAACAATAGAGTTATGAACAATGTCTAAAGGCTGCAGAAAGAGGGGGAGACCTGGGATGTGGTGGGCAGATAGTGTCAAGCAGGACCTTGTTAGAATTACTGTACAGTGGCCAGATGTAGTAGATTTAGCTCAGGTCAGATATGCTTGGAGAACTAAATTGCACGATCTGGTTGGACCTCTATAGCCCATGGCTGCTTGAGGATGATGATGATGATGGATCTGTAGTGAATTGTTTAAAATTTTGTTTTTAAAGAAAGCTTGTTATAAGATTGGTTTGGTCTGGTAGATGGGTAAAAAGAGCATAACGGTTGTTTGTTGTTTAGCGGCATGTTTTTGTTAAAATGGTTGACTCTTATAATTTTATTCTAGGGTTTTTTTAAATTGCAGAATAGCAATTCATTGTTTAGTGGTATGTGGTTGATAGAATAGCCATCTCCAATGAGATTATTGATTTTTGCAAGTTTTTTGTGTTTATCGAATGAATGTGTGTTAGTGATAATAGGCTGTTGAAACAAATAGCCTCGGATGTACTGACCGATATATAATAATTTTTTCATATAATAATTTGTGCGATTAAGAAAATATGCATTAAACATATTACTTCTGATGGTTTTCTCTGTGAAAACAAAATTTTTCTCTGATTTTTCATTCTACCAAATTGTATTTTCGTCAGCAAAGTTGGCAGCTCTGGCTCGATGCCTTTTATTTAGCCTAGTTTGATATAAAGTAGCCTCTGTTTCTCTTGCATCATAAAACCCTAAATAACCATCCACTCAACAAAATATTAATGCAGGAATCAATGAATGGTAAATACACAGAATTACTAGTTGATGTAGAATCCAAGTAATACATTTGTGAAGAAAATGGATTTTGTTGATGAGTAGTACTCAAACCCTCTTTTGCAGCTAAATGCTAATTGGATTTCATAGAATTGAAAACTTCAGAGTAAGGAGAAAATGCAATGCCTTGCAGATGCTTATTATCTTCCCTCCCTGAAAAGAGAAATTAAGATTATCTTTAAGAATCTGACCTTTATACATATGGTCTCTTGCAAGCCAACAATATCTAAATTATAATAGTATAATTCTTGTGTGAGGACATCAAGAGAATAAGCTCTGTGCAGAGTCCTTACATTCCAACTACCTATGGAGAGAATATGGTTATGGGATGTTAAAAGAAACTATGTTTATTGAGAGAGGGAATGCCGACAATATCAAACAGCCCCCTAATCGCAGACATGGGGCAAAGACCCGTTCCCCCACCACTACAGGCTGAAGCCATCTACATTGGAAGACTTCCTCCAATGTAGAATTTGACAATGCCAGTAGAAACAAAGAGTACAGGTGCGTGCGATGACTTCTGCTCAGGATTATCCACCAGCTGATAAACATATACTGTGAATCTATTCATTTGGGGCTCTCAACCCACAAACAAATAGAAAACACAGCGGAAGATTTTCTTTCCACAGAAGCCCACCAGTCCGGCAAAATCAGGATCCATAATCAATCTCAGAGCCATAATTCTGTTCAGGTTGGTATATGTGGTCAGCACTTGGACCCTGTGTGGTTGACCACTCCTCAGCAGGGTAGAAAAGAAAAGTAGCCATAGTTGTCCAGATCAGTAGGCCACACTAATCTGGCAGCCCTCCCCTTCCATTCACTTCCACAAGAGTATCTCTTTTGAAAGGTACTAACTAATCATTACAGGGGATTGGTGCACATAGCTCTCCTTCCAGTGACTAACAAGCTACCACTTGCAGATTAACATTTTTTTTTTGAGCATTATGCATTTTGTCTGTCAGCTTTTTTTGCTCAACATGCTCGCACCAAAAACTGTTGTCTCAAATATCCCGCCTAGCCTCCTCACTGCACTAGCGCCCTAGACTAGTCATAAACGGTCATAAAAGACTTCTGGAACTGTGATCTCATGCACACAGCACTTGGACCCGAAAACAACAACAGTGAGTCATCCCCAGCACAAACATTTCCAACAACACATTCAATATATTAAAATATCTACAATAATAAATGTACAATCTTCGGATGACATCAACTCCTTGTCAAATGTAGTTGATATAATGTGGTCCCTCTATTGCTGCTGCTATAACTTAAACCAGGAATTGTGTAATAGCAAATTCTAAGTGGGTAGGAGGGGAGTCAGATCAGTATTGCATAGTTCTTATTTTTTAAGGTTTATAATCAGATTTTCTGTGTAGTTTGCCTGAAAATTTTGTGGGTGGTGATGCTAATATATAATAATTAGGTTAATTGCTGGTAAACTGTATTGAATTATTGTTTGCGCTAGAGCTGTATGACCTATTTTTTTTTTTAATATCTGTTTTGTGTTGAGTAATGCAATTATCAGATCTATTAATTCTCCCTATGTAGTTTTTTTTTTGTTTTGTTTTGTAATAATTGGTGTGGGTGCTCATTTTTTATATTTTATATTCTTCCTGTGGGTTTAGCATTGTCTCTGTGTCATTAAGTACAATTTTCTTTATTGTATTTGTTATAGAATTAGGTATTTTCATATTATACTTCTTTAAAATGCTATTCAGTGAATATGAGAGACCTGGTATGTATGGGTAGTTAAAGTATACTTAGGTTTAACTGAATCTTGTGCTGGTATTGTTTGAGTGCTGTGCTTAAGTTTGTATTTGACTTGATTATGAATTTTTGTTATGAAATATTTTTCATAGCCTGCTTCTTGTCACTATTTTCTCATCATCCTCAAGCAGGCATGGGCTACGGAGGTCCAACCAGACCGCGCAGTTTAATTCTCCAAGCATATCTGTCCTGAGCTACATCTGCTGCATCCGGCCACTGCACACCAATTCTAACAAGGTCCTGTTTGACATTGTCTGCACACCGCATCCTAGGTCTCCCCTTCTTTCTGAGGCCTTTAGGCACACTGTTCATAACCCTATTCGCCAATCTATAATTATTCATACGGGCAACATGGCCAAACCAACGGAGTCTCTCTCTGCACAATATGCTGCTTAAAGGAGGTTGCAGACTCCTTTGACTAACCTCATCATTAGTTACAAAGTTAAACTGCCTAATACCCAAGATACTACGTAAGCATCTAGTTTCCTGTTATCTTGTTTACACAGCGCCCAAGTTTCACTAACCCTAGAAAGAACCAAACTACTATACAGTCTAATTTTAGTCTTTAGGTGTATACGCCTATTTCTCCACAATCTCCATAGATTTTTAAAAGTCCCTGCAGCAAAGAGATTAACAGACGAAGAGGGATCTCTTCGTCTGTTAATCTCATGCCGCACATCACCAGTATTTGTTACATAGCTCCGAAGGTAATTAAACTGTGACACCTGCTCAAGACTGCAACCATTCAGATTAACTGAATCACAACCTGCCTGACCAATTTTCATCACTTTAGTTTTCTTTCTGTTTATAACCAAACCTACTCTACTACATCTACATCTCTCATCAACAGCTCAAATGAAAGAGTTCATCTCATCAACATCATTTGCCAAAAGGGCTAAATCATCAGCATAATCTAAATCAGAAATTTTCGTATCTCCACCCCATTTAAGGCCAAAATCTTTCCCTTGAAGTGAATTTCGCATAACATAATCAATGACCAAACAAAAGAGAAAAGGAGACAAAATGCACCCGTGTCGAACACCAGAAGTAATGCTAAACCAGTTGCTACAAGCCTTACCAACCCTCACACACGACTCAGTGTTATTATAGAGCACTTTTATTATGTTAACTAACTACTCTGGTATACCATATGATCACACAATCAACCACAAATTATGGCGATCAACAGAGTCGAAAGCCTTTTTGAAATCAACGAAGCTAGCAACCAAAGGTTTCTGAAACTCTAAATATTTCTCAAGAATTTGCCTAAGTGAAAATATCTGATCCACACATCCCCTACTATTTCTGAATCCACATTGCTCATCACGCAATTCTTAATTCTATTAAGCACAATCATGGAAAGAACTTTACTTGGAACAGAGAGTAGGCTGATACCCCTATAGTTATCACAAGAACTGCGATCACCTTTTTTTGAAAATAGGGATAATAATAGCTCTGGTAAAATCTTTAGGAACCATGCCTTTATCATAAAAGTTATTCAAAATTTCAGTCATCCAAGTGGTAATCGAAACATTCCCAGCTCTGAGCATTTCTGTAGTAATTTCATCTACCCCTGGGGATTTATGAAGTTTAAGTTTAGAAATAGCCAAAATAACTTCAAATTGTGTTATAGGGCCAACATTAAAGCCGCCAATGCATCTATCATCATTACAAACAATGGGATAGAACTAACCACATTGTTTAGAACATCACTGAAATGCTCATCTCACCTAACCATGACAGAATCCTCCCCTTCTATAACCTTACCTTGTTTGTTCTTCAATCCTTGTATGCCTGTCCGTTTTCTACCACATAAAACATTAACTATCTGGTACAACTCTCTGCTGATGTGCTGCCTAATTGCTTCATCAGCTTTGTCAGCCAAAGATTCTTATCAGCAGCTAACTGATCCATTACACATTTATTAAGCTCTCTGTAATGCTTTCTGTTAGGACTAGTAGGATACTGATTAAGAACATTCCTGCAGTCCTTGTTTCTGAAATAATCTCAAATGCCTTATCACTTAAATAATTCTGCCTCCTCTGCTCCTTTTTTCCTAAAAGAGTACTGTTAGTTTCCAAAAAAGCCTGTTTAAAATGGCCCCATTCTTCCTCAACTTCAGTATTAAGCAAACCATGACTGTCATAATGACTAAGTAACCTATCATGGTAAGCTTTGGCTATAACTGGGTCTTTCAGAGCTTCAGTATTAAAAGTAAATTTTTATAAATTTAGAACAACTCTTTTTAAGTTTAAGTTGCAATACACTTTTAACAAGGTAATGGTCAGATCCAATTTCAGTTCCCCTATATGCCCTGGTATTTCTAACAGAACTAGCCCATTTGTTGTTAATTAATATATAATCAATCATATTCCTATGCAGCCCATTAGGTGAAACCCATGTGTGCTTATGTATGTCACAGTGTTTGTAATATGTGTTAGTTATTCTGAAACCATTGAGTTTACTTACCTGTAGGAGACGTTGCCCATTGCCATTGCAGCTACCAATACCAAAAGGGCCAATCACCCCTCCCCAAAGGTCAGAGTCAGTACCAACTTTGGCATTGAAGTCACCTAGAACAAGGGTAATATCTTCTTTCTTGACAGAATTCAAAATATCCTGAAGTTGTTCATAAAACCTATCCTTCTCATCCTCATCGGCATCCTCAGTGGGGGCATAACAGCAGATAACATTCAAGTCTTTAACGCTTGTCTGAAATTTTGCTGTAAGAAACCTTTCATTAATGCACTCATATCCTAGAAGAGCATCACTAGCGTGTCTGCTGAGAAGCAGACCCACGCCTTGGTGATGCTTTCCATCCTCCCTCCCTGTAAAGAGAAATTTAAAGTTATATTTAAGTATCTCACCTTTACCTGTCCATCAGAATCTCTTACAAGCCTAGAATATCTAGGTTATAGTGCTTGAATTCCTGCATGAGGACATCAAGAGGATAATCTCTATGTAATGTCCTCACTTTCCATGTTCCTGCAGAGAGAAAATGATTAGTAGGATTTTTAAAGAAATTAAGGTTTATTGAGATTGGTAGGGCCAACAATATCAAACAGCCTCCTGATTGCAGGCATGGGGCAAAGACCTATTCCTCCTCTGCTAAAGGCTGAAGTCACCGATGCTGGTAGGAACTTCAGGCACCACCTTTTCAAGTGGACTTTTTCAAGAGCCACATGGCCTGCCTGAGACACATTACTCCAGTTTAGGCTTGACGATGCCCAACTAGCTAAGTAAGGTTCAGGTACCTGCAATGGCCTCTGATTAGGATTATGCACCAGCTGATATAAGGTATCCCATGCCTCTGTTCACTTAGGGCTGGCAACCCAGAAGCAAACAGAAAACACAGCAGCAGATTCGCTCTCAACAGAGGCCCACCAGTGCAGCAAGTCCAGGATCCATAAACAAGTCCAGTCTAGTAGGTATAAATGGTCAGCAGCAGATTCTCCCTCAACAGAGGCCCACCAGTGCAGCAAGTCCAGGATCCATAAACAAGTCCAGTCTAGTAGGTATAAATGGTCAGCACCAGGACCATGTGAAGTTGACCACTCCTCAGCAGGGTTGAAAAAAATGAAAAAGTGGCCTAGATGACCAGATCTGTAGGCCATACTGAACTGGCAGCCCTCCCCTTCCGTTCCTTTCCAAAAGAGAATATCTCTTTTGAAAGGTACTAACGACCTGCACCACGAGAAGGTGGGGTCGGACATTAGGTGCTAGACCTGGCCAGTTCTGTGCATCATCACTAGGGATTGGTACACAGCTCTCCGTCCAGTTTCCGCCTAGCTACCATTTACAGGCCCACTATTTTCTAATAGTAGTAAATATAACAACTAAGCTTTTAACTACACGATATGTAGAACTAACTATTACCAACAAATTGTTTTAGCATCTCAAGCTGCAGCACAGGAGACATTAAATCATCTAACAGTGAAATTGTGGAAATAAATCATTTTATGATCCTTACTCACTGTGTTTACTCATTTAACCACTATGAACTGTTCATGTTAAAATCACTTTTGAAACAGAAAAAGCTTTGTAAATTTTAGTAAAGTTAAAATGGGGAAAAAAAATACAGAAAACATTTTGCATTTTTTTTATTAAAAAAAAAGTCTTAAAAATTTGACCGTTTTTTCTTCAAATTTTTGCATTTTTGTGTATAACATGACATATTTTCCTTTATTAGTTACTTCGGAAGACGGTTCTAAAGTTATGTATTTTATCAAACCCTTTCTAAATTATTTTGGCTACCTGAGTGAGAACAGTTTCAGAAACCAGAGAGGGTTTATTAATCAATACCACAGGCATCATCCACTGTTCAATAATAGATCAATCAATATATTGCTAAAGTTAGCATTACAATTAGCAATAAATGTTATTGCATTGCTTTCTTTGGCATTTTAGTGAAAAAAATGGATCGTACTATAAATTTAATGCTTAATGTTGGAAAATTGAATAAAAACCGTTAAATTATATATATATGTTAATCGAAAGTGAAATTCTTTCTGAATAATATATTTATGTGAAATTTTATTTTTATTTCATTTAATGAATTCTGGTGTATTTTAAAACACAGGCCAGCATTATACAAAGTAACGTGGATTGCTCACATTAATGGGATTTTCTGTCCTGTTTATGAAATGGAGGAACACATTCTTAAGCTTTTTTACTAAACATTTTGATTTTTTCTTTGGGTATTAAATTTTGGGCGTCTTGGCAAAGTGCCAAAAAGTTACAGCTAAGTTACTGAGTTGAGGATGTGGAAGGTAAAATCTTTTAAAAGATTTTAGTGTGTGTGTGTGGGGGGGGAGTAAAAACCATGCCAAAATTGCTCTCCAACAGACTGATTTCCATGCTGTTGTTATCCTTTTTGCATTTTCAGGAAACAATACAAGATTCAAGTTTTTTATAATGGAAAATGAAGAAATGGTAAAATTTAAATAGAATTTAATGCAATGTTAAAATATCTTTAGCAACAAGTTGTAAACTGGCCATCCAATATAGCATGACTCTGAAAAATCGATTGATAGATCAACTGACCAAAATATTGATTATTATTGGAAATAAAATAAATCTACTTAAATGAAAACTGAGGTTTAAAAATCAAAAAGGTAAATACTCACTTTACAAGGATATCCAATATATGGGAACAACACTGTAAACAAGCGTTTATGGAGCCACTTATAAGGTTATGAAGATAGCATGTGTCAGCCACATTACTTCTCTTGAGCAGTGAGTCATAACGTAATTAGTGCAGCTTCACCCAGTCTTGGAACTTAAAAAGGATGTTTTTACTTATAGTTTCGATTTGAATAGCAGGAAAGATGCATAGAATGTTAGGATAAATGATATCATCCTCATCCTCAAGCAGCCATGGGCTACGAAGGTCCAACCAGACCATGCAATTTGCGTCTCTCCAAGGAAGTCTCTCCTGAGCTACATCTGGCCACTGCACACCAATTCTAATCAGCTCCTGTTTGACATTGTCTACCCACTGCACATCCTAGGTCTCCCTCTCTTTCTGAGGCCTTTAAGTGCACTGTTCATAACCCAATTTGCCAATCTATAATTATCCATACAGGCAACATGGCCAAACCAGCGGAGTCTATCTCTGCACAATATGCTGCTTAAAGGAGGTTGGCAACTCCTTTACCTACATTTTAAGTTACATAGTTGAACCACCTAATGGCCAAGATACTGCTTGAGCATCTAGAATCAAAAGCATCTAGTTTCCTGTTATCTTGTTTGCAAAGCGTCCAAGTTTCACTACCATAACTAACCCTAGAAAAAACCAAACTATTATACAGTCTAATTTTAGTCTAGGTGTATACGCCTATTTCTCCACACTCTCCATAGATTCTTAAAAGTCCCGGAAGCTATCCCTATTCATCTGTTAATCTTATGCCGCACATCACCAGTATAGTATCTGTTACCTAGCCCCCAAGGTAATTAAACTGTGACACCTGCTCAAGACTGCAACCATTCAGATTAACTGACTCACAGCCTGCCTGACCAATTTTCATCACTTTAGTTTTCTCTCTGTTTATAATCAAACCTATTCTACTACCAGTTTCATCAACAGCTCGAATGAAGGAATTTATCTCATCAACATCATTTGCCTAAAGGGCTAAATCATCAGCGTAATCTAAATCAGAAATTTTCGTATCTCCAGTCCATTTAATACCAAAATCTTTCCCTTGAAGTGAATTTCGCATAACATAATCAATAACCAAACTAAAGAGAAAAGGAGACAAAATGCACCCTTGTCGAACACCAGAAGTAATGCTAAACCAATTGCTGCTACAAGCTTTACCAACTCTCACACACGACTCAGTGTTATTATAGAGAGCTTTCATTATGTTAACTAACTTGTCTGGTATACCATATGATCTCACTATCAACCACAAATTATGACGATCAACAGGGTCGAAAGCCTTTTTGAAATCAACAAAGCTAGCAACCAAAGGTTTCTGAAACTAAATATTTCTCAAGAATCTGCCTAAGTGAAAATATCTGACCACACATCCCCTAACTCTAACCTCAGCTTTGTCAACCAAGCCATCAAAAGCAAAGATTCTTGTCAGCAGCTAACTGATCCTTTACACATTTATTAAGCTCTCTATAATGCTTTCTATTAGAACTAATAGGGTATTGATTAAGGACATTCCTGCAGTTCCTTCTTTCTGAAATAAGCTCAAGTGCCTTATCACTGAAATAATTTTGCATCCTCTGCTCCTTTTTTCCTAAAAGACTACAGTTAGTTTCAAGAAAAGCCTGTTTACAATGGTCCCATTCTTCCTCAACTTCAGTAGTAAGCAAACTATGACTGTCATAATGACTGCGTAACCTATCATGGTAAACTTCAGCTATAACTGGGTCTTTTTAGAGCTTCAGAGATAAAGGTAATTTTTTTTTACTTTAGCACAACACTCATATATGATATGCTCACTTCATATGCTCACACACTCATATATGATATAATCAATATGCTCACTTCCCAACTCTGCATATTGTTATACAGCGAATGACGGTCAGTACCATCTTTGGCTACTTGTTTCAACAGCCTATTATCACTAACAAATGAACATTCATTCTGTAAAATATAAAAGAAAACTTGCAAAAATCAATATTTTATCAGAGACAGTTATTCAAACAAGTGCATACCACTAAAATGGCAAATTGCCGTTCTACAATTTAAAAAAACTACAGTACAAAATTATGAGAGAAAACTACTTTAACCAAAGCCTAAAAAAATTATAAACAATTTACTGCCGATGCGCAGTAATAAAAAAAGACCCCAGAACTAAATAATGCCATTGAAGACACCAAGTCTGAAACGCATGAATTATCCTAAACTCATGAATAATTCCATCAAAGAAAACAAGCCTAAAAAACACGATCATAAAAAATGCATTATCATTAAAAAAAATCATTTAATGATAATGCATTTTTAAACACACTATTCTAAATTATTTTAAAATAGTGTGTTTAAAAGGAGTTTTTTAACACACTATTTTAAACAGAATTTAAAACATTAAATAAAAATAAATACTCCCTCAAGCAGCTGCTTGCCATAAGAGGTCTTGACAGGAGCCTGTCAGTTTATATGCCATAGTAGAAGGTCTGAGAGGATGGCAGGACCTCAGCAGAAAAACAACACAAACATCTATGCCTTACACAGGGCTCAAACCCAGGTAGTCAAGTGCATTATGAAAGTTTATGCTCTGAAAATAAACTCCTTTTATTCACTTTAGAAGATTAGACCTGCAAAAAAAAAAATCAAGAACCAGAGGCTGCACAAAACATACTGACAGAGAATCGAATAAATCATTCGATGCGATGAAAAGCTATATGTTTTCTTTTAAACTTACTTTTTACATACCTTAAGAAGGTTAGCCACTTTCACTCTGAAGTTTCAATTCTAATAAATAAAAAATAAATACCCCCTCAAGCAGCTGCTTGCCACAGAGGTCTGACAGGAGCCTGCCAGTTTATATGCCATAGTAGATGAGGATGCCATGACTGAGAGGATGGCAGGACCTCAGCAGAAAACAACACGAACATCCATGCCTTACCCGGGGCTCAAACCCAGGTCCCGTAGATCTGTAGCCAAGCGTGCTAACCACTTGGCCACTTAAGTAATCTAATTAAAGTTTAGTTGGCCAGAAGCCGAGAGAGTTGGGTATAGGTTCAATCACATACTATGACTTTCATTCTCTACGAAAGAATTTAGATGTGGACTTTGCCATATGTTCTGTCTGGAAATGATCATCTGTAGTCCTATAGATTTTCTCTGGTTGGTGTGGACACAAGCAAGCACAGATTAAGAAGTGGAGACAGAGCTGTACCTTTAGTACAATAAAGATCTAAATTGGAAACAATTTTTTCCTTTCATTATCATTCATCTATTAGGAAAAGGGCAAAATCACTATACAATTTGGAAGCAGATTTTCTTTAGTGTGAAACTAAAAAAACCGTAAAAATCGGATTTTCAAGGGCAAAATCGAATTTTTGGATTTTAAACCTAAAATCGGAGAAAATCCGATAAAATATTTAGATGTTCTAATACATCATCATCCAAACTATATTATTACTGAATATTACAACTGGAAATCCACTTACATGCCTATGCTAATACCTTTTACATCCACCTACCCCACAGATATAAAGTATCCACATTCAACTCATATTTTCATAGAGCTATAACTTATTGCAGCCATAAGCAATAATTAACTAAATAACTAACTACATATATCAGATCAGTTTAGATACAGGATACCCCCTTCACCTAATAAGAAAACATTTTAGATCAAATGTTTTCTTATTTCCCCCTCTCCCCAAACCACAAACCTAAATCCCATTATTGCATTCCCTTATATCAATACATTAACTCCCATCCTAAATAACATAATTTCCACTTATGGATATTTATAGTCCCCACTATTATGCAACACACTATATTTAATATCGTTCATTAAGACCCCCAATTTAAATCTCTCCACTCACTAGATATGTAGGACTGTGGAGAGTAAAATATCCCCCCCCCCCCCCCCTTTCACTAAATTTCAAGTGTCTTACACGGAAAACTTAATCATTAATATAAATCAACATAACCTCTGTAACATGGACATCTATCCATTGCCATCACTATGAAAACTACTACTCAGAAGACTATCGGCTCCTTCTGGAGACTTCCTCCAATGCATATGTAAATTGACACAGCTCCAGCCTTATATAAGTCAACAGCACCCATTCATCACTTTCCTACTGAAGATGTGATCAAACTACTGGATCACGAAATGCACTGGTCCACAGCAGAGCAGATACATCCACAGCAAAAAATGGTAATGCCTAATATTTTTATAACTAAATCCTTTGAAATACTACTATAAGTATAAAATTCAGGAAAAGAAAATATTCACATAATCTAATACATTACCTGATGTCTTCATGAGCTCCAATAACTAGCTAATTAGTCCAGTCTTGTAAAAATTGGTAGCGCAAGTCAGGATATGGGTAAAGTAAGGTAATTTGGTCAGGTAAAGTAGACCACCTACTAGAACAGTTCTGTGCACTGAGGTTTTATAATATCAAAGCTACTGACCTTTTTGATTAGTGATATTATTGCACTCAAGGTTAAACATTGAACTGTAAAAAACATCAAATATGTACCAACTCGCATTTCATGCCATTTATGCCTTCAACTTGGAATAGTCCTGTTCGCTTAGACCTTCTAATATCAGAGCTACTGACCTTGTTGGTTATTGATATCTACACTTAAAATTACCAATGAAATGTGAAAAAAAAGAACCCATCAAATATGAAACATCTCATCTTACATGGAGCTTACCTTACCTACAATTTTTGTATGTCATAATATCTCATAAGGAATTTCACTCTATAGAAATATGTTAAGGAGATATTTCTGTAGCTGAAATATAGACAAACATGCTTTATGTGCCATTTTGTAAAATTTTGTTACCTCAGATCCTGATACATTCACTGTTACCATTCATGTTGTATAATACTGCCTCATTTCTGCCATGTTTTACTTATATACAATGGTATAGAGATTTATATTAAATTTGTGATATGTACACTGTGATTTTATTGTATTATACTGCTACTTATGTACACATCTCGTGTTTTCACTTAGGTTAATCCGAAATATAATGTGATTTTTTGTTTAAATGCACAAAGAATAGATAATTATTTCAGTTTATTTTCCATTATCTTCAAAATTATGTAAATGCATATTAAATTTTCAATTTATGCATTTCTGTAATTTAGTTAATTTAACCTGCTGCATATTGTTTTTTCCTTCCTTATTCATGAAATTCAAAAATGTTTTCAGATTGATAACATAAATCTTTCCTCCTGGAGAGTTGGTGGATTCCGAAACCTTTTATGTTTAAGACCTTCAGATATCTTAATCCACCACTAATGAGATGTCTGTTAGAGCAAATGGTTTTCTTGATCTTTCCATCTTGTTGTAACAAACTTTTACTGTACACAGGTTTCTGTACGATATCAATTGCAAGTGGTCTTCTTGAGGAATAATAAAATGTTTTCTGAGATTTGAAAATGATTCTGTTCCTTTTATGCTAAGATAATTATTAAAAATAACATTTTTATTGCATTAAGGGTCAGCAGTGTTTGATCATTTTGCTCTTTGTGTTTAATTAGGTATTTGTTGTTAGTGCTGCAGAACCACGACTTCCTCTTCAAATAGAAGATGCCTCAAGACCAGACCAAGAAATAGTGAGTAACATTATGATGATCTAACAGATTTTAAGTATATTTTTAAAAATCTTGAGATTGAATTTAGCAGTTAGGCCAAATCTGTGGTCTTGAAATTCTTACCACAGTCCATCTTATGAATATGTTCACTTTCAAAGAAATCATTACGTGAGCTTATATGGGAACGGACATTATTATCCGTTAAATGAAGAAGACAGGTGGAATCTGAACCCATGATCCTTAACAACCATCTTCATCCTGTTATGTAAACAGCTTAATAGTGATTAAATACGCAGTAAATCAGTGATGAGCTGTAGATTCATTTGACTAAATACAAGGTAATAGTGATCATGCCAAAAGTGAAGCAAATTCGGTTTTGCTTACACACACAAAAAAAATATCAGTCAGAAAGCTCTTAAAGCATGACTGTGTGTGTATGTGCCTGGGATGGCTCTGAGGAAATAGTTCCCAAATGCACACAAAGACAGTGGTTTACCTCATGGTATATAGCATAACAGCAGTAGAGATTGATCAGTTGTCAGTAGCTCAGCAATCAGAGCATCTGATATGTCATCAGGAGATGGTGGGTTCAGATCCCACCCAGCTGAAGATAATTTTTCCTTTATAACCATCTTCACCGTTACTTAAACAGTTTAATAGCCATTAAATACTTAGTGCCAAATGCTGAAAAGTTAGTGCACCAAAGCAAAAAAAAAATAATGCCCATATCATCAGAGTGACACGGCCAAGTTACTGAGGGGGAGGGGTAAAAATCTATTAAAACCATTGAATATAAACTTAAAATCTCATATTTAAAAAAGAAAATTAAAATTTGACAGTGTAACAAGCAAAATATCCTCAGTAAATGTGTGTGTGGGTGTGTGTGTGGGGGGAAAGGGGGCAGAAGGACTGATTTCTGTACTAAGAGTCTTTTTTGCTTCCATATCCAAGACCCCATTCATTTTCAGGAAATGATATAAGATCAAAGTTTTATTACTGGAAAACGAAGAAATAATAAAAGGAAAATTAATATATAATCTAATACAATGTTAAAATATCTATAGCAACAAGTTGTAAGTTGGCCATCTGATATAGTATGACTTCAAAAAATCAATTGATAGATCAACTGACTGAAAGATCAATAATTTACAGAAAGAAAATAAATCTACTGAAATGAAAACTAAGGTTTAAATATAAAAAAGCAAATGCTTAGAAAGGGAATATATCCAATATATGGGAACCACACTGTCTGAGGGTACCTTAGAGACCTCAACATCAGTTTCGATAGTGTTGCCCAGTTGACAGCCCAGCCACTTCCTCCACTGTTTCCCCTTCCTGTGACTTTTCCCTTTGCAGGATGTGGAAGGCCTTTACACCTAACTTTGTGTACCAGCAACTCTTCACCAGCCACTGTGCCGAGCACCTGGACTTCTTGTTTGTCTTTTCCGATGGCTCGAAGTCCAGCACATCAGTGAGATTGGCCATGGTCTGCTATGATACTATCATTGCAGACCAGATTTCACTGCAATGTTCCATCATCACTGCAGAGTTGTACGCTATCAGCCTTGCCTTGGACCACGTAGCAACTAAGCACCTCTTAGCTCGCTACAGGTTTTTATATCAGCGAGGCATCAGCCTCACCCTGTTCTTCTAAGATCTGCCAGCAGCTTCATCATCTGGCAGCCACTGCTACCATCCTCTTGTGTTGGGTATCTGGTCATGTCAGAATCAGAGGCAATGACTTGGCAGTTGTTGCTGCCAAGTCATCCACTTTGTCTCTCTCCACTGTCAGTTCCATATGTGGACTTCCGACATTGTTTTTCCTCTGGGCACAGTGGCAGTGATCTTGGTCAGAACAGATTGCAAACAAGCTCTTTGAGATCAAGCCTGTTGTCAAACCACAGCAGTTAAGTTTTTGCACAAATCAGAAAGAGGAAGTGTTACTTGCTTTCTCACCATTCATTTCTTTTTTGGGTGAAAAACAAACCTAACTGAAAGTTTTGCAACACCATTTTAACAATGTTTACTTGACTATGATGCTTTTAATTGTGAATGTCATTTGTATTTTAGTTCATTGCATTTATTGTCTTGGCCCATTGCACTTGGACACCTTTTATATCATGATTCATTTTTAACTCCTGTTTTTAACTTTTTACTTTCACTGGTTATTTTACATGTTTATACTATTTTTAATTTGATTTTTTGAAATTTGCACTTTATTTGTGCTTTTACCTGGGTCCTATACACCCATGGTGATTTTTCTTTTTTACACTTGTCGTTTTAAACTCGTTCTTTATACACACTGTTTTTTTATCATGCATTTTTCTTCCATGTTGTGTCCTTTTCGTTTTTTGTTTCTCTTCTCCTATTGTGTGTTGTTTTTAACTGGTTGTGGGTTCTGTGACTTTCATTGTTTTATTTAGCCTTGTTTGGCACAACCTAGCCTTTGTTGTTCTTGTGCCATTAAACCCCAAACAACCAATTGTTGTGTTCTGACCATTTAGACCATTGTATACAAAAAAAGTTCTGCTTAGAGGTAAAGCAACCCATGTCACCCAAAGTATGGTCATAGTTTTATTAAACATTCTTTTCTTCTATATGTAAATGATGAACCTATGTATTGAGTTTTGTAAAACTATTTTAACTGTTTAAGCACATTTCAAATAATTGTTCATGTTTTAACTGTAAATGGTGTATTTATTTTAGCTTTCATGATTTAACATCGAATTCTCTTACACTCGACATGTGATTATTGCTTTTTACTCCATTTTTAAAGTTTTTACAATATACTGAGCATTTTAATAGACTTTTAATTTTTATCATTGTTTTTTTTTTTATTCTGTATCTTTGATCTGGGTCTTTTACATGTAGGTTGCTTTTATTTTGTATATCTATTCAAAGTTTATTTTTTTGACTTACAATGGTCACAGAAAGTACATGTGCTTTTGTAGAAGAGGAGCTTTTATATTACAGAATCCAATAACTCTGCCTGATTTTTTGAATATGAGAATCACACTTTTAATAAATCCCTAAAATGCATCTTTAATTCACTTTAATATCAGAAGTTTGAGGCAAAACTTTTATAAATTTATTCTAATGGAAAAAGGGAATAACAGATTTGATGTGATATTGTTGTCTGAAACATAGGTGAAAATTGAAGAGATTGAACTGTATGATATATAAGGATACATAAGTTATTTCCAGTGTAGGGAATCTAATCAATCAGGAAGAGTATTAATAAATATTAAATTAGGATCACATTCTTTTACTCAAAAGTTTTCATATGTTGAGTGCAGAGGTAGTGCATCTCCACATAGATAACATTATTATGTCTGATATTTTAATATATAGGTCTCATGAGCACACCATAAATATTTTAATGATGAACTGCAGCAAAAACTACATTCATTGAAGGTAAATAATATTCTTTTCATTGGAGATATAAATATAGATGTTTTGCATGAATCTAGAGAAATAATTGATTATTTAAATATAATGAATAGCAGTCGAACTTGGTTATAATGAGCATCAGGGGGCCAACAAAGTTTCCTCATTATAACCATTACTCACTATATCACTGATCAGTTAAATCTACCTCCTATTTTTTTTTTAAATTCTTAATATCTTAATAAAAAGATAGATTCAAAAAACAAAAGAAATATTAGAGAGAGAAAATAATATAATTATGTAATACCTATATATTATTTGTATTAATATGCTTGTATAAACAACAGTACACTTAATATTAAATACAATTTATTTGTCATTATTTTAAAACTATACAGTAATACTAAATGCAATTTATTTCCCCTTAATTAAAAACAATACTAATTAATAATAAACATGATTTCAATTCGGTCTTTTATTCATGAATCTTAAAATTGATGTCTGTTTTAAAGATTTCCTTTGATATTTCTCGGATTTCTCCTTAAAATACTCAACACGTTAAAAGCCTCATTTTTCATTTCTAATTGATTTTACAGTTATGGCAGTGTTTGGATAAAGTGGGGGAGCAGGGGCCAGAGGCTAGACACTGGAGAGGTAGGTAGAGTGGGGACAGTCCCTAAGGACAAGATTAGGTCATAAACAGGCTTATAATCCAGTGCGGGTGGTCATAAAAGCTAAGCCACCCATTTCATTTATGTCTATTCCAAGAATTGGGTACTATTTCCAACTACTCGAGGAATTAAGAACGTTTGCATGTTTCCATAGTTACCAAAATTTGTATGGTATATCCATGTAGTACACTCATTATAAAATGAGCAGTTGTATGGGAATACATGTTAATTAAAATCATTACGGCTTTTTGCTCATTACAGCTGTGATCTCATTATTTCCATGCTCATTACAACCAAGTTTGACTATAGTACAAGTTGCTTAAATCATGTTTTTATAAAAACTAATAAAGGTTTGAGAGCTGAAGTGTACATTATTGAATCCTCATTTACTGATCATTATCCTCTTATACATTTGAATCAAGTTAGTTTGAATCCAGTGGGGGAAGGATCAGGAATTACAGCTATAGAAACTAAGGATTTTGTTAATTATTATAAATTTGAAGAACGTGTAAAAAATTTAAATTTTAGCAAGTGTTTGTTGCATATGACACTTGGTATAAAATGTTTTTTTTTTGTACAGAAAAATATTATGTAAAACAAAGAAAAAAGAAATTAAAGAAAAATTGGGTTACAAATAAACTAATTACATTAATTAATAAAAAAAAATATTAGAAACATAAAAGATATCCAAGAATTATATCCTTTGAAACAGAAAACAAGAACATAAGACATTTTGTACATTTTTAAAGGCAGAGTTAAGGAGAGTAAAAATAATTACTAAATTTGTGATTTTCAAAGATGTGGGAAAGATAAAAAAAGCAACAAAATTATGTTAATGATAAGGCCTTTGATTCAGTTTCAATCAAGGGCCTGATTTCCAAACTTATTGATTTAAATTTTAACACAAATTCTATTCTACTATTAGAAAACTACCTAAATAATAGATTTTTAAATGTAAAAATTGAAAACAATTTATCAAAAAATTATAAAATTCTCCAAGGACTTTCTCAAGGATCTACACTATCTCCTTTGTTATTCAATATCTATTTATCGGATATAAAATTTTTTTTTAATAAAGATATTATATTCACAACATATGCAGATGACCTCACCTTTTGGTGTTGGGACAAAAATGTATACAATTTACAATCCAAAATTCAAAAACAAATAGAAAAAATAATAAAGTTCTGTAATGATTAGCAGCTAGAAATCAATTTTAAAAAATCCTTTTGCATACCTTTTTTTTAAATTAAAATTTTTCAATCCAAATTTTGTTCTTAAATATAAAAATGAAATTATTCCCCAAGTTTCTAGCTGTAAGCTTCTCGGCTTTCAGCTGGATAGTAAACTTTCTTGGAATCAACATTTGGAAAAAGCTTTGGCTTCTGGATATAAATTGATAAACTGTTTAAAATATTTTGCTTTTAAAAAAGAGGGCACTCCCCAAATTTATCTACTTACTTTATACAAGAATTTAATTCATGCAAAAATTGAATATGGTTTTGAATTTATTCAAAAAATCAACTATAGAATCTTACAAAAACTAAATAGTATACAATATCCAATGTATCAAAATTGCCCTGGGAGTGCCCAAATTTTGTCCTAATTTGGCTGCATTAGCTGAAACTGCTATCCCTCCCTTTGAAATTAGAAAAAATATTCTTTTAATTAATTATTACTTTAAATTACATTTTAAACTACCCTCACATCCATTTTTTATCAATTTTAAAAGAAGCCCATACTATTCAATAATAAAACAAGACATTAACACTTTTAATTTCTTTAAAAAAATTTTTTCTTTAGATTTAAAAGGAGATATTTCAGAATTGATTCCAACTTGGAACTTCACTTTACCAGACTGCAATTTAGAAATTCCCACACTATTAAAAAAATCAGATTTCTCTGAGGATGTCATAGGAAAATTTTTTTATACATTTAAACAAGACTATTATAAAAACTCCTTAGAAATTTACACGGATGGTTCTGTTTTTACCAAACCATTTTCTGCCACCTCTGCTATATACATCCCTAGTTTTAAATTACATTATGCTTTTAAACTGGCAAATCATTCCACTATTGTTCAAGCTGAACTATTTGCAATCATTGAGGCTTTAAAATGCACCTTAAGCAATGTCAGAGATAGGCATATTGTTATATTTGCGGACTCCAAAGGAGCAATTCAAATTTTAACTCAACAACCAAATCAATCTCATTATAATTACTATATTACAAAATTTTTAGTTTTAAACGAAGAAAATAAAAAATCAAAGAATATTATAACTATACAATGGGTCCCTTCACATTCAAATATTTTAGAAAATAATTTTGTGGACCATATTGCCAAAGAGGCACATAAACTGACTGATATCTCTCCAACATTTTCTTTTTTTCACACTACAAAAACTGAACTAAAAAAACTAGAATATACTTTAACTGAAAAGTTTTTTCAATTGGAATCCATATTAAAACCTTCTTTCAGATATCATTTATCCAACTACATTAATAAACCTCAAAAACTTCCATTTAATAGACAATAAGCTAAAATTATTTTTAGATTAAGAACTGATAAAATAATGCTAAATAACACTAAATTTAAAATACATAAAATAAATTCTCCAAACTGTACAACATGTAATCTTCCTGAAAATTCAACACATATACTTTTAAACTGTACAAAATATCAGTTATATAAACAGGAACTTTTTGATAAACTAATTAATATTGGTCTGGGGGAGCTAAGATTGGACTTAATGTTGAACCATCCTCTGGAAGCTACAAGATTGAAAGCATATACTTTGATTTTGGAGTTCCTGAAGAGGACACATTATTGGAATCTAATTTAAAAAAAGAAAAAAAAAAGCATAAAAAAGAAAAATGGAAAAAAAAACAGAAAAAATAGAGAAAATTAAAAAAAAAATTATAAATTTTCAAAAAGGGGGGGAGAATTCCCTTTAAAAAACAAGGAAAAAAAATAATAAACATGCAAAAGAAAAAAAAAATGTAATTATCCTTACTAGTCTGTAAGGTTGAGAGAGTAAGAGAGGAGTTTTATATGTTCTAATTGGGAAAGTCTGCAAAAGGAAATCCCATTATAATGTAACATTAAATAAATAAATAAATATGTTAATGATAATTTAGGGGGAAAAGTATAAAAATATTGTACCTTCTTACAAGAACACAACTGAATTGGTTGATGGCACGAATAGAAATTTTATTCTAGGTATTATATATCTGAACCCTGAAATTAATAATCAATATGTTTATTTACATACAAAAATGAGGGTAGGGGTTGGTTCAGTTGATAGCTCACAAGGCTTGTAAATATGTAGTTCCCGTGTTTTTGAGTCCCAACTGTGCAATCATGAAAGTTACCTTCGCTACATCACCACCCTGCCCCCGATCAGGAGGCCACCAATGGGCTTGGAAAGGTTGCTGTCCATTGGATGGGACTTAAATCTGTGGTTCTAAAGAAGGAGTGGAGTAGGAAAAATTATTTGTGATTGAGTTTATTTCAGAAAGAAAGAACTGCAGTCCTTAATCAATACCTTACTAGTCCTAATGGAAAGCATTGCAAAGAACTTAATAAACATGTAAAGGATCAGTTATCAGCTGCTAAGAATCTGGCTTGATGGCTTAGCTGACAAAGCTCAAGAAGCAGTTAGACAGCACAACAGCAGAGAGCTGTACGAGATAGTTAATGTTTTGTGTAGTAGAAAACAGACTGGTATACAGGATTTGAAGGATAAATAAGGTAAGGTTATTGAAGGTGAGGATTCTGTCATGGCTAGGTGAGCTGAACATTTCAGTGATATTCTAAACAATGTGGTTAGTTCTACTCCCATTATTTGTAATGATGATACATGCATTACTGGCTTTAATATTAACCCTATATCACAGTCTGAAGTTATTTTGGCTGTTTCTAAAGTTAAACTACATAAATCCCCAGAAGTAGATGAAATTACTACTGAAAGGCTCATACGTGGGAATGTTTCAGTTACCATGTCTGAAATTTTGAATATATTTTATGATAAAGGCATTGTTTCTAAGGATTTTACCAGAGCTAATTATTAAAAATTATTAGCTATTTTTAAAAATTATTTAAAAAAAGTGATTGCAGTTCTTGTGATAATTATAGGGGTATCAGACTACTTTCTGTTCCAGGTAAAGTTCTTTGCATGATTGTGCTTAATAGAATTAATAATCTGGTTGATGGACAATTGCATGATGTGCAGTGTGGATTTAGAAGTGGTAGGGGATGTGTAGATCAGATTTTTTTCAATTAGGCAGATTCTTGAGAAATGTTTAGAGTTTCAGAAACCTTTGGTTGCTAGCTTTGTTGATTTCAAAAAGGCTTTCGACTCTGTTGATCATCATAATTTGTGGTTGATTGTGAGATCATATGGTATACCTGACAAGTTAGTTAACCTAATGGAAATTCTCTATAATAACACTGAGTCGTGTGAGAGTTGGTAAGGCTTGTAGCAATTGGATTAACATTGCTTCTGGTGTTTGACAAGGATGCATTTTGTCTCCTTTTCTCTTTAGTTTGGTCATTGATTATGTTATGTGAAATTCACTGCAAGGGAAAGATTTTGGCCTTAAATGGACTGGAGATCTGAAAATTTCTTATTTAGACTATGCTGATGATTTAGCCCTTTTGGCACATGATGTTGATTAGATGAAATTTTTCATTCAAGCTGTTGCTGAAACTGGTAGTAGGTTTGGTGATAAACAGAGAGAAAATTAAAGTGATGAAAAATTGGTCAGGCAGGCTGTGATTCAGTTAATCTGAATAGCTGCAGTCTTGAGCAGGTGTCACAGTTTAATTATCTTGGGAGCCATGTAACAGATACTATTGATGTGATTAACAGATGAATAGGGATTGCTGTTGGGACTTTTAAGAATCTATGGAGAGTGTGGAGAAATAGGCATATACACCCAAAGATTAAAATTAGACTGTATAATAGTTTGGTTCTTTCTAGAGTTAGTTATGGTAGTGAAACTTTGACCCTTTGTAAAAAGATAACAGAAAACTTGATGCTTTTGATTCTAGATGCTTATGCAGTATCTTGGGCATTTAGGTGGTCAACTTTGTAAGTAATGATGAGGTCAGACAAAGGAGTTGGCAAACTCCTTTGAGCAGCATATTATGCTGATAGACTCATACCAATCTCAGAGGGACTTTTACCATGTTGCCAGTGTGCATAATTATAGATTAAGTGAGTAGGATTATGAATAGTATGCCTAGAGGCCTTGGAAAGAGGGGGAGACCTAGGATGTGGTGGGCAGACAATGTCAAACAGGACCTTGTTAGAACTGAAATCAAATATATGCATTATTTTGTTGCATTGTTCTCTCGTTTGTATGGAAATATAAATAATATTTATATAGTATATGATATATAGTGGTTCACAGTTTTTTATCAGTTGCAACCCCTTTTAACTTTGACTGAAATAAATGCCTGCAACCCTTTGCTTCAAATTTAAGCATAGTTATAGATTATAATTGTTTTCCTTTTGAAGCCAATGCAGGTGAAGTTTGTTTGGATTGTAAATAATTTTATTTAATGCTGAATTATGAGTATTTTTGTAGAAATTTGCACAATAAAAAATGTTTTAATGAGAAAATAATAGTTTTGAACTTAATTAAATTCAGTGCAAAATATACAACTTGGTTCTATGATACCAAGATATGCATATAATTTTTCCTTTTACATACTTAAGTTATATTTCATTACAGGATCATGAAGGTTTGAATATTCATGTCAATCAAGATACTCGCTTAGATAATCGAGTTTTGGATTTGAGGACTCCAGCTAATCAAGCAATTTATAGACTACAAGGTGGTGTGTGTGAACTGTTCAGGCAAAGCCTCATACTCAAAAGTTTTGTAGAAATTCATACCCCAAAAATTATTTCAGGTATATGTTTGTTGTCACTAATTGTTCAGTAACTTCAGTGTTCCTAATAATATTGATGCAAAATAGCACTTCTTTCAAGTTTTATGTGTAAATAATCACTACCAAATCTCCAATGATTTTAAGACTGTAAGCTATATTTGTGTTAAATTGACCTAAAACTATTGCTTGAGAAATTAATAAACAAAAGGAGAATATAAGGAAAATTACAAAGAACTCTTAAATATGGTCAGTATAATATTTTATAAAATTATTAATATATAATTCCTGAAGCACTGTTCTCCAACACCATAGGGGCGGGGGTGGCTCAGTCGGTAGCGCGCCAGACTCGTAATCTGTAGTTCCCAGGTTCGAGTCCCAGCTGGATCAGCGTTGAGATTTATCTCCGAAAAATTCTCCCGCCCTGCCCACGGTCAGTAGGGGACACCGATGGGCTTGGAAAGGCCGCCGTCCGTCGGATGGGACGTTAAGCCGTGGCCCCGTGTGCGGGAGAGACATACCCTGTGCACGTTAAAGAACACGCTGGATGGCCTTGACGGGAGGCTACCATCTGTCTCCCAACAGCTGTTCCAGTGGGTCCCCTCCCCCCAACCTTCTCTGAGCCTTCGGGGTCCATGTGACCTGGCCATTTAGCCCATGGTGTGCAAAAAAGTGCCGCTCAGAGGTAAAACAACCCAACCCAACACAACTCCAACACCATCCTGAACAACAGCTTTTGCATTTAATTTTTCAGTCTAATTTAATAAAATCATGTGTTACATTATCATCTTATATTATTCATGAGTTGGTCCTTTTCTTTAAGGCTTTAGGAACATTGTTTATGACTGTTTGCTAACCTCTTGGTTTACATCCTGACAACATGGCTAAACAAATACATCCTTTATACTTGTAATAAAACTACCTAATACCAAAATTCCGATAAGCATCTGGAGTTAAAAGCATTCAAGCCTCCTGTTTTTTTGGGGGCAGGGTGGCTAAATTGTTAGTTTACCAGGCTCGTAAACTAGTTCGCAGTTTCGAGTCCCAGCTGGGCCAGCATTGAGATTTATCACTGCAACTCCCGCCCTGTCCTCAGTCAACAGGGAACACTGATAGGCTTGGAAAGGCTACCATCTGTTGGATGGGACATTAATCTGTGGTCCCATATGCAGGAGAGCCATAACCTGTGCACACCAAAGAGCACGCTGGATGGCCTCAGTGTGATGCCCTATTGGCCATTCAGTCATGTGGGATGCTGAAACTGGCAATGCTTAAAAATAGAGCAGGTCTCTAAGCATTGGAAACCAGTCACAGAAAAATAATCATGGGTAAAGGCAGCAACATAAGTGAGTTTAACTGTGGCCAGATAGTAGATGTGAGGAAGGTCAGTGTTCAATCACCACAACTGCAGAACTATTGGGATTTCCATGTCAGATTGTCACACATGTATACCAAGACTATGTGAAATACATTAAAACTTCCAACCAGTAGGAGAAATGTGGATGTAAACATGCAATTGACTCTTGAGGTGAGTATAGACTGTCCCGCATCATTACGAGGAATGGTATGGCCACCTTGGAGCAGATAATGTCGGGATTGAATAAGCTTATGTACAAAGACTATCGTCATCGTCATCATCATCATCCTCAAGCAGCCATGGGCTACGGAGGTCCAACCAGACCGCGCAGTTTAATTCTCCAAGCATATCTGTCCTGAGCTACATCTGCTGCATCCGGCCACTGTACACCAAATCTAACAAGGTCCTGTTTGACATTGTCTGCCCACCGCATCCTAGGTCTCCCCCTCCTTCTGAGGCCTCTAGGCACACTGTTCATAACCCTATTCGCCAATCTATAATTATCCATACGAGCAACATGGCCAAACCAGCGGAGTCTCTCTCTGCACAATATGCTGCTTAAAGGAGGTTGCAGACTCCTTTGCCTAACCTCATCATTAGTTACAAAGTTAAACCACCTAATACCCAAGATACTGCATAAGCATCTAGAATCAAAAGCATCTAGTTTCCTGTTATCTTGCTTACACAGCGTCCAAGTTTCACTACCATAACTAACCCTAGAAAGAACCAAAGTATTATACAGTCTAATTTTAGTCTTTAGGTGTATACACCTATTTCTCCACAATCTCCATAGATTCTTAAAAGTCCCGGCAGCAATACCTAATTCGTCTGTTAATCTCATGCCGCACATCACCAGTATCAGTTACGCAGCTCCCAAGGTAATTAAACTGTGACACCTGCTCAAGACTGCAACCATTCAGATTAACTGAATCACAACCTGCCTGGCCAATTTTCATCACTTTAGTTTTCTCTCTGTTTATAACCAAACCTACTGTACTACCAGTCTCATCAACAGTTCGAATGAAAGAGTTCATCTCATCAACATCATTTGCCAAAAGGGCTAAATCATCAGCATGATCTAAATCAGAAATTTTCGTATCTCCAGCCCATTTAAGGCCAAAAGCTTTCCCTTGAAGTGAATTTCGCATAACATAATCAACAACCAAACTAAAGAGAAAAGGAGACAAAATGCACCCTTGTCGAACACCAGAAGTAATGCTAAACCAATTGCTACAAGACTTACCAACCCTCACACATGACTCAGTGTTATTATAGACAGCTTTCATTATGTTAACTAACTTGTCAGGTATACCATATGATCTCACAATCAACCACAAATTATGATGATCAACAGAGTCGAAAGCCTTTTTGAAATCAACAAAGCTAGCAACCAAAGGTTTCTGAAACTCGAAACATTTCTCAAGAATCTGCCTAAGTGAAAATATCTGACCTACATATCCCCTACCACTTCTGAATCCACATTGCTCATCACGCAATTGCCAGTCAACCAGATTCTTAATTCTATTAAGCACAATCATGGAAAGAACTTTACCTGGAACAGAGAGTAGGCTGATACCCCTATAGTTATCACAAGAACTGCGATCACCTTTTTTGAAAATAGGGATAATAATAGCTCTGGTAAAATCTTTAGGAACCATGCCTTTATCATAAAAGTTATTCAAAATTTCAGTCATCCAAATGGTAACTGAAACATTCCCAGCTCTAAGCATTTCCGTAGTAATTTCATCCACCCCTGGGGATTTATGAAGTTTAAGTTTAGAAATAGCCAAACTAACTTCAGATTGTGTTATAGGGCCAACATTAAAGCCACCAATGCATCTATCATCATTGCAAACAATGGGAGTAGAACTAGCCACATTGTTTAGAACATCACTGAAATGCTCAGCCCACCTAGCCATGACAGAATCCTCACCTTCTATAACCTTGCCTTGTTTATCCTTCAATCCCTGTATACCTGTTCTACCATGGAAAAAATAGGCTATGGCAATCAACATCTACAGCATGTCCCCCTTTTTGACTGCAAGGCACTGAAAGATTAGACTGCAGTTTCCAAAGGCGTATTGCAATTGGAGTGCAGAGGACTGGAAACATGTCATCTGATAAATCAGTTTCAACTCTATCATGCTGATGGGAGGGTGTGCGTGTGACGTAACCATGATGCAATGGACCCAGCTTGCCAAGTTGGGGTCATACAGGCAAGTGGAGGCAGTGTAACAGTTTGGGGTGCATTTACACAGGCTTCCTTAGGACCACTCAAGACCTCCGGCACAAGGTATGTGAACATCCTTGCCATTCATCTACATCCATTCGTAATGATTCCCTTTCCACACCATGACACCATCTTTCAAAAGGACAATGCCACACCACATACATCCCGAGTGGCGACCAATTGACTCCAGGAGCATTCAAATTAGTTTACCTCACTTGAATGGCCCCTCGATCACTGGATCTCATCCCCCCTTGAGAATTTGTGGGACGAATTGGAAAGATTGATTTAAGCCTGCCAATTCCACCTGCAACTGTGGATGCTCTGTGACAGGCGATACTTGCTTCATGGGCAGCTATACCACCTCTGTGTTTTCAACACCTCATTGAGTCCTTACCAAGATATAGGATTTAAGACCCAGAGTATCAATCCATGTTACTAAACAGAGCATGACTGATGAAGGGTTAAAAATCAAATTATTAAAATTCTGGCATTTTCCTCCCTTGCATTTTTTCTTTTGCTTTTGGAATAAGCAAATTAAACAAAATTATCAAAAATATTGGGACACTTTCATATTATGTGAGTGGAAAGCTGTGGTAAAAATTCCCTAACCATTAAAAAAACCCTTTTTCAGCAAAATGTTGCAGGTGCAGGAAATTAAAAATATTCACCCAATCATGATTTTGAACAATATTTGCTAATTAAAGAGTTTTTCGTGGCTGAAACATTTAAAACAGTGAGAATTACTTGTAAGAATTTACCTGAAAAGTAATAACAAATCATTTGTTGAAATAAATGTATTTTAAAAGTTTATCTCAATTGGATTCTTTAATTTCCATCAATTTTGAATGTTTAGGGTGGCCAGCCACTGCTGTAAGATAATTCAGTTTCAATAGTTGTTAAAGGAATGTTGCTTAAAATTGAGATTTGGATAAATTTGAATGAAATCTATAATTTATCTCCTGTTGCATTTCTCTGTAAAAAAAATCGTATTTTCTAAGTTAGAGAGCTTTAAATGAGATTTTCTATTCATAAAAATATTAATTCACAAAATCCCAATACGTTTAATAACATGTTATATATTCTCATAATCCACATTCTTTCAAAACTTCACTTTTGATTGCCAGAAGAGAGATTGCTTTAAAGAGAGTGCTATTGCTCTTTATACCATATATGCTTGCAACTACATTTTTACTTCTGAGAATTGAACTTACATAATATCGTTGTTCCTTAAACAAATCATAAAATATAAATGACAGTGCCCTATTATGTTGGTGGTCCTAATGCCCAAGTGCCTAATCTGCCTAATGGAAATTCCGACCATACTGGTATTCTAATATGTACACTGAAGAGCCAAAACATTGTGATCACCTGCCTAATAATAATCCTCCACATGCCACCAAAACAGCTCTTACCCAGTGAGGCATGGATGCTACAAGATTTCTAAAAGTTGGGGTATCTGGTACGAACACATTTCTAGCAGATACTTGAACTCTTGTAAGTTAAGTGGTTGAGCCACTGCAGATTGGATATGCTGTCCAACACAAACCACAGATGCTCGATTGGATTGAGGTCTGGGGAATTTGGAGTCCAGGGCAATATCTGGAAGCCTTCCTCAAGTTCCGCAAACCATTCTCGAACAATCCGGGCAATGTGGCATGTCACATTATCCTACTGAAAGAAGACACTATTAGTAGGGAGTACCGTTGCCATGAAGGGATGTACCTGGTCTACAGTGATGTTTAGATAGGTGGTAGACATCATAGTTTCCTGCGCATGAATGAATGGACTCAAGGTTTTCCAGCAGAACATTGCCCAAAGCATTACCCTTCCTCCACCGGCTTGTTTTCGTGCCACGATGCATCCTGGTGCCAACACTTCCCCAGGTAAATGATGTCCACGTACCCAGCTGTCCATGTGGTGCAACAGGAAATGAGATTCATTGGACCAGACGACCTTTTTCCAATCATTCAAGGTCCAGTTTTGATACTCGCATGCCCATTGTATGTGCTTTTGATGATGAACCGAGGTTAGCATGGGCACTCAGGTGGCCTGCAGCTACGCAGCCCCATATTCTGCAGGGTTTGATGTACTGTGTGTTGTGACACATTACTCCTGTGACACATTACCAGCATTCAAATTATGGGCGAATTGTGCCACAGTATCCCTTCCGTTGGCTCGATGTAACACTTCTGTTTTCATATAATAATTTGCCCATTCAATTCATGATGGCTTTTTTTCTGAATTTTTTTTATTAATTTGAAACATATTCTTATCATTAATAAAAATATTAATTTATTTTTGGCCATGAATAAGTCCCTATTGTTTGCTGCTTTTTATAGCCAATATTTCACAATTCAATGTTTTTGAATGAATCAAAGCATTTCTAAATACCAGCAAGAAAAAAATTAGCTAAAATCTGAGAGAGTTTTTCTTTTTGTTTATAAATGAAAAAAATAAATATCTCCTCAAGCAGATGCTTGCCACAGAGGTCTGACAGGAGCCTGTAAGTTTAATACGTCATAGTAGAAGGGATCTGTGAGGATGGCTGGTCCTCAGGACCCCAAAAGTTTTCCTCCCTTCAATCTCCCACCCCCTCTTTTAAAAGGAAATAGATGTTAGACTACCAATTAAAAGCAAACTCAGTATACCACTTCCTCTAATCATAGGGTTCAGACTCCAAACTTTTCCCTCCCCCCCAAAAAATTCAGCCCCATTTCTAAAGTGGTAGGAATTACTTCTAAATAGTAAAAGTTAAAAAGAGTATACTAATATTGCAGTATACTAAAACTCAGTATATTGCATCCTCTAGTTTTAAATTATACCAATGTAAAGGTTCAGAACCCCCCCCCCCCCAAAAAAAAAAAAAAAAAAAAAAAAATTGCCTCCCCTTGCAAAAAGTGGTAATAACTGCTTTTAAACAATAAGAGCTAGAACTGCCAAGCTTAGTATCCTGCTTTCCCTAATTTTAACTTGATCAACAATAGGGATAAGATCACTATCCCCCCCCCCTCTACTAAATGGTAAGAGGTAGAACTGCCAAATTAAGTATACAACTTCCTCTAATCGTAACTTAGAACAATATAAGGATTAAAACTCTTAAAGTTTTTCCTCACTGAAAAAAGCCCCCCCCCCAAAAAAAAAGGGAGATACGAACAACTTCTAAATGTAAGAGGTTGGACCACCAAATTCAGTACAGAGTTTCCTCAAACTGCAACTTAAAATGGTGAAAGAGTTCCACACTTAAGATTTCTTTCCCCCTCAAAAAATGGCTCACTGGAAGTTATAATTTTGTCTTTAGAAAAAAAAAAAAAACTGGGAGGTATTTCCCTTAAACGATAAGAACTACGATTACCAAATTCAGTATACAATGTTCCCTTGTAGTAGATTATAAAAGCGTAGGGATTTGATCTCCCATCTTTTTCCTATCTCGCTTTAAGCAATATGAAGTTTTCACCTCCCCCCAACCTTTCCCCCACAAAAAACAACCCTCTACATAAACAAAGAAAAGAAATTTTCCTAAACAGTAAGAACAATTATAACTGAATTAGGCATACAGCTTCCTTTCATCATGGCTTTAAGCAAAGTAAGGTTTGACCTTGTAAATATAATATATAGTGAAAATAAAAGTGTATGATAAAAAAATAATTTTCCATTCATCTCTTAAAACGAAAGTTTTTATTTCCTTCAACCTTCCCAGTGATAAGGGGGGGGGGGAAATCATTGCTGCTAGTGCAAATCTCTTGACCTGATCACATCCTCCCAACTAAATTTCGAATTTCTCGAGTGAATAGATCTTTTGCAACATTGATAAATCAATGAATATTTTGCAGAAAAAATTTTCTTATCTCGGTGAAAAGTGTTTCCACAAAATATTTATTGATTTTTCAACACCAAAAGAGCAGCAGGTAACGCTGTGATTATCATCTATG